>CABFWB010000192.1:105063-196749 GCA_902151455.1 Timema bartmani
CAACTTCCTTAAAGAGGAAACTAAAAAACATAAAAAGGAGAAAAAGGAAATTGGTAAAGGTTGATAGGAAACTTAGATAGGAACATGTAAAAGAAATAAAGTTAAGGACAAACACAGGAAAAGGACACTGAATGCTAATATATAATATATTTCTTTAAGGAAAACCTCTTTTCTTTTATTCAAAATAAATTTGAATCATTAACTATTTCACAAGAGCCAACAAGGGGTTCTCTTTAATTTTTCTCCAGGAAACAGGGTCACATTTTCAGTGAGCGCGGACCGCCTTTTGGTCCACGCTGATATAGGGTACATATTAATAACAAGTGGTGTCGATATATTAGCATACATAATCGTGTTAAAACATTAGGTTAAGATTACAAACTATCCGCTTCGGTGGCCGCATGGTCTAACGCCCTTCTCTCGCATTAGACTAGAGTCTAGACTGTCGATGACTGGGAGATCAAGGTATCGAATCTCGGTCGGCTATATTGAGAGTTTTTCAAAATTATTTTCCACGCAAATGCGTGTATTCTTATTCTAAATATAGCCTCCCTAATCCCTAAAAGCATTAGCGTAAATTAGTACATAGGCGTATAACCCGAATGGATACTAAAACGCGGTGCTAAAAGAAATGATAAATTAAGACATGCTAGTTTCATTTTGTAGTTTTTGATTTTTTTTTCTTATAGGCCTTGCATCTGTGAATCGACATTTGAATATATATAATGATATATTCTTCTCTCTATCTGACTTTCCTTAACTACTTATCTCCCTTAAGGAAATGAGGATTGTGTTACACAAAATTGTATTCAAATGTCGATTCACAGATCAAAGCCTATAAGAAAAAATTAAGCAAAAACTACAAAATGAAGCTTAGCATTTTTTAATTTATCATTTTAAGAGGTTGCAAGCATTCATACGTATATATATATATATATANTATATATATATATATATATATATATGAATGCTTACAACCTCATAAAGCTTAATGGATGACTTAACATTTTTATTACCTCTTGTACTTTAGTGGTACCCCCACAAACTACTCCCATTCCAATAACCCTTTGAATGAATGTCACTTGTCTTCCCCACGCCTTCCGCCATGTTGGATCAAGGATACCAATAAAGCAATAACTATGAGTGACAGAGCTCTTACGCGAGCTAACGGAGCACAGACAAACTGTCTCAAAGAGGAGTGTAAAAACTTTTACGGCTCTCTTTTGTTTGACTTCCGAGTGAGAGTTTCTTACCAACACAGCGGTGAAGAAATTACCAACAGATAAGTGTATTTGTTTTGTCTTTATATATATCTATATATATATATATACAGGGTGTAACATAACATACGGCAAACTTCAACGGTATACAGGATACAAAAAAACTTTTTTTAAATTTAATATAAGAATGTGTCCCATTTGACCTTGTTTCCATTCTATAGTCATGTTTATACTTTCCTTGGAATATTAGTGAATAATAACCCTAGGCAAGGAAAGACTCCTGAATAGTTCAGTGGTAGAGTATTGGTGTACTAAGTCAAAAGTACTGGGTTCGATTCCTGTGTTCATGTGTCATTTTTCAATTTAAAGAATTCTTCCTATAATGTCAATCAGCTCCACATTACTGGAGATAGAAACATGACTCTAACTCGGAAACAAGGTCAAATGGGGACACATATTTCTACTAACTTTTTTAATTGTTTTTGTATCTCCTGTTCACCGCTCAAGTGGGTCCTGCATGTTGGGATACACAGCTGTATGTATATATATACCAAGGTAAGATGTTTGGCTTGAACTAACTTATTCATTTTTGTCGACAAATAGTTGTCGGAATGAGAAGATAATGTAGGCAATAAACTTTGTATCCTCTTTGTTTGTCTGGTTGTAAAATACACATTCCTGGTTAGACTGCAACTAGCCTGCAGAGGGTTGCGTTTGAAGGGGGTAGCTATTACTTCTGAAGCACATATTTGTAAATCAATATTATATTTAGCAGAATGCAAGAATTTAGTTGTTAAAGGCTTATAATTGAAATTGTGTTTTTTTGTTTACAATTTTGTAAAGCGTGTATTTAATTTACTCTTATGCTTTTATTACAAGCTTTTGTTATTATTATTATTATTATTATTATTAATATTATTATTATTATTATTAGCACCGCGTCTTACTACCCGTTCGGGTTATACGCACTTACGCTAATGTGTAATGGTAGGGTGATTGTGAGATGGAATGGAGGACCTACAGTTTAACGTGGAATCCGAACCACGGTGGAGGCCTGGCATTCCTCACATTCACAAGTTGTGATTAATACACATCTTGTCAGAGGTGAAGGAAGGGTTTGGCATTCAGATAAATCTGTGCCGGGACCGAGGATTGAACCCTGGATCTCCAGCACAGAAGTCTGACACCTTACCCCTAGACCACCAGCTCACCAAGTTTTTGTTCATATTCTTATGTCACTTTTTGAAAATTTAAATCATAATTTTTTAGAATTTTTAAGTCATATTTTGATCATTTTTAGGTAATCAAAATCTGGGCCCCGCTTATGAAAAATATATCAATAACTGTTGAGACCAATTATTCTTTTTACATCCATTACTGTTTCCAGCCTGTGGCCTGGGTCAGTTTTTTATTCAAGCCATATATTTTCCACTACCTGCTAGGCCTGTCGTAGCTTCATATGCCTTATAATCTCTCTTAATACTAGGACAGGCACAACATCCAGTCCTCAGCCGTTAATCCATCATAGTGAAAGTGTAAAAACCCACATTTCACCAACAATAAATATTTCTGCCATGCCGGGAATCAAATCCGGGACCCTCAGCTCAGTAAACAGACACATTACCAACTAATCTAAGAGGTTGGATCGAGATTACTAAATGTATAAAACTAAATGTACCTATCTATTCTGGTTAGATAAAAAAAAGTGTTGTTATAAATACCACAAAAATACAGAGCTAATCTCAAATTCCCTTCCTGCCCACTTTAAAATCAAAAGTTGTTTGTACAATCACGTGTCTATATTATAGCCTCGTGTTTAGAAAGTGTTCTTGTTGTCGCAGGTGTATGGGTCTCATGTCCACGATGAAGGCGTTCTGGAAGTGCTGTCCTTTCAACAAAGAGATCAGAGGAGAGATCATCGCCTCGCTGAAGAAAGGCACCTTGGATTGGTAAGAACGCCTTCAGGTTCTCGAAGCGCGCTCGATAAGTGTCGATATGTTGGGCCTCAGACGATGCCTTTTGTCTCAGGAGTCAACCAATCTCCCGGTACACGAATAACAAGCTCCTTGACCGCATCTAAGGAGGGGAAGGGGGTGGACTTACATAAGTAACGCTTTTTTTTTTATTACCTTTGTCATTGTCTAGTAACATTGGGACATAGGTATGTTACATAACATAACATGAAACACTGTTCCCACTTCCCTCGTAATAATGAACGCCTGAGTCAGCCAAGTTATTCAGAACAGTCCACAATAAATGTACACATTTGTTTTGAAAGTCGGCTTTGCTTATCCATAGTTACGTACCAATAAATTACCTTTAGCAAAAATCAATAACCATGACACAATTTTTTAAGCTATAAGTAGGTGCGAAACAAGGACAAAATAGTATTTCTTTCGGAGAGCCTTTGGAGTGTCAAGAGGTTTTTGATAGTGACGGCAAGGACCATCGAGGTAGGACTTATGTAGTTCTTGTCCGGTACGAGGTGGGTTAGTTCACGTTCACGGATATAGACGCATTCAAGCACTGTTTGCTATAAAGACTGACTTGGGCTATAACGTTCGTAGTCATCAACATAATCATCATTCAACGTTTCCGCCTCTGCGGGTCGTCTGGCACATCCTTTTCCATTCTTGTCGATCTTTCCAAACTTCTCCTTCAGCCACGCATCTCCAATCCGCTCCTTTAACTTACATGTTCTTCCGCGCTTGGCCCATCCATATTGTCCGTGGTCTCCCAATAGGTCTTCTACCCTTCTCTTTGTTCCGTAAGGCTTTCCTAGGCATTCTGTCCTTCTCCATTCTCATCACATGACCTAACCACAGTAACCTTTTTCTCTTCAGTGTCCCTTCTAATGGTGTAACTTTTAAACCATCCCTAATTATTTCATTCCTTATCCTGTCTATTCTTGTTACATTCTCACTGCCTCTCAGGAACTACATATCTGCTACCTGCAATCTACTTTAATCTCTCTTCCTCAATGTCCAGGTTTCAGAGCCGTATGTCAATATTGGATGGTGATATGCCCTATATAACAAAGTTTTAGCCTCTTTTACTATATTCCATTAATTTCGTAATATTTTACCATTTAACTATCTACATCACATATATTTTAGACTATAGCAAATACATCAACACAACGAGTTTGACTGTTTTAAACGCTCCTTCCTACTCGACAACCCCCACTCTTTGATAGGTGATCTTGTTATATTTACTTGTAGATAATAGGAAGGAGGGGGGTCGTGACGTAGTTTTGTGACCCATCCTTCTTCCCCCTCATTTAACACCAAGTAAGCATTTAGCATGACCCCCAAAATCACAAACCTGTGTTACTTAACTTTTCAAATCAAGCGTGAATATCGTTACTTCATAAATGGAAGCTTTTGTGACATCAAATTAAGAGCTCAGATTAAATAATACTCAAAATCAATTTCCTGAATCTAAATTATTTCGAAGAATTTCTATAACAATATTATAATATTTGTAATTTATGAACAACAATATTATTTTGTCAACGTTATAATTTAAGTACAAGGTCTGTGTTACGTAACACTGTGGTGTACCCTCCCTTCTCCCCAGGTAACACCATGTAAACATTACATTCCCTTTCTCAAAAGCGTTACGGGGTTTATGGACTGACCTCTAAAGCGTAAGTCCCGTATTTTATGTTTTAGCTACTGATGGAAAGTCAGGATTCAAATCCTGGGTAGGACTGATTTTACCTAAAAATGATTCAATCTCCCTCCACGCAAATGCGAGTACATTTTCTCTAAATTCTACCATACTGACCCCTACTCCATCAGTGCTAGTGCGCAGATAGCCCGGGTGGAAAGTGATACCGTACGTAGAGCAGGAGGAAAGAAACTGCTACAGGCCCTGTCTAACCAGAACAGAGACCCGCTTGGTGGCCGCATGGTCTAAGGCGCTACTCTCACAGTAGATTAGACTGCAGTTGACGGGGAGATAGAGATTGAAATCTCGGTCAGGTGTACTGAGGGTGTTTTTCCACTCTTCCTCCACGCAAATTCGGGTACACTTCCTATAAATATAGCTCCCCTAATCCCCTTAGCGTAATTAGTATAGAGGCGTATAACCCGAACGGGTAGTAATACGCGGTGCTAAAAAAAACCCATAAAGAACAGAAATTTCAATACTGCTTTTATTGAACAAGTTCTCGAACAGTAATTATTGTGAAGTGTTCTCCAACGATCATAGAGTGAACTCGTATTTGACGATCATCGAGTATCTCCTGTTGAAAGTATATAATGATCTGTGAATGGGAGTTGAACCCCCGATTTCTTTATCGATCCCGTGCCCCTGTGCAGTGTCCGCTAATGAGAGTCCTTAGCGGGAAACTAAACCACAAACCCATCTATCTGAGACCACCACTGTGATGATTCATTTTGTTCCAGACTGTTACATATAAATACATTTTCTTCAACTCTATTAAGTTAGCAAACGTTAAGAGCCTTCAACATACATTATATTTTGTTATTCATGAAACTAGGTAAAGTAGCTTTGTTATCTATTGTAGTTGAGAAATACCGACTACGTTTGGATACTAAATAGCACCGCGTCTTACTACCCTTTCGGTAATAATTACGCTAATGGGCTAGGAATTTGGAAGGTTTAATTTAGAGGAAGTGAACCCACATTTACGTGGAGGGAGAGGGGAAACCCATTCAGGGAAAAAAAAACTCCAGTTCACCCGACCAAGATTCGAATCTCGATCTCCCCGTCCTCGGCAGTCTAACGCAACGTGAAACTAGCGCGTTAGCTAACTACGTCACCGAGGCGTGTAAATGGTACAATGCACCGTACAGAGTTTCTATATCCTTTCTAGAGCATCCACTGCTACAGAAACATATTATTTTTTATGTTCATTTCCAACTATTATCACTTCCGAAAAGTCTATTTAAAAATATATTTGCTCATAGCTCGAAATATATTGATTTTATAAACTATTCTTTCAAATAAAAGCTCTTCAGTTTTAATAGTCCTACAATTTTTCTTATTTTTTATCTCAAAATGTTGCAGAGATATTATCAAAATTGGAAATTTCCACCTTTGTAAAATACCCTCAGAGTCATTTTTATAGAAAAATTATATGCGCCATTTTGTTTGTAATTTTAAACACTGCCTTGATACGAGCTTTGATTAAAATCGTTAAAGGCTATTTTGAGAAAATATATTTTTTTCTCTTTTTGCCTTTAAGTAAACTACCTTTAATTTTAGGGTTGGATGTATAATTCCAAAAATCCCTCCGAGGAACCTTATGTAAAACCTAGATGTACCAAGGTTTAACTTAATTGGTAAAATGATTTCGACTTTAGTTCCAGTAACAGACAAACAGAAGGACGGAAATATAAAAACACTTTTTTCGGGTTCTTGTAGTCATGACACATCGATATCCATCAAAATCTCGAATGTGATTTTTTGTTGACAATCACAATACTTTCTATATCCAAGGGATTGCAAGAAAGTAAAAATTAAAAAAGATAAGTATCAAATTTTAATTTTTTTTTAGCACCGCGCATTACTACACCTTCGGGTTATACGCCATAAATATTTATTTTTAATTTTGTTGATAACTTATTTTAATGTTTATATTTAACAATAAACCTTAATAATTGATCCCGGCAACGTATCACTTTAATTTCATCAGTCGAATTTAAAGTTGAAATGTAGTTTTAAAAATAAATAAATATAATTATTTATTTTGTACATTAATATTTTACTAAACTTCACTTTGATTTAAAATTATCTGATGAATCTTATGTATAACTTATTTATTATTAGACTACTATTGACATTAATATAATATTTTTAAACTAAAATTAGATTTTCCAATTCACCTAATGTAGTTATTTGCAATATATAAAACACTTATTTCATCTTAATTAGTATTCTCTCGTCAAACTCGGTGGTCTTTGGGTAAAGTGCTCGCCTCTGGATTTGGATGTTCGTGGGTTCAAATCCAGTTGGGGTCAACGGATTTATTTTGAGCGATAAAAATCCGTAGCACAACTTCCTTTGGAGGGGAAGCAAATCAGTTGGTCCCATGTTGACTGTGGTATGTATAAAAACACTGGAAGGTATTTGAAAATACTTTCCTTGCAAAATTGGTAGGCCCTTTCGCTCTCACTCATAGAAATTCTTGTACATATATAATCAGTCGGTTCAGAAAGTGTACGTTAAATAGCTCAAATAAATTAAATTATTAGTGTTCTCATGATTAATTCAATTCAAACGCTTTGATTTATTAATGCAGGTACGAAGAAATTCACAGCTTGAATCAACCTGTTTCAAGAAGTCAGGACGCCATCATTCAAGGATTGGTACACCTGATCACTTTACTGTTGGTGGACCTGCAGAAAGGATACGACCATTACCACCCTTTGTTTGAAACGTATGTATTTGGTAGAGAATGCAATATTTGGTCCATTTAATGTCGATTGAGTAGCTCGAGTATCAAATGTGAAACTCATGCACATGTTAATAAATCCAGATAAACAACTGGGCAAAATATTTTGGTTTAAATAATTAAGAGCGTTCATCAAAGCATTTCCAACTCTGCTCCCGTCTCGTGCGAGGTATAGGAGTAAAGGGGAAAAGAAAACACCTATGATATGCCAGAAATGTATGCAGTACATTCTTATTTGAATGATTATACGAATTTTTCCGCGGTGACGATGAAGGAACAAAGCGATAAAGTTTATTGTTAATTACAATATGTCCCTATTATGACAGAATGAATATTTGTGCACAATGCTTATCTGTGAAGCCATTCTAAAATGGTCAGAAACGGCATTTACAATGCAGTTTTCTAACCAAATATCATTTAATATTTCAAAAATGTTCAGCATTAGGAACTTCTATTAACTCTTTATTTCCATTAATGTTTAATTAAAAATAATCCAAGTGCAATAGTGTTCTTGTAAAATTACGATTAAATGCCGACTGTATCAGAGAGTTGATTACCATTTGATGCACGCTCTTAATAAGTATAATCATTGTAGTTAATTTGTTTTAGTTTAGTTTAGATAGAAACCACCTCTGTGATCTAGTGGTCAGAACTTTTGGCCAAATATCCAGAAGTCCTGGATTTTATTCTTGGTGCTTCCAGGTTTTTCTGTGAAACCAGTGTGTCTGTAACGGAGTCAAACTCAACCTCGTGAGGACAAAATGAGAAGCTACTTGAATAAATAATTAGCAGCTCTGGTCTAAGAAACTAAGATTAACTGCTGGAGGGTTCGTTGTGCTGACAAAATGACACTCTCTACCCGTAGAAGTTGGTACTATATTCGTCAACAGACGGTGGCCGCTAGGTCGATATAGTTCTATTGCAGGCTGATACCATGGAGGGATTTTTTTAGTTTAGTTTAGTTCAAAGTTTCACGAGTAATAACGAAAGCCAAAATTCTGTTTTTCTAGAAGAAAAACGTGTTTAAATTACTAAGCTTGTCAATACAGCTACCTGAATGAGCCAGATCAGTGTTTCCCGAACTTCCACCGGTCATGTAAACCTTTCAGATCCATGGCCTAAAATATACCCTAGCCAAATCGTATTTATAAAAAATTAAACAAATATTTGTTATCTTGTAAAAGTCTAAGCAGTCGTTCCAAATTGAAGGGTACAGGGGAAAAGGGGGGAAGTTACATTACACAAATTAAAAATTTTCCAGGAGGACTTTTATATCTAAACCCAAAGAACACCAACAAATACTTTTTTATTTAATTAATTTAAATATAATTGCGACTTCTTTTAACCATAATCTAAAGCACATTAGAATGGTATCATGATTGTCCAACAGATGGCAGCAATAACTCTATTCGAGTTAAATTGGACTCTGCCCCTTTTCCCCCTGTATACTTCAATATTAATAAAGCTTTAGTGGTAAGCTAAACAAAGCCCATTAGATCATGTCCAACTCAGAACCATTTTGTTTATCAGATTTACTACAATCCAAAAATATTATGTGATCAATAAAACTGAGTGGTACATTTTGTACCCCCTGAAATCCTCCGCGTGCCCTTGGGGGTACACATAATATAGTTTGGAAAACATTTAGCTCGATATATTTTATTATGAAAATTTTCAGTATGATGCAAGAATGTAAATAAAAGTAAAATCGAAAAAATTTAATTTTGTATATGACCTGGCTTTTTGGTGAGCATTGAATGATTCAATATAAATCCAACCAAAATACGTTGAATTACTTTTTGGGGTAGGATTACAGAAAATCAGATGATTTTACCAAACATTCCAATGAAAATATTCTAGAATATTTTGTCTTTCTCTGATAATTATTAAGGCGAATATTTTTGGATGAGCCCCTTTATGCTTCATTTTTCAAAATTAATAGCACCCTACATGCAGTATTTTACAAACTCTCATCTTAAAGAAGCTTTTGAATAAATTATTGATTTAATTAAATCAAAAACCATAAGTTTTGGGAAATAAGGTAAATAAAATGCAGTATCTGATAAATACTTTTAAAACTATATTTATTATTTTATTATTATGTGTTTATGATGTGTCGCTTGAATAATACGTTATTTTTTAAGGTTCACAGTATCAAGGTGATGCTACACCATCATACATATTTTACTAGTTCTTTTAGCACCGCGTCTTACTACCCGTTTGGGTGTATAACTACTAATCAAACTTTTATCCATTTTAATTGAATGAAGAGTTGGTTTGTCTGTTGCGAACATTGTACGGTATCTACCGAATTAAGAGGTCTAAAATTTTAAAAATGAGTAGCCTCTGTGCAAAAACATATGTAACTAGAAGCCGGAATTTTAAATTTTAAAGTTGACTTCTACGTGCAATCACTAAATTATATACATTTCTTCCGGGCAACACCAGTCCCTTCAACTAGTAAAATAACCCGCGCTACTCTCGTGTTATACTGGACTGCCGATGACAGGGATATCGTGGCTCGAATCTCTGTCGGGTGTATTGAGAAGGGTTTTTTCAAAATGGTTTTCCGCTCTCCCCCATGCAAATGTGGGTACACTACCTCTATATTAAACCTTATTGATCCCTAACACATTAATGTAATTAGTAAATAGGTGTACAACATGAAAGGGTAATAAGACGTGGTGCCAAATATGTATAAATTGTTGCTAACATTTTTTTTAATAACTAATATAACAACATTCTTATTTCCCATTTTGTCAAGGTCACAAATATATTGAGCCACAAAATAAACACACAGTGAAAACACAAATTAATCAAACGCTAAAGCAAGAAAAGACGTTAACACGACAGCAATTAGAATTTTGTTTTGTTTTTGTTTTTCTTAACTATAAACAATACGCCCTGCCTTCCTTACCCTAGTTAAGCCAGTGTACAAGACACTTAGTATTATATTCTATTCAATTACATTGCCTTGTGAAAATGACAATCACAAATTGTTATGTTGGGAAGATACGATATTAAAAAATATCAAAGTATCCAAAAATTGAACAAACATGAAAATAAAGGTCAGCCATGAGAGTAAGTGGAAACAATGATAGGTAAGTTCCATGTTTTAAAAAGAGTGTATTTATTTTTCAATATATTATTCTAATTTTTTAAAAGTTAATATCAATCATTTGCATTATCTCTATGACTTTACATGAATCATCTTCCATAGAGAGAAAAAAAATTGAACAATTAATAAATAATTAATTAAACTTTTCAGGACAAATGGTGTCCCTTACTTTGCCGTTGTGTACAAACAATTAGAGAAATTGGTGAGTAATAACAACTTTATAATATTTTTCAGAGTTCCTGAAAAATAGGTCACGGGGTTTCCCTTTCTCAACAAGCCCACGAACTTGTGGATTTCAATCTGTTGATATTCCGAATATTACCTTCATAGTATTTTCTTCCATTTGAGGGTTTTACATGTTCAAGGAAATAAAAAAAAAGTAAAAATAATGGTATAGCCGAGCTACACAGTTACAGATATTCAAAGTTCAAACCTTAGCTCATAAAATTACACTTTCAGATATATCTCCTGGACATTGATTTTAATTTTTAATTGTTTAATTGTTTATGAAATAAAGTCCATTGAGCAAAATATACCATTAAAAAAATTATAAAATTGTAGAAAAACAAAGTACAAATAAAGGTAAAAACACTAACACATATTTACACACACTTCAATATCTCGATGTTCTCGTCACATCTTCCTCAGGAATTAGCAGTAGTAGTAATAAGAGTGAACAGGAAGCTAGCTACAGTGATACCAACTTGATTGTGCCGGATGAAAACTTATCTGGTGTTTTTGAAATTCTCTGGAAGTTCGTCTATTGTTCTATTCTGCTAGCACCACCTACCATCAACAGAACAGTAGATTAACCACCAGAGAATTTCAGAACCACCAGAGAAGTTCTCATTCCGCACAATCAAGTTGGTATCACTGAAGCTAACTTCCTGTTCACTCTTATTACTGCTTATTCCTGAGGAAGATGCAGTGAAAGAATCGAAATATTGAAGTTTGTGTAAATATGTGTTAGTGATTTTAATTGTGGTTTATTTTTCTACAATTCTATCAATTTATTTATTTTAATTGCTTATGTTTTAATGTTATATTATATATTCAAATGATATGACCTTTTATTACCATTAATAACGCCTGATAAATAAACACACTTGAGTGATTGAGAACCAGTATCAACAGTATAAAAGTTAATTTGATAATTAATATAAAGACTTGTTGAAGAATGAATACAAGTTTGTAAAGTTGAAAATCACTATTTTAAATTACCACAAAAAGTCGAAATGGAGTAATCTTTTAGGTTCTCGGAATCAATTTAGGGTGGAAATATATATTACACACGTGGAAGTAAGATATAATTCTTCCCCTTCTCCCTTATATTTAATATATAAATTGGAATTTACAATGGGGATGGTTAATAATATAACAAATATCTTTAAGATTAAATCTGTATCCTTGAATTTAAAAGTATATAATATTGTAAAATAGAAATTTATATCCGTGCACTTGTTGAGCAAGAAAGATTTTTAAAAAACTGGGCATGAAACGAACTAAACTACATTTTTAAATACTTCATTCTATGTATCACTGTAATGTAAACATTAATAGTAATGATATTGGTTACCTCACAGAGTAAAAAAAAAAGTAATGAGTAATTTATTTATGTACAGTATGAGTATGTCTCCCTTGATCGTCGAATGATGACCTTGAAATATGTCGACCAAAACTAACCACCAATATTGTACTTATTCTGTCCACTGTCTTCTTTTGTTAGTAAACTCTTCTAGCTATCAACTTTATGTACTTCTATCCTATAGACTTTCTATCATCGTAATTTTGCAAAGCTTAAGTTTTTTTTAACCCCATGATTAGATATTTTAACCATTAATATTTTTACACAAATTGCACCTAGTTAATGCCGATGTAATTATCGTGCATGCATTCCTTTAATGGGCGCCCATCATGAATGGCTGGACCCCCGAAGAGTTGGTTTTTTTTATTTGCAATAAATAGATTTTTTTAATAAAAAAAAATTAAAAATCATTGTTGTTGCATCAATGGTTTCCAGGGTAAGCCGATATTGTTCAAAACTGTACCTGTGATATGTTCTCCCACAATCTGTCCCCATTTGACCAGTCATACATAGTATATACTTTACATACCTGTGCCGTGTACGTCACGATGTGATAGTTGAGGTATACGGTTCTCACCACCAGATGGCTCTAGGCCCGTATGACGTCATGGGCGTAAAGAGTCCGTGGTTCATTCCTCCGGACGGACAGTCCGGTTTCTAAGTTCGAATGGAACAGTTCTTTATACAAAGGATAGTGTTGTGTATAGAAGTGTGAGTAGCACACTATGGATTTACGTTTTAATTTATTAATAACTATTACGGTGAAAGATTTAATTGCAATGTTTTCTTTGAATGATTTAAAAGAACCCGGTGCCCCGAGATTAAAAATCTCTCCAAGGCTTGTTCACTTAATTATTTGTCTTTTAAATAGACAAAACGGCAAACTAAAAGGTGTCAGTGACCAATAGCTATTTTGGCAAGGAGCTTTAAGTATTTCAATACAAAACATTATTTTTGGTAATGGTTTGGCTAGTGGAATAAACCACTTGGTTGGGTTTTTTTTTATTTACTTGTCTTGACACAAGCAACATTTTCTTTATTTAAACTCTCTATGAACTCCCGAATGAAAAGGTGGGGCCAAGGCCGCAGCCAGACAATAATTTCAGGGGGAGTTTGGTGGGCACATCCCTCAATTGCGGAAAACTAGAAAAATATTATAGATGATAAAATGTTCTAGAAGCTCTCTAAACTATTACTTATGGCAACATAACCCCCTAATTGCCAGAGGCTAGGACAAATTTTGTATATTAAACACCGCTGGAAGCTATTTTAAGTGTTTTTATGGCAACATAACCCCCTAAATGCCGAAGACTAGGAAAAATTCAAGATATTAAACACCTCTAGAAGGTCTCTGAAGTGCTTTTCATGGTAACACAGCTCCCTAATTTGTACTTGTACCTTAACTTTGGTATAGTTTTAACCACAAATAAAGCCATATATATATTTTGTTCATAACATTTCAGGGGGGGGGGGAGGTTGAACCCACAAACCCCCCCTGACTACAGCCTTGGGCGGGGCACATACCTCACGTGGACATTTATTTCCTTTGATACCTACTAAGTTAATGTTTTTCCACACTTGATATCTTTGCTGAGGGAACTGCATGGTTACTATTTGGAAACTTTGTTGTCATTTTCTCGTTTTCATTTGGTTAATCTCCTCTCAAATATAAAACTAGTTCCTCAAAGCTAGTTGGTAGATGTTGCCAGTAGCTCCTTCTTACCCCAGCACACCACCTTCCAAAATAACTGAAAGCGAGAAAATTTGGCAACAGTTAACTGAAATCTAGCGAAGATATAAAGCTTTGCTCCATAAGAGCTGCAGTTTCCTCTGAGTTGATATCGGGTGTAGCTCCTTCTAACCCCAGCACACCACCTCCTACCATAACTGAGTGTGAGGAGATTTGGCAACAGTTAATTGAGAGGTGAGAAGATAAAGATTTTCTCCATGATACCTGCAGTTCCCTCAGCAATGTTATTGGATGCACTAAGCGATGAGAACAATTCTTATTCAAAGGTACAGTTTGAACAAGTTCTACTTACACGTCACACTCCACAGTTAAAAGTATATCATGTTACTCATATTCCAGTGATTAAGCTAATTAGTATGAGATAAAAAAATGAGTAAAATAAGTTTTGTGGGTCTCACTAGTAATTTACTGCAAAAAAAAATCTTAATCGTTTAAATGTTAGCCCCAATGCAAACGTTCATCATTCAATCTTGGTCCCATAAACGCTATAAATTAAGCTAACGTTTTATCTACCTCGTCCCTTCTTTATATATATATATATATACATATATGTGTATATAATTACGTAGTAAACTTTCCAAGAATGTATCTTTGGCCATTTATTTTCATCAAATGGGTGCCCATGTATCCACTTAGAGATTTTCCCCGTTTAAATTCCTCTAAGGGAATAAAAATGGAATGTATATATTCAAATATGTACTGTTTTATTTATTATCAATGAGTATGTGTTAACCGTTGGTAGCCCTGATATGTTAGTGCCTGTAAAAACACCCAAATATTATACAAACACACAATTTTTTGCATCAAAAATACTTGTAGCTTTAATTTTAGCGAAAAAAAACATTCGTAGATTTGTAAACAAATTAAAGCATGTGATTCAATAATATTTTCATATAATGAAACTGACTAGTTTGAAGAATATATATATATTATTTTCGAAATTTTATCCATTTACAAAGTTTCCCCGACCGTTGCCAAAATCATCTGATATGGTTATTATGGTGAGTAATACTTTATTTGATTCTTACTTGTAAAACGGATATTGTATTGAATCGAAATCAACTTAAGCTTTGCAGTAACGTGATTGCCCATGTGTGTCGAATGTGATGGTCACATGTTAGACCTAGAGACGGAAAGATGTGTGTGTGTGTGTGTGTGTGTGTGTGTGTGTGTGTGTGTGTGTGTGTGTGTGTGTGTGTGTGTGTGTGTGTGTGTGTGTGTGTATGTGTGTGTNAGACGGAAAGATGTGTGTGTGTGTGTGTGTGTGTGTGGGTGTGTGTGTGTGTGGCAGGAAGACACACGCGTCAACCCACCAATGAGAGCTCTTGTATTGTTCCCAGTTGGCAGAGGATGTTGGCAAAGAGCTGGATATGATCGAGGTATTATCACATGTCATCGATAGTCTAGTAGCTCCAAAAACTAGAGGTCACCACGCTACACAAAGACACAAATACTGTACATGTTTATTAGGAAGTCCTCTTCATTTGGACAGCTTCCCTCCTCCTCCCATACCTTCACCTCCCCTCCAAAATAGTGCAAATTAGGAAGTCCTCTTCATTTGAAACCCTTTGTCCTTCTTCCATCCATA
The DNA here is from genome assembly GCA_902151455.1 of Timema bartmani. Taxonomy (NCBI): domain Eukaryota; kingdom Metazoa; phylum Arthropoda; class Insecta; order Phasmatodea; family Timematidae; genus Timema; species Timema bartmani. Next base: position 120,749 of record CABFWB010000192.1, read on the forward strand.
CTTTACCCCTGCCCTTCAAAATAGTACAAAATAGTACAAATTAGGAAGTCCTAATTATTTGAAACCCTTTGTCCTTCTTTCATCCATACTTTACCCCTGCCCTTCAAAATAGTACAAATTAGGAAGTCCTAATCATTTGCAACCTTTTACCCTCCTTCTGCCCATTATTCACCCCTCCCCTCCTAAATAATGCACATTAGGAAGTCCTCTTCGTTTTAGACCCTTCCTCACTACCTTCCTCATCCCAACGTTCACTGGAGCATGTTGGTGAAAACGACTTTGGAAGGAAATTTTCACAGAGACTGTGTTATAACCAGAACATTTTTTTTTGATGAATTGATAAAATAAAAAATGTCAGATCCTTCCTTTGCGGGACTTCCTAATTTTCGTGAAGAGTAAACACACACAACACGCTACGCTAACACTTGGCATGGCTTCCTAGGCACGAGTTCTCATTACTCAACAACTTTTCACAATTGAGCACTTTGGGAAAAAAATAGATTATGTCAAAAGGGTTAATAATTACGTAAAATTTTCTTTAAAACAACCTACTCTTTAAAAATTATACATAATTAATTACTTATATACTTGTCATATTTTTTTGACATAGATTAATATGGCCTTCTTCAATAGAGTTTCTAATCAACAAGATACAATTATATATTTGTTATTTTGAGCAGTCATGTTTATGAATCGTGTCAACTGAGTTCCTGTTTTCCTTACATTAGAATTTTTTTTAATGCTCTAATAATTATAGTGCATGGCACGGTTGAGTCTAAGTGAGCCAAGTGCTTCGAGTTAGTCCTAAGCCGATTACAGCTAGACTAAGTTAACGGATATTATCCTAATACGTGCAGTTTGTATAGCCCAGTCAAAGCAAAAAAAAAATTCTATAAATTAGAACATCGTATTTATACTGATTAGCAATATTTAAGTGAAGATCAGCCGTAGCAAACAATATAAGAATCACTTCCCTATCGACGTGATTTTAAGGTAGGGATGTAGGGAACTCGAGATAAGGCCAGTATTTTTGTGGTTTTTATAGCAAAACTTTTTTTTGGCCTAAATAAATAAAATATTGCTCCAGTACAAACATAGAGCTTAATTCTCTTCACTTGGTGACATCAACAGTTGTTTAATATCTGCCATGAGCAAACGGCATTAGATGAGAAACTTTATAAAATTCCAGGACACCATTAACATATGTTTAAGAACTGTTAAGGACATCATGTGAAGAAAGTTAAATTCTTATGTTTCTACTGGAGCAATATTTTATTTATTTTGGCAAAAAAAAAGTTTTTCTATAAAAACTGCAAAAACACTGACCTATTCTCGCGTTTCCACAACCCCACTTTAAAGCTATCAAAGTAGTTAACTTCAAATGTTCTTAAATTTATTTTATTTTGTATTTGTAAACTCCGTTTCCCCTGAAATTTAGCAGTATTACCTTGATTGGCTACATTATCGTTCTATTTTATAAGCTCCACCATAATTGAACTAGTCAAGGTAAGGTTGTAAACGATGGATACATAGTGCCCTTATTTTTTATTGGTGAATAAAACTATATAGCTTACAATAACTCTATCATAGGGTTAAGGATAAAAAAAAGTCAGTATTTGATTAAATAATGGCTGAAAACCACGTTCTGGAGATAATTATAAAATCTTCAAGGAAAGAAATATACCCCTTTTCAGTATGGGAATATTAGTCACTGACTTCAGCTTTCTAGTAATTTATCATTTATGCTCTTTATATTCAAGTCATATCTGTTTACTCGTCGAAAAAATAATAATTTAAAACTGTGTACTGGGATGAAATACTAGTTAAATTGGAAAAACTTTGTAAATCACCAGCGTAGTTAATGAATTTTTCTCAAACTCTTAAAAGGATTAGTAAACAGTTGATGATTGAGGTTAGTAAAAACGTTAGTAAAATTATTTTCTGCAGAAATTGTGAAAAGTTATTCAGTTGAGAGAGAAAATGTCGTTTGGTATACCGCTTCAATTAGACAGTTTTTTTTACATAGTCGCAATCAATTGTTCAAAAACTTCAATTACAGATTATAAAAAATAAACTTTCTATTTATTTATTTTTGAATATTTTTTTGTTGGGTGGGTTTCCCATAAAAGTTTTTTCTTTCTCTTGCATGCCTTTTCTTTCTTCTCCTTTTTTTTTACTGTGCATGAGAAAATTTATAGCATAAATCATATGAACTGGAGTAAGCATGCTATTAGTCTGACCTTGAGCGGTTATAGCTTCCGAAAGAAAACTAATACATTAAGTAGACTATCCAGAGTTTATTAGTAAAAAAATTCTTATTAGGAACTTTAAATAATTATCTATATTTTAACTACATGTTTGTCTAGGAGGTACTATGCATCCTACTTCTCTTTTAGCCTAAATGTAATGTACAATAAATAAAGCTCTCGAAAATAGAAGGTGAATATTAAGGAAATATGCTAACATTCATAGAAATAAGCTAGTAAACCAACTTGAAGGTTTATTTGAAAAAACTCGTAACACACCAAACCAGAATTCTAAACTAGACCCAAAATTTTGAGCCAAGACTGCATATGTTAGTCGAGTAGCTGGCCTTGAGTATACCATGCCGATTTGTACATAATGTATAACTATGTTATAATTACTCGTGGTTAAATTGTTATACTAGTTAGATCTTTTTATTAATATACAAGCTATTTTTTTTACATTCGCATGATTTGATTTTATTTGTACTACACAGTATTTATAATACATCAAAACATATTTTATAGACATGATTTTTCTGTAATTAAATTATAGTAGAATAACTCATGATAAAATTATATATTAGTAAAAATAATATTAAATAATTGTATATCAAATAACTCTGTAACATTTTTTAAAAGTAGATTAAATATCTAATTTATATTGCGGAAAAACTAACCACTCTAGTCAATTAACGTACCGGAAATTCATGTCGGTATTGTGGTAACGTAAAGTAGGTTTTAACTAACTAGTTTTCACTATTAAAAGATCAAACATCAGACAAATGTATAACTGGTTTACAATTTTTAAAACTCAACATTTATATTTACCTGAACAAGTGCAAAATTGAATCCATTCTTATAAAATTTAACTTTATTAACATTAAATAAATAATGTTCATATTTACTTGGTAAAGAGTAGTAAATGATAAAATTAAATCTTCTTTGTTATTCTTTTATTCCCTTCTCCTTATTTGAGCTTTAGTCTCCTATGACGACTTATTTCGGTGTTATTTGGTACATCATCTTCAGTTCTTATTTATGATGATGATTTATTTTAATACATATTATCAGAAGGTTTGTGAAATTTGAAGTATTACTATGTAAGAAACATTGTTGTGAAATTTTGAAGTATTATTATGCAAGAAACTTTGTTGTAAGATGAACAAAGAAGTTTCTTACATAGTAATACTTCAAAATTTTACAAACCTTCCGATAATATGTATTAAAATAAAACATCGTCAAAATAAATAAGAACTGAAGATGTTGTAACATAGCACCGAGACATGTCGTCATAGGAGAATAAAGCTCAAATAAGGAGAAGGGAATAAAATAATAAAAAAGAAGATTTAATTTTATCACTTATTAAAGTGTTGAGAGTTATTCAAAAATCATACATTTCTTCTGAAATATCATATGGTGGTGAAACGTATTTTAATCTATATAATTGATATAGATTTTTTATAGCTCGTTTGAATTGTGTTTTTGGGTGAAATTTTTTATCGCTTATTAGAAGACGTTTTGTCTGAAATTCATCGCAATTTAAAGTTCAAATAATCAGGTAATAGGATGAATTAATAAAATATACACTAACGAATGTATTTTTATTTTGTTCGTTGAATAAAAGGATTGTGTGAAAAGTCAATCCAAGGAATTACACATTGCATTTTAGCACAATACTCTAAACTACAAAAGTATTGATGAAGAAATCTTTCATTACATCTTGTGAATATAAAAAGTTATGATCATATAATTAGTAACATCCATACACTTGAAAATTTAAGGATGGACTTTGAGTTGATTTTATAAAACATTTATTAAGGGTAGTTTTCAAATAAATTAAAATCTAGGCCTGCTTCAACAAACTTTAACGCATAATATATATTTTTTCTTACTTTTAAAATATTTTAATAAGTTGTATCTTTTATAAACACAAATATATTTAATGGATGAATGTTAAGTAAAGTTCCTCTTTCGTAAGCTTATAACAAAATGTAATAAACTTATTTAATTGTATCTCATAAGTTTTATCAAATCTTTTAATTTAAAAATTAAAATAATTGCTTTCAATATCGTATTGGGATTAAAAATAAATACAAAATATAAACTTGTAATGCTTTCTATTCGTTAGTAGTTAATGTATCTTCGAAATAAATGGGTTTCTTACATCCCCCAAAGCTCAATAAGTAATATTATCCCCCATCGTTCATTACATAAAACCCATTGGCTAAAACCACTCGTCAAATCTATATGCAACCTTTTTGTAAATGATTAAATAATTTCTCCTTCTTGGGTTAATTAGACTCAAGCGCACGTACATTTTTCTCTGTCACATTTTGGTAATATAATGTTAATATAATGTCGAGATAAACATAATAAATTAATAATCGCAAATTTTGCAAAAGCAAAGAAAAAAGCTTATATTGCACTAAACAGTAATCTTAATTGACTGATAATGATATTATATAAAAAAATAACAGCTAACATATAATTATAATAAATTAATTTGTGCATTCCAGGATATTAAAATAACTACTGTACTTATTCTATTTCTATGTTTTGTTTGTTATTTAGTGAAAACTCCATTAATCTTTTTTTTTAATATGTTTTATGTTTAGTTACATTAAAGTCTTCAATTCTATTTCTATGTACTCTATTTGTTTGTTTTATAATCTATTTGTATGTACTTTACGTACAAATACATCTAAAAATATTGAATCTTATGTTAGTTTTGTAAGTAAACAATTTTAAACACTGCCACACACCAGTATGTATAGCTAGGAAGCCATGCACTTCTTTACCACTGGCTTTTTTTAAACTAAATAATCTGTCGCTATGCAATAAAAAATATTATAAATCAGTTAATGAAAAAATGAAATATAGCTAGGAGAGACAATTTAAAAATATATCATCATTTAAAAAGAACTAGATGAATCTCTTTCAATTATTTATGAAGGAAACTCATTATCAATAATAGATATAAAAAATAATTTTGCTTTCCATGTTGCATAGATTTTTGGGGACCAATACGCTTATAATCAAAATAGTGTCTAGTAAAATTCTCCAACTTCGGATCTTAAAAACTTTTATTGTAATACTTAAATTCTTTAAAATAGTATCTTATAAACACAAGTTAATAACGTAACGTAGTAAATACGTTTCTCATTTCAAATAAGTATTTTATTAAACGTTAATTAAATAAATCAAAGTGGAAATTTGACTGTTGACATTTGAGCTCAACAGTGGTGGGAGAAGGCTAAAGCATCAGTTTCAAATCACCTTCCAGTTAATCTCTAATAATTGAAGGGAATCGTGTTTGAATCCCGGATGGAGAACTTAAAATTTAAAGCCATAGGACAGGGAACAAGAGGTTCGGAGTAAATTAGTCAGTAGGACACTAGCACTAGTAGCCCATACGAGTTGAAAGCGCGAAAAAAAATACATACTTATTTAAATTAGTATATATATTTTTTAAGATTTTCTAGATCTAAGAATCATCTTGTTTGTATCAAAAAGCACCGCAAAATTACAACAGAAAAAAAAAATCACCGTAAGCCGTACTGATTCCCTGGGGAGTAAGTTGGTGAGTATCTTGTGAGTTTGTTTGTAAATTAGTCTGCATCTTCCATTTCTGGGAATTTAGTGTATGTGTTTGCCCAAGCATGTGACTTGTTGACTGTGTATTTAGATAATCTGTCACGGAAACATTACAAATTTAAGTATACATTTGATAGAAATGCCTTAATTTGTTTTTATGTATCAAATATTGCTCGAAAAAGCAACTATTAACTTTTTTTTAAACTCATAGTTTGAATTTTTTTTGGTATAACTAAAAGATTATTTCTTAAAAATGTGTACTTTTTTAAATTTCTAATATATTCTGTCTTGATTTTTATTAAATATTTACTATACTCTCGACGTATCAAATGAATATTAAACTGTGAATTATTTTAGTAAAAATGTAATTGTATGATTTAAAGATATTGTGTATTTATCAGTTCGTGTTATTACCATTTTACAAATAACACAACAGCTATTTTTCCTTTTTTCAAGACAATGGAAAGTGAATGAGTTACTAAAAATGGGGTTTTTTAAATCCTAAATCAAGAGGTGTTTATTTGATATGAGTATCGCCTTCCTACTAAGTAAATAAAAACAATCGTCAGTACATTTTAATGCCCACAGGACCATTGAGGGTCCTTGGATCAAACACAACTGGATATATTGATTTGCCACACCTTAATATCAATACTTTTTTTATCACTGCGTCTTACTACCCGCTCGTTTTATGCGTTTATGTAATAATTACGCTAGTGTATGTTAGGGATGTGTAAGGTTGAATTTAGAGTAAGTGCATCCGCATTTCCTTGGAAGGAGAGTGGAAAACCAACTAGGCAAAATACCTCAGTACATCTGCCCTAGAATCAAACACCTATCTCCACACCATTGTCAGCCAATCTATTGCTTGAATGACGCCTTAGTCCATGTGGTCACCAAGCCATTATTGGCTATCCATGATTGGGAATATTGTATGTGAAGGAACAGGATAATGAGAGTGAATATGATGAATTTCCTAATACCTGTTTCAACATTCAGCTAAATATAAAGTAGAACACCATAGTGGAAGAAAAATGTATCCAGTCATAGATCGAACCCTGACCTTACTAGCTTAGAGCTCACTGCCCGACCACGCGACCCGTCCATCCTGATAACTGAATCAAGTTGAGTAAGACAGAAAGCTACTTGCTAATCTACTATATTTAGGGGCAGAGACCTACATTTTATATATATATATATATCAAAATGTGTTTAGTAACTATAAATAACTTACTTCGGTGGTCGAATGTTTTAAGGCGTCATGTTCGCAATATACTGGACTGCTGATGACGGAGAGATCGGGATTGGAATCCTGGTTGGCTGGTTTTCCCTCAATTGTTTTCCATTCTCCCTCTACGAAAATGTAGGTAGACTTCCTCTATTTATTTATTTTTATTATTTTAGGTATTTAACGTGCACTTTTCTTAACAGATTTATTATATCAGCACACGACGTATAAATTAACTTAAATCTAGAAACTACACAACATCCAGCCCTTGTGAAGGGGGAAACCCACATTTCACCTATTATCAATTTTTTGGTCATGCCAGGAATCGAACCTGGGACTATTAGCTCAGTAGACAAACATACTACCGACTGTGTTAATGTGTCGACTTCCTTTAAATTCAACCTTCCTCATCCCGAGCTCGTTAGCGTAGTTAGTACATAGATTTATATAACCTGGAAAGGTAGTAAGACAAAGTGATTAAAAAATAATATGTATAGTCCATGCATATACACGGGTCTGAATATTAGGCAAGTGGCGTTGATATATAAATAGTTTATTTGAATTCGACTCACAGCTTAGATTAGTATGTAGCGTCTCTGTTTACAGATCTAAAGGTCTCCAATTATATTACCCGGTGAGAGTCAAGAAAGTGTAGCGTTGAAATATGTTCGTTTCCTCTATCGGTAAGATACAATAACTCTATAGGTCCCAATTATTGTGATTTAAAATAACAACCGTAGCAGGAATTAAATCCAAACATGTAAAAATAATTATAAATTGAAAGGTGAAAAAACTACTTTGCTGGCGTCTTAAAAAAAAATTGCCGTAATAAATTGTTGGAGAACTTAGTTTGCAATTTTTTTTATTATTATTATTTTGTGGTTAAAGTAGATGATGTACACTAGAGTTGTGACTATCCGGCCCAGTTATCGGTGTTGACAAGTGCGTTTTAAAATAAACAAACCGGTACATATCCACTATTAATTAATTAAAAAGATCTATCACAAACGCTTTACAACTGTTACATTGGAGACAACAAAGCATAACAGCTGCTTTACATGTGGTTGGCGTATAATACAGTATTATTGCTTGGTCGATGTAGATAGCAGCGCTGTTTTTGTTTGGCTGGAAACAGAAGCTGTGTCAAGGGAGGTGTGGATAGCAGCACTGTAGCAGCACTGTTTGGATTTGGCTGGAAACAGAAGCTGTGTCAAGGGAGGTGTAGATGGCAGCACTGTTTTTATTTCGCTGGAAACAGAAGCTGTGTCAAGGGAGGTGTAGATAGCAGCACTGTTTAGATTTGGCTGGAAACAGAAGCTGTGTCAAGGTAGGTGTAGATGGCAGCACTGTTTTGATTTGGCTGAAAACAGAAACTGTGTCAAGGGAGTTGTAGATTGCAGCACTGTAGTAGCACTGTTTTGATTTGGCTGGAAACAGAAGCTGTGTCAAGGGAGGTGTAGATAGCAGCACTGTTTAGATTTAGCTGGAAACATAATCTGTGTCAAGGGAGGTGTAGATAGCAGCACTGTTTTTATTTGGCTGGAAACAAAATCTGTTTCAAGGGAGGTGTGCGTGAAGCGTAGCTACACGGGGCAAACCCACACAGAAAATTATTTACACTCGGGTTCCATATTTTACGCTATCCGGCCCGGAATGCCGCCACTTTAGGCCGGATAATCGCGACTCTAGTGTAATAATTCGTGTAAAACTGCTTGTATATTTGTGGTTCATACTGAGGCTTTAGATATAATTCATGTTTTAACTGCTGGTACCCCTTTTAATATTGAACTAAATTTCCGACCCTGTTCAAACCAAAGTTTCTCTGGTGTTGACGATCATCGTCCACCACGGATATTCTCGCCAGCATTATGTAACATTACCGGACTAAGATGAAAGAACTTTGCACCATTCTACCCTTCACAGTTCTCCTTTGACACTTTCATGACGCCAGCCCAAAACCACGTCAAATACCTTGTCGGCTATTTCCCTCACCCATTTATAATGTAGGGTTGGCTGTACAGTAGATCGTTGATAGTTAGGACGTCAAAAATCCGTATTGCCAAGAAAAAATATTATTTATAAAAACAACCACATTGGTATCATAGATATGACTGCCAAAAAATTAATCTCTACCCTTGTTCAAAAAAATTGCAAACTTTTTTCGTTAGATTTTGACTTATTATATTTCTTCAGAATTTTTGATATTTGACAACAACAAAAAATGTGTAAGTTCGTTGTTTAAATCGAGTGAAAATCCTGACACAAATTTAAATTAAATATCCTTTTACACTAGGCCTATGTGTTCAAAAAATATATATTTATAATATACACATAATATACAGACGTTTTACTCAAACACTTGTCATAGTTTGAGGTCTTGTTTAGTTTTGGACACATATTTTCTCTTTATTTTATGTGTTCAACACAAAGTTACATCTTTCAACACAAAGTTACATCTTACAACACGTGTTTGATATATTTAACGGCACGTGCTCAACACAAACATAGCCACCCTTCTAAAATGTAGAGATGGTATGACGAGAAATTTGTGGACGTAGTTCTGACGTCGTGTAAATATAAAAAACTTAATTGAGAGAGGATCCCGGAAACGATCTCCAAGGCCCAACTGATGAAATAAAAAACACTAACGTCCTCCCAGGGATTCGAATCAAATGTTCAAATAGAGAAAATAACTAGACATCATGGAGCAAAAAACAAACTGGGGGGGGGGGGGAAAAGGAACGGTGTAAAAATAACAGGGGGGGGGGGAAAAAAACACCCAAAAAAAAACAAAGCAGCCCGCCNCGTAAAAATAACAGGCGTTGTCGTAAATAAACACCCAAAATAAACAAAGTCAGCCGTCACTGGAGCGACAGGTTATGTAAGGGGTAAGGAGTGTAACGGAGATAAGACTTTCAATATAGCTCTGTTAAACACATGCTACTCCCATTCACTAATACACTAGTCGCGATTATCCGGCATTCAATTCTACGGCCCTACGTTTTATCCGGCCCAGTTCTCAATGTTAACCAGTGCGTTTTAAAATAAACAAACCGGTGAATATCCACTATAAAAAATTTACTGACTTTATAATGTAATCCATTTGACGCTCTATTTTCACTTGTTCTTGCTTTGTAGCCAATGTTCAATTTACAAAATAATAAAGTAATGTATAGTAAATATTTTTTTTAAAATTCTCGTTTGACTTTTACTGTCCCCCTACAATTATTATATACCTATTTTACATAGGAATCATAAAATGGGCAGACGAATCCAACTACATCTCCAAAGAAATCCCCCGAAGGGCTTTCAAGCTACACTATCCCCGGGCTCAGAGGCCTTTTATAGTGCAACCACTGATACCCATTGGAACGGAACCTTTTCGCCGGACATGGACCGATGTCCATGAGTGCCATTCCGGGTACTCTGGCACCCGAAAAATCCAGGACCAGCTCTTCCATACCACCCTGTCTTGGGTAACTTGAGGAAAAAAACCTCCACTGGGACCTGTAGGAGGGAGGAGTTGGCTCCTCCTAGTGATCGCCCAATCACGAGGAAGTCAGGAGCTCAGCCTCCGAACAGTCGTCTCCGCAACCTTCGTTATCATATGCCCCAAGACTTTCATACCCACACACCATCATTGCTGTCCCCTCAGCACCATTTCTGAGACCGGCTGTCTGGAGGTGCCCTGGCCAGCTATCCCCGCTACACGGGTAGGCACTACCAACCGCTCAGTGTATGTCAAGGAGGCTCCTCCCCCTCACACACAGATGACCTATGTCGGGGTCTTAGCTATACAGGACACCAATGTCCGTCACATTGCCCAGGGGCCACCCCGACAGGAATTTTGGAGATCTGCCAGTACCGGAAGGTGGCAAAGACAGTCTAGTGCTCGTTTATATGAAACTTGTGCGGGCCCAGAGCGCGTCCTGGCCACCGTACGTCGGGCCGGTTCCGTACGCCTGAGCAGCGTGACCCCCTCATAAAATGGGCAGCTTCTATTAAAACAAAGTCAAAGATTCCGTGAGAATTATTTACCATTGGATTCCGTCCCATCCCGTTTTTTCGGCCCGGAATTCCGCCAATTTAGGCCGGTTAGTCGCGACTATAGTGCACTAGCCCTTTCAGTCGACAATATAGATATGTGTTTGGCGATCTTCGTGGTGTCCCGTTGCCTTGTCGTGACGTATGAAACTGTTGTTGGGTGGACTGTTGGTAGGTCCACAGTGACTTGGGCCCGCAAGTGACGGCGCTGTGTATCAACATCCAGAATCTTGAGATTGGGAAGGATGACATCGGTCTACCACCGGGCTCAGAGGTGGCAACACCCATCTTCGAGCTCTACATCGCCATGCAGGAGTTCGTAAGGTAGGCCTACACTCCATATATGATACCCACCAGGCCCGCATGTCATTTTTTTAAAAAACATTTTAGACACTGTTCATGTGCACATAAGTTATGTTCAGGATCCTCCGATTGTGGGAACGTTTTATTACAGGTCATTTTTTTAAATAATGTTTAGTCATTTTTCGTTCTTTGGCTCATATTTTCTTGGTTTGCGTCCTTTTTGAGTAATTTTTTAAAAAGTTTTGGGATATTTTTAGGCATTTTTTAAAGTAAACTGTTATAATTTATGTTGAAATAAATTTATTTTTTAATACTATCGATATTTTATAAATGTATAAATGTTTTAAACACATAGTTGAATTGAAAAGATAATGTAGGCAATGAATTTTGTATCCTCTTTGTTTGTTTGGTTGTAAAATACACATTCCTGGTGAGATTGCAACAAGGCTAGTGGGGGTTGCTTTGGGAGAGGGTAGCTATTACTTCTGAAGCAGATATTTGTAAATCAATGTTATATTTAGCGGTGCAAGAGTTTAGTTGTTAAAAGCTTTCTTTGTATATTTTTTTTAAGTTTCCATTTGAATGTTTGAATTAGTCGTGTGCATTACATTACGAGTTTTTGTTAAAAAATTTAGTTTTTTTTTTAGTTTGAAGTCATTTACAGGCCATTTTATAGATACAATCTAGCTCAATTTTAGGTAATCAATGTCCGGTCCCCGAGGATAACAGGCAGAATTAGGATAGCGGATAACAGATCGGGTCCTGATAAAGTTATGAGACTGACTGTACCCTTAACAGTGGGCTCACACGTTCTCCGAAAAACAAGATCTCAGCCTCATAAGAGTTGTCTGCTCGGCGTGACTTGAAATAGCTTCAGCTTTCCTTTTCCTGCGCGATAACATTAGCCTTGGAGACCCAATAAGGTTTCAAAACCAACCGACTCAATGAGTACGCATGTATCTAAAAAGCAGATACTAGCAGAAAGTTGCATCTACTGTTGTGAAATGATTTTAAATAACTCGTTAAATTTAAATCACGTGTGTATTTCTTATTTTGCTTTAATTTTTCAGCGGCACAACACAATAATTTGAAAACATCCATCGTGGAATAAATCTTAAATATCAGTTCTATTAATCTACTTACTTACTTAGTCTATGGTATTAGGTAGCTGATAATCGAAAGTTAATTGCCGTACTTAATAAAAGAACACCAGCTATCCCTATCTTGAGCTAGTTCTATTCAGTCCACCTCACTACATCGTATTCCTATGTTGAGCTAGTTCTATCCACTCCACCTCATTACACCCTAATTTATATCCTGAACTAGCTCCAGTCCACTTCATTACAACCTATCCCTATCTTGAGCTATTTCTATCTAGTCCACCTCATTACAACCTATTCCTATATTGAGCTATTTCTATCTATTCCACCTCATTACAACCTATTCCTATCTTGAGCTATTTTTATCTAGTCCACCTCATTACAACCTATTCCTATCTTGAGCTAGTTATATCCAGTCCCCCTCATTACAACCTATCCCTATCTTGAGCCAGTTATATCCAGTCCACCTCATTACAACCTATCCCTTTTAGCTCAATTCTAATTTTATCCACCTATCTGAATATATATCTTCCCACTGGCCTCTGCACGTTGGGTTTAGCCAGTCGATACCCTGAACAGGGCTATATAATCTCCCATTGACCCTGCATATCCTGCCCACTGTAATGTGCAAAATTTGACAATCTTAACAATGTCTTATAAGTATTATAGGGTATGAAACTCATAATTATGTAACCTCTTCCATTCCTCAGTATCTTCACCCCTTTTTGGGCACCTGGTTTTCGATCACCCTAAATTTATTTTAGTCGTGTAAGGCAAGAGACCATGTTTCACAATCATAGAAAACAACCGGTGAAATTTTATTTTATATTCTGAATTTTACATTCCTTGACAGCCGGCGAGATGCTAGCAACTAACTTGACCCACATCGGTGACCACGTGGTCTAACGCGCTACTCTCGCAGTGTACTAGACTGCCAATGACGGGTAGATCGAAGTTATAATCTCGGTCGGGTGTATCAAGGGTGGTTTTCCCTAAATGGTTTTACACTCTTCCTTCACGCAAATTCGGGTACATTTCCTATAAATATAACTTCCCTAAAACCATTAGCTTAACTAGTAGATAGTATACTGTAACCCGAACGGGTAGTAAGACAAGGTACTAAAAAAATTGAATGACCGAGCATCCATTCGTCCACTATAAAATAAAACATTTCGGGAATCAACTGTTTCTAGGGTTTTTAAATCAGAGAATCATGGACCTACATATATTTCCTCCAGCTTGTGAATTTCCACGCTACTCAAGCAGATTATTCCCTCAATTTTTGGCCAACTTGTGAATCAAACTTTAACTTCCAAGCGCTGAGTTTGGAACTGTTCCTAGGTTGAAGATTTTGAGTCCAATTCCGATAAAATGTATGGGAATGTTGTGTATAGTATGATTTTGTTAGGAATGTCAGTAGTAGTTAGTTACTAAAGTTACTAAAACAATTTTAATATGTTCTTACATCAAGTCATGTTATTTGCAGCTGTCACTTTTGAGAGACACTATCAATACCTATAAAATAACACAAACAATATAACAAAATGTTATCAACGTTGGACGCAAAGAAATATGTTATAATTTTCTCTACTGTTCTTCCTACCAAAATCAGGGTGTACAATTAAACTTATATTTCCGTTTCCAGATGCTGACAACAACGCAACGTTGAGCCTTTTTTTTAAGATCGCAAATGTAAAAACTTACGAGATACGAGATTTGAACCTGGGAGTTTGAGTCATTGTGTAAATCTTAAAACATATTGTATGAAACCAAATTGTATACATTTGATTTGATTAAAATAAAGAAAGAACAAAAGGTAGCCTTTGTTTCAGATACATAGTCTATTATTATATTATGATCTCATACGCACGTAATAGACTCCACCATAAATTAACTAGTTAATATGACCTCAAACATAAAATGAACCGGGATAGCTCTGTTGTACAATCCCATGTTTAGGTATCTTTTTAATTATATATATTTGAACAACTCTACATCTTGGGTAGGCTCGTCATATTTTATATTTGTTATTTGCGGCATATGGCCGTGTGAAAATAATTTGACCTGTAGGTTTGCTTTACTGTAATAAATTGTACAAGCTAAAAATTTGTATATAGCCCATTAATCTACAGTCTGATTTTCATAGAAAAATATTTATTTGAAAACTCTAAACTCATGTTTCCACAATAATGGGAATATCAATATTACAATAGGTATTTATAATCTTAGCCCATTAAATTAATAATGTTAAGAGAAACTATACAATAATACATAAGGAAATATTGGAAACTTTTGAAAAATGTATAAATGAACTTTTTAATTAATAAACCAAATAATACATTTTTATAGACTGCCATATTTTAGTGACTTTCAATCAATGTTGGTAGTAAAAAGTGGGGGGATTGGTTATTATATCGGACTAAAGGGTCGATTACACTGGGCGAGATTACTAGCTACTCACCGGTGAATTTACTGGCTGCTATTAAACTCGCCGAATGTAATCGCTAGTAAACTCGCCGCTCGCTCTACCCCAGCGAGTAAAGTTGAGCACCGGGTGAATTTACAAGCTCCTCGCTAGCTAGTTAACCCTCTGGCTAGTAAAATCGCCCTGTGTAATAAGTGAAGATAGTAAACTAGTAGGAGTCGAAATGTCTAGGGAAGTAGTTCGTGCGGGAATTATTGTCGTTGCTCTTTTAATAAGAAAAAGACTTGAGGAGCTGGAAAATAAAAATAGGAAAACAAGAAGAATGTGGCTAAGAAACTGAATTTAGGCGAGTATATATTGTCTGTTCCGCTGCCATTTTTTTTCTTTCCTTTCTATCTTGGCTAATTCTTGCTGGTAGACGTCTTTCAAAATTTTAATCTTTGCTTTGAGCTTCTTTTCATTCATCCCCTTAAGCAATCTTTCTTTTTCAAGTTATTCACACTTTTTTTTAAAAAAACCACATCTTTAAGGTTTACATTGATACAGTCACGATGTTTGATGTTCCACAGAACCGGATATTGTTAATAAATTCGTAAAAGAGCGAGTGGGCGAGTTTGATGGCTCAGTGTGATGGACACTCGTCGAGATTGTTGGAACAAGCTTTTACTCGCGCACGAGTTTACAAGCCAGCAAGTAGCTAGTGATCTCGCCCAGTGTAATCGACCCTTAATAGACTATCTGTAGTTATTATGGACGACTGTGTTTTGTTTACTTGGCAGTTTCCAGGAGCACATCCCTCCACAAGATCAGAAGAGTCTGTCCATCAACTGTTACTATCAGTGGTTCGAACCTGCGGTGGATAAATGGTTGGACGTGGCTAAATTCAAGGTGAAAACTATTAAAACCTCGAGAGAGATATATATATATATATTCATATAATTTTAAGCTTATGAGAATACCATATTTTAAATTTAGAAGCGAATTTGAATCTTTACTTACCAGCTCGAATCGAATATTGTATAATTAAAATGTTTTGAATCCGAATCATATCAAAAAAAATTTTATATTCAAACGTTATCAAATCCAAATCGAATACTAATTTAATTTGTATACATACACTTTTTAATAGAATCCAATTAAAAAATAAGGCCAATCACCTTGTCCAAATAATTACTGGATTTTAAATATTTTGATATTGTCGTGTTTCTATGATCCATTAGTCATCTATAATAACTTATTTAAAAAGTTAACTTATTCAAACATTTACTTTTAGATTCGAATTTTGAATTTGATCTCATAGAATCCGAATCAGGGATGTATTTGGATTTGAAATCTCGAATCCGATACGAATCTTTCAAAACTAATGCGAACCCCGGCGATATTTAGATAAGGATTCAAAATTTTGAAGCTTCGCACTTGCATAAATAATTTACAAAATACACGATAATGATGAACACAATTGAGTATTAAATAAAATGAGTACACTCCGTTTACGGTGAAACCTTTCAGTCCTACCTTGACGGGATCCACTATGGAGCTTTTAATAAAACTATACCATAGTAGAGGAGCAATTAGAGTAGGATTTTTACCTTTCAGAGTAAATGGAGTGTAAAATTCAAGGCCTTTTTATATTAATGTATATGATTGGTACAGGGGAAAAAGAGGGAAAGTCCAATTTTAGCTCTGTGCTTCCATCTGTTAGACAATCATGAGAGATATGAAAGCTGTTATCCTGGAAAATGTGTGTAGTTTGTCATTTCCCATTTTCCCCTTGTAACCTTCATATACAAGAGCTAGTGATGTTTTTACTGCCTGTAACCGTAGCTATTGTGAACCTTTACCTATCACATCTGCTTTCCTACTAGAGCTAAGTATGGACCTCAAAATAAGACAGCACTGGGATTCGAACAAACATCTCTCAGAGATGATCAGTGATCGTTTGAAGCACAATTCTATAACAATAATTATAAATCGCCAAGTCTCTAAGCTCTTGAAAGTTTTTACAACCACGAATATTCATCCAGCGAGTAAAGGGGTTTTTGCATTTTCTCATAGATTCTGATGTTTATTTAGATGTATGATGTTCTTGTAGGCGATGTACCGGATAAGGAAAGCAGCGGAACTTAACAAGGTCTGTTTTGGGGATCTGATCGTCAAACACAGCACTTCCGCTATGGATGCCACTTCCTGCTTCTTCCAGGTGTGTAGCTAAGAATACATATGTATATATATTTTTGGTGTTTTTGTAATATCAAATCAACTTAACGTTAACTTAGTGTTTGATCGGTATTCACATAAAGTAAAGTAGAACCTTAAATCTAAGACAGTAAATGTGTACTGTTTGAAAACAAATTTCTCACTAAAATGTAACTCAAGAAGTTTGGGCTGATTAGGCTTCAAGTATTTGCAATCGAAATTTACTACATACATACCTAATCAATCCGTTCCCTTACTGGATAGGCAATAAACTGTGCATTTAGCTAAAAAAAAATCTCCGTATTTAATCCATCCTCACTAAGTTTCTCCACACTTCCCTAACCTTGCATACTTCCTTTTCTACAACAACATCCACACACCGAGCTATACATGCTCTTTTATTCTTAAAACTCTTAATGTTTCTTTTTTTCACACATTCGTCTACAACATTTAATCATATCTTACATAGTTCACCCCTTCCTTTGATCCACACATCCTACCTTCATATATTTGCTTCGTCACCTATCCACACTAATCCTCTCAGCATGCCCAAACCAACGAAAGACACTTCTTTCACATTGACTTGTTAGATTCCCTTTCAAACCACGAATATTATATTTTTTTTAATTATTTGTTGGGGTCCTTATTTGGTTTTAGATGTATTTATTATTATTATTAGCACCGCGTCTTACTACCCGTTCGGGTTATACGCACTTACGCTAATGTGTAATGGTAGGGTGAATGGTAGGGTGATTGTGAGATGAAATGGAGGACCTACAGTTTAGCGTGGGATCCGAACCACGGTGGAGGCCTGGCACTCCTCAGATTCACAAGTTGTGATTAATACATGTATTGTCAGAGGTGAAGGAAGGGTTTGGCAATCAGATAAATCTGTGCTGGGACCGAGGATTGAACCTTGGACCCTCAGCACAGAGGTCTGACACCTTACCCCTAGACCAGCAGGTCACCCTTGGTTTTAGATGTAAAAGTTGTTCTCCTGAATATGTGGTTTATGTTACTTTCCTCCTTTTTTTTCCTTGTACCCTTAATACTATAACGAGTGTGGTTTGTATTTAAAACGTGTTCCAGATCAAGGAATTCTGGCGCCAGCTCGCATGGCCGGACTTGGTCAGTTCTTACAACCTCGTGGTCAAGATAATCGACGTAAGTTGGTAATGTCTGTTTGTCGTGCTTAAAGGTAAGAGCTCTGTATGGCAGGGGCTGTGGGACTGGGGGGATAGAGGGGCATTGCCCCCCTAGAGAATATCCCCCGGAATACATTTGCTCCCCTTATAAATCAGGGATCGACAACTGGTCGATCTCGCGGCAATTTTCAGTCAATCGTGTAAGAAGATAACGTCTTCACTGAAAGTCGATCTTTTGAATATCGCCATATCAAGTACTTTCAAATAATATTTGAGTGTGACCAAAATTTAGATGAAATTTAAATAGTTTAATATTCAAAAATACATACTTTATTAATTCTATATTTGTTTCTATAAAGTTGGGGACACAAATATTCGAGGGAAAATTAAATTTAAGTAATCAATATAAGATTTTATAGAAGAAAAAATAAGTCTAAAGTAGATTGGAGACTCGATGGATGATTTCGTGAACTTTGGTAAATTTCTAAATCGATCGGGCCCCAAAAATATTGCCCTAGATATATTTCAAACTCTCTGATATTATCGAATATGAAGCTTAAAGATGAACTTAACATTAATTTTAAAATTAAAATAACACTTTTTGAACAGCAGTTGGTACAATATCTGGTTCCAGATTATTTGCAGTGCTGCAGTCTACTACGCGGACTTGACGCACAAGAAACTGGAGGATATGGGGTATTACGAAGAAACGGCTCCTTTCAAGATCAGTGACGAGGTAAAAAAAAAAAAGGGGGGGCTAGCTTTTTAACTCCCTCTTCTTCCTTCTTTATAGGCCTTTGGCCTGTTCTAATCCAAGCCCTCTAACGGCTGTACTTTCATCTTCGCCTCGGTCTTCTAGGTCTTCTCCTCCTTGGAGGTATTTCGTCTTTGCTATTTTGACAATTCTGTCTTCTTGCATCTTGTCAATATGTCGGTTCCTTTCTCTCCTACTCCCATTCAGTGATGGGATTGATTTGACAAGATTCTCTTGTATTCTCATTTCATATTAGATAGCTCAAAGAATCATGGACTTGCCTCGGAACCGGAGTGATCAAGACTTTCAACTTGAACACAAAAAAATCTTTTACTATTTTATTATTATTTTTTTATGAATCGACCTTTGTAATGTATCTGTTCTAATATTTTGGTTCTAAGCCACCGATTCTCAGTTCCACTTGACTTTATAAACTAATCTAATATCATTTGGTTTCCATTGTTTCATCTTTTTCTAATGTTGGTGACCCGCCTCGGTGGCGTAATTGGCTAACGCGCTAGTCGTGTTGAGCTCGGCCGCCGAGGACGGGGAGATCGAGGTTCGAATCTCGGTCGGGTGAACTGGGGGTGGTTTTTCCTAAATGGTTTTCCACTCTCCCTCCACGCAAATGCGGGCTCACTTCCTCCCAATTCAACCTTCCCAATTCCTTATCCATTAGCGTAATTAGTACTTAAGCGTATAACCCGAACGGGTAGTAAGACGCGGTGCTAAATATTATTATTATTATTATTATTATTATTATTATTATTATTATTATTATTATTATGTTGGTGATTCCACAATTCGTCACAAGGTGGGTAAATACACACAAATAGTGGAAATTAAGTACTGCAGAAAATTCGTATATATTAAGATTAAGAAATTATTTTCATATTTACTGTACTGTATTAATTTAATTGTATGTATGGATGTATTTACAAAGAAGTTTTAAACTTATAACTTGAGTAGTAGATAGTCATATGTTTAGCAACCGGCCCCGTGATGTAGTGGTCAGTGTACCTACGAGCTTAGGGGTTCCGGGTTAGATTTCCGGCTGGCACCTTGGATAATTTTCCCCGAAAGGGGAATTACCCCAACGGTCACCAGGGTTTGGTTGATTAGTCTTAAGTCATACTCACTATCAGCTATCGTCTCATCGGGACATGGAAAGAACCTCTCCGGAAAGGATGTACAATTAGAACATTTGAGCGTTCCCTGGGCAACGGTACATTAGTACTCTCCAATCTTTCCACTAATGGGCTATAAATGGTGTAGCCCAGACGCGCAATATTACTTTAATTTTAGCAACTATAAAACTGTTCCGAATCTCAAGTGAAGATCAGGTGGAACAGAGGTGCTGAAGAATTGAACTGACCTATCCCTGATCTTGAACATAATTGTTGTGATAAAGCTTATTGGATAGGTCTAGGCAAGGCCGTAGCCAGCCAATAATTTCACAGGGGGTTTGGTGGGCACATCCTCCAATTGCCGGAGGCTAGAAAAAATTCTAAATATTGAACACCTCTAGAATCTCTCTGAAGTGCTATTTATGGTAACACAGCCCCTTAATTTGTATTTGTACCTTAATTTTTATATTGTTTGAACCATAAATAAAGCCATATATACTTTGTTTATAAAATTTCAGGGGGGGTTTAAACCCCCAAAAAAAAACCTTGACTACGGCCTTGGGTCTAGGCCTTTAAATATTTCTAAATCGCCTCGGATTTAACTGTTTAAAAATCCTTGTCAATCACCAAATCCTTCAGGCTAACCTTTCTGACGTTTGTTCCTCCAGATGTGCGTGACGGTGAACGATCTGGAGTACGTCCGACGCACCTTGTCGATGTTGGGGGAAGACCTGCACGTGGAGGCAGTGCTAGAGGCGGTGGAGGCGGCCACGGAGCACACTAACAAGCAGCCTTGGAGGCAGGCACTGTACGACATCTTGGATGACGCTACCACGCAGCTTGAGGCCAGGGCGCTGCAGGTCATCAACAGAGTTGCCGCCAAGGTAACCTAGGCTCTATGTATACAAGTTGAAACTTGACCTTGGATGCAATTATGAAGAAAAGGGCACTAGGGCTCACTACAAGGCAAGAACACATGATAACAATAGAATAAGACCCAGTCCGACACCTTAACTCAGTCGATACCATGTCTGTCAACTGAGCTAAGAGTCCAGGGTTCGATTCCCGGCATGACCGAAAAAATTATAATTGGTGAGATGTGGGTCTATCATTTTTTACAGTGATAAATTAACGGCCAGAGACTGGATGTTGTGCCTGTCCTAGTCTTAAGTTAGCTTATAAGGCATGGCCTAGCAAGCTGGCAGTAGAAAATATATAGCTTGGATAAAAAAACTGACCCAGGCCAGAGGCGGGAAACAGTAATGGGTGTAAAAATAAAATTAACAATACTCAATGCAGAGCAGTTTTAAATAACTGCGGTCAGTTACCATAATGATGGCTGATGGCATGGTAATTGTTTGAATATTTTCCCACCCATCCTGGATATTAGAATGTTTACACTATTGGATAAGGGATGAGAAAGATAAAATATTATTGATGTGGGGATACAAGGAGTGTATGAGATAATAGAAGAAGCAGGTCTGAGATGGTATGGTAATGTAGTTAAGATGGAGAAGGAGAGGATGCCAGAGAGAATGATGGAAATGAAGTATTTAGATAAAATACAGCAAGGGAGGCCAAGAAAGAGATGGGAGGAGCAAATAACATTAAGTGTGAAATTGAGAGGAGAAGAATGGAAGCGATTGAAGGAAGAATAACGGTGGAAGGATAGAGGAACCAGAGATATTTTAGTAAAGTGAACCAGCCACAGGCTAGAAACAGTTTATTATTATTATTATTATTATTATTATTATTATTATTATTATTATTATTATTATTATTATTATTATTATTATATAGATGTACCCAGCCTCACTCAGAGGGGAGAGTGTGAAAGCATTAAGGAAAAAAATAGCCTCAATACACCCGGCCAGGATTTCAAGCGTTAATCTCCCAGTCACCATAAAACTTGCGCCTTAGCCCGCCTGCTCATCGACGTGTGTTAAATCAATCCTTTTTCTTCTCTGCCCAGATGCGCCCCGCCTTGAAGAAAGCCATGTTCCACCTGGCGTGGTCCCCTGACTCTCTGCCCACCTCGGAGGCTATCAACCCTCTCCTCGAGTACTTGGACGCTCACCTGGTGAGCCTCAACGGCGCCCTCCTCCCACGCAACTTCGAGCGGGTGTTGGCCGACGTGTGGGAGATCTCCCTGCTCGAGTTGGGGCAGCAGATGGACGGGAACGCAGGGGTAACTATAGCGAGACGTTCTTTGTCCGGCAGGGGAGGTGAAGGGGGCTGGCTACAGTCCATTCACCACTGGAGTGGTTATAACTGACAGCTAGCAAAATAGTTGTATTGCAAACATTGGTTGAAAGTTGCTAATATTAACCAATGGGGAAATAATTATTGTTTTATTATAAATACCAAAGAACCAATCAAAAGTGTTAATAAACGTTTCTAATAATACTTCCCTAAGGAATACTGTATGATGGCTTTTTCGTAACTTATTAAAAGAATAAAATATATTAATGTTTTTTATCATCGCGTCTTACTACCCGTTCGGTTTATACGCTTATGTACTAATTACGCTGTTATGTTAGGGATTATGAAGGTTTTATTAGATGAAACGTATCCGTATTCATATACGTGAAGAGAGAGTGAAAAGTCATTTTGAAGAAAAAATATACCCTTAGTACTCCCGACCGAGATTCGAACCTTGATTGTCCCTTAATCGGTAGTCTAGTCTACTAAGAGAGTAGCGCGTTAGACCATGTGGTCACCGAAGTTGTTCTGATATAATTGACTTTTAACTAAGTTGTGATAGTAGCAAAACAAATTAATATGAATAATTGTGCAATTAAACATTTTACAAGTAATTTTAGTGCACAAGGTTATATAAATAACCGCAATATAATAATTTTAAAAGCATAGAACAACTAACAAAAAATATTTTAATCTCGATTCAGCTTAGAAAATATTTCACATATTTGATTCAAGTTCATATCGAATTGAAAAAGTAGACTTCGTACACCCATAGATACAAGATAACGCCCCAACCAGAAATCAAAGTGAAGCCTCCTGCATTTATCATCCGACCACATGGTCTAAAGCGCTACTCTCACAATATACTGGACAACCGATGACGGGGAAGTGGAGGTTCGAGTTTCAGTTGGGTGTATTGAGGGTGGTTTTTCCAAAATGGTTTTCCACTTTCCCTTCAAGCAAATTCGGGCATACTTTCTCTAATTACAACCTTCATAATCACTCAAACCATTAGCGTAATTAGTACATAATCGTATGACTCGAATGGGTAATAAATAAGACGCAATGATGATAATAATAATAAAACTGTTTTACTGGTTTCAACTCATATATTTATTTTAAAATACAAAAAAAACCTTCATTACGATGCGACGTCTTTTGCAAAATGTAAAACCTGCCTCAGTAGCTATCAGTAGAGTTGAAAGAGCTCCTAAACGATTCAAATCTGCTGTCACATCCGGTTAACTGGGTTACCTAATAAACTATAACATCCTGAATTGATTTAGGTTAAGCGGATCAGCTCTAAACACTGTCAGGGAGTTAACTACGTGTGCCATACTTGATAAATTATGTAACTTAATAAACAATTCTCTAAATTTAAAAATGACACCTGGAGACAAGAATTGAAGCCGGGACCTTTGCCTTACTACGCCAATTCTCTAACCAATGAGCTATCCAGGTCTCAGGTTTCAATTTAGAGAATGTGATATTTATATGCAGATATAACCCTAACTAACAAATATAATATATAAAAAATATATAAATAACAAAAGGAGCAAATTTCCAAAAGACTTTTTGAGGTTTTTTTTATCCACTACCACTTACCAAAGTTTAGCCGTGTAACCCGGGAACACCCTGTATATCCTAACAAATATGTATTGTCCAGGACAAAGTGGCCGTGTTTTACGAGCGTCTGTACGTGGCTTTGGAGATACTGGTGGAGTTCTTCCATGCAGACCAGAAAGGGCTGCCACTGGAAGCTCTGAAATCAGGTGCGTTAACCCTTCACCCATAAGCAAGGATGTAGCTAGCCAATAATTTCAGGGGGGGTTTTGGTGGGCACATCCCCCAATTGCTGGAAGCTAGAAAAAATTATAAATGATAAAGAGTTCTAGAAGCTATCTGAAGTGTTTTCTATGGCAACATAACCCCCTAGCTGCTGAACTCTAGGAAAATTTCCAAATATCAAACACCTCTAGAAGCTCTCTGAAGTGCTTTTTATGTTAACAAAGCCCCCTAAATACTACTTGTATCTTAATTTTGACATTGTTTGAGCCATAAATAAAGCCATATATAATTTGTTCATAAAATTTCAGAGGGAGTTTTGAACCCCCAAAACCTCCCCCTGGCTACGGCCTTGCCCATAGGGGAAAAAACCCATCGTGTATTTTCTTCATTTTTTCACTCTGCTGTAAAACTTGTACCGAGAAGGTTATTTTTGTCCGTAGTAATATCTGAATCACGATTAAACCTCAAGTAATTACCGAAAAGTTGGGGTTATCGTCAAACCACGTGACGTATATCAATGTCCTTCACGTTTATCACCACGTCTTGTCCGGGGGCAGACTAGCGTTCGGAACGATGCGACAAGGTTGCTTTAGTGCATTCGTCGGCAACCTTTTTGGGCCAAGATCAAATTATAAACCTCTCAAAGTTGGAGCGAGCATCATTGTTTCTTCACTCTTTTTTTTTTTTTTTGTCATATACTTATGTCCCCATCTTTATAGAAAAATAATATAAAATAAATACAACGTACATTTTAATATTTAAATGTCTTAAAACATTACCCATTATGACCGATAAAGATAATTTTTCTCAGACTAAAATATTATTGTAAGCTACCGTACTTAATATATTTGTGATTTAAAAGACTTAAAGATCGACTTTCAATGAAGATATTTTTTTTCTTCGCGATCGATTGAAAATTGCTTCTTGATCGACTGGTCAATCGCGAGCGACCAATTGCCGACATCTGTGTATCCCGACCTCTGTTCTAGTGTATCGGCATTGCGTTGTTTCATATGAGACGGGTGAGATTAGCGTCCTGAACGCTGTGACAGATTTGTTGAAACGCAGATGGTTGCGTTCCTCGACAGCCACGCACTTAAAATGCTCTCCATGTGATCAGACTAGCGTTTGTGTCGCAGTCTCTTTCCAGTTTCGTAGCCGTGTGCACGTTGACCATGTTTGACGCAGGATTGTTTACAAACGAAGTGCATCATAGAGATACAGTGTGGAATTTAAAACACACACAAATTATGCAAAAAGGGATGTCAAGGACAAACTGTGGATGGAGGTAACTGCTTCTCAATATTTCCTTTTACGTTGAAACACAGCAGATCAAAGCTTCCTGCACTCATTCTGTAGTACTCAAAAAATTCTGTCTGTATGTTCACATAGTTTGATGAACAACATATTAAATTTTTCAAAGGACAGCCTGGAGCTATTAATAGGATGCATACCATAGTTCCAAACTTTCTTCTTTTTCAGATGACTTGATAGAAAAAGAGCAAGCAGTAAATCATCTTCGCTCATAGTCGACATTTTCCCTACCAACAGAACCCGAGATAAATACGTTTCATATGCTAGAGTGACACCCCCTAGCGGACAGCCGTGTTTGCGTTCTGTTTGTAGCGTTTCTGTCGCAGCTTTCGGAACACTACTCTGTCTTCAGCCTTACTATCCGTTCGTGTTATACCATTATGTGCTAGGTATTAGGAAGGTTGAACTTAGAGGAAGTGTACTATCATTTCCATGTAGGAAGAGTGGAAAACAATTTTTGGGAAAAAACCACCCTCAGTACATCCGACTGAGATTCGAACCTTGATCTTCCCGTAATCGGCAGTCTATTCTACTGCAAGATTAGCGCGTTAGACCATACGGCCACCGAAGCGGGCTGTTTTCACCTTGATAGTTAATATGAGCTTAATACTATTGATGGCATCAATGCCTTGGCTCAATATAATAGTGAACACATTGTATCTTGCTCCCCTAACCACTTAACAAACCCCTTCAAGATCCCTGGAATCCATGTTACAACCGTTTTCTTTATCCAACCTTTAACCTCGTTAATTCACTACATTCCCTTCCGTCACTCCCTCTCCTAGGGTGGTGTGCAAGAACGCCACTAAGTGTGAGTGGGTGCTTAGTGTAACGTTAGTGTAGTCCCGACCACACTCATGGTCCAACTGTTCTATCCCAGGGATGGGCAAACTGCGGCCCGCCGGTGTGTTAAATTCGGCCCACGGTATAAATAATTCAATTATGTTGTGTTGTGAAGAAGGCTTTATTTTTTAAACACAACAAAACTGTAAATCAACATTTCCAAATTTAGTAAATAATTCTCAAAAATATATGGCAATGTTTAAATACTCATATTCATGCGAACAAGCATTTCCAACCATGAAACTTAGGAAAAGTGATCTTATAAACCGACTTATCAGATTATAAAGCAATGCTGGAAACTCATTTAAAGTCTAACTCATATCACACTCCATCATATAAATCTTCTGAACGAATTTAAAAAATACTAGGCCACTAGGCTATTTTTGACTGTTACAAATTATCAGTGTATTTAAACTTAGTCATGTCTGTCTATAGTGTGTGTTTATAATTTTTCTTTTTAATAAATTTTTGAGAAAAATTAATGAATAAATGTCTTTGGCCCACCAATATATATATTTGGACCTCCTATAAATAAGTTTGCACATCCCTGTTCTTGCCTATGACTACGCAAGCAAACCATCACTAAGGGTTCAATCACACTACACTGGTTATCATCGCTGAGGGAACTGCATGATTCCTATCGGGATGCAGCGTTGTCATTCTCTCTTTTTTGTGTGGTCAATATCCTCTCGAAAATAAGACAAGTTTCGCAACGCTGGTTAGTCGATGTTGCCTGTAGCTCCTTCTTACCCCAGCGCACCGCCTTCAGACATAACTGAGAGCGAGGAGATTTGGCAACAGTTAATTGAGAGAGAGAGAGAGAAAAGTTAAAGCTTTTCTCCGCAAGACGTGCAGTTCCCTTACCAATAATATCGGGTGTAAACGTCCATTTGGTGGTGTTCCTGCATACCGCTCCTAGACCCATGGATCCCTGTGTTTCAATCCCTTGCCCCATCTCACGATGAGACTCGAACCCAGCTCCCTCGTGTTGTTTCTAGCGACGTACTGGAACGTGGAGCAGAGACTGCAGTACCACAAGACTGACACGGAGCGACTGGTCTCGCTCTACTATCTCCAGAGGCTCCAGGATCAGGCCAACACGGAGAGCACGGAGTACGGGGTTCTCTCCGTGAGGGCGTACTTCAACCACGACTCCCTGTGCGTCGAGGTGCTGAACGCCAGGGACGTCATACCACTCGACCCCAATGGTGAGGACTCTCCCTTCTGCAAATAATGGGGACACAACAATACGGTCCGGTTCTCAAAGGAACGGCCTTTTTTTTTAGAAAATACTGACACGTTATTTTGTGGCCAAAATTGATAACATTTTACTATTTTATTAAATGTTATTTTATAGTGAGCTATGAGGTGACGACATGAATCCATTTTATGATAGTTCTTCCCTTCTCTAAGCATTATAACATGCATTAATGCACCAGCATTGACTTTTTCTCACAGAAGCGAGTATATCTCCACTTATTTTCAGCACCGCGTCTTACTACCCATTCGGGTTAGACGCTTATGTACTAATTAAGTTAATGGTTTTAGGTTTGAGGATGGTTATATTTATATGAAGCATACCCGCCTTCACGTGGAGGGAGAGTGTATAACCATTTTGGTAAAACCACCCTCAGTACACCCGACCGAGATTCGAACCTTGATCTCCCTGACATCAGCAGTCTGGTCTACTGTGAGAGTAGCGCGTTAGATCACGCGGAAACTGGTGTGGGTTAGAGCTTTTTGCCTCAGTCATTAAGTCAATATCATATAAACATAGTGATTTATTTCCTGTTTCTAATTATATTTTTTATGTATGAAATATTTAAAATTTCAGATCTCATAAAACCAAGAAACTTGTTAAGTTCAGGTTAATATAAAATTAACTTTAGAGTCTCTGATTATATTATTTGTTTATTTTGTGACAACAAACTTAACTAGAACCAATTTAAATAAAAATTCATTAAGTCAGCCATCGAGACAAACCAGCCGCCGTCTGTTGGCAATGTTACTTCCAGCTTATGCGGATAGAGGGTGTCATGTGGTCAGCACGACGAACCCACTGGCCATTAATCTCAGTTTTATAAACCGCAACCGCCACTTATTCCTTCTATTAGCTCCTTGTTTTTCCTCACGAGGCTGAGTTTGACCCCGTCCCAAATCCACAGCTTTACAGAAGATTTGGAAGCGCTGGGGATCGAATCTGGTATCTCTGTATATGTAGCCAGGAACTCTGACCACTAGACCACGGAGATGGTCAGAACTAATTTAGATGCCGATATTAATTTGATTCTTCGGCCATTAACACGTGTCCATGGTGCTGTTTTCACAGGTTTTAGTGATCCGTTCGTAATAATTGAACTTTTGCCAAGAAAAGTGTTTGCGCACTGCGCAGAACAACAGACGAATGTCCAAAAGAAGACACTTAACCCAATGTTTGACGAGTGCTTTGAATTGTAAGTATCTTGAGATAAAAGTTAGATCTACGACTTTACTACATTTCCGAGTAACTAGTTTTTGTTTATTAAAACTATTTATTCTAATATATCTCCAAGCATATTAAGCTAAATTAAATAATCGGGGAACTTATTTTATAATTTTTGAAGTTTGAAATGTATTACAATTTAAGTTTACAATACAGTATATTACAATTTACAATTTTAATACTAATGTTACAATGTAGTTAATAAGTTAACAATCAAAATATGTTATTTCCTTGAGTAAAGCTTTAGGTGGAGATTCTACCAATTAAATTTGTCGATTTTATTTAACGGTGGACGGTGATAGTACATTGAAATACATACAATACAAGACTGTTAAGTTTCGAGGACATTTTATTGTAAGAGAGGCTGATAAAGAAACAATCAATGTGCATTTATTAATTTTACAGACGGTAATATAATACATAATTCAATAATGTTATGACTAATTTCTATAGGAATTGGTTAATTTGTGGTATACTGCTGTTTTTTAGATTAAGTTTAGAAAACAAAGTATATAATCCAAAAAATTTCTGATAAACATTTTGCTAGCAGAATCTTGATATTTATTTATTAATTTATTTATTCTGATATTTATTCTAAAAATATATTATTGATAATCTCATTTTAAAGGTATCCATAGTAAGTTTAAAAATATATTAATTGGAAACAAGAGTGCTATTGATTTCATCAAAATAGATTTAAGTTTTTTTTTTTAACGTGTGGGTTTTTGAGTGATTTTGGAAGGTGTTTCTACATTTGGTAGCCACTAAACGAGAGCGTGTTTTTCTGTAATAGTAATAGTAAAGGTGTTGTTCAATTTTTAGCTTGGAAAAAATATTAGTAAATTATGTGCTTCAATGAGATATTAAAGCTTGGTATGAGGGTAAAACAATAAATGTAGACCCTATCCCCCCTTTCACCCTTGTACGTAAGAAGTCGGATCACATCCCAACCCTCATAAAGCTCATATTATCTTTCATTACAAAACTTCTCGTAAATCCCTCAGAAACTGATATCTGGTGACGTAAAGGAAAAATATTCCCTGTTGTTTTTTATATTTTTTTTATCACCGCGTCTTACTGCCTGTTCAGGTTATACACATATATGATCATTAATCTAATGGGGTAGGGATGAGGCAGGAAGTATTTTAGAAGTAATCTACCCGCATTTGTGTGGAATTAGAGTTGGAAACCGTTTAGGAAAAACCACTCTCAATAGATCCGACAGGGATTCAAAACCAGATCGCCCCGCCAAAAATAGGCCAGTCCAACACAAGAGTTTTCAGTTATTAGTTACACTTATGGAGATTAAGGCGGGACTTTAGGGGATGCAAGAAAAGATCAGCGTTTCTGCAGTTTTTATAACAAAACTTTTTTTAGCCAAAAAAAAAATGTATTGCTTCAGTAAAAACATAAGAGTTTAATTTTCTTCCCACGGTGATATCAACAGTTGTTTAATACCTGTCATGAGCATAGCAGCATTAGATGATAAAACTTTTTAAATGAAGATAAAAACTTGTCATTAAATTTCAGGACACTCTTGACAGATATTAGATGACTGTTAATATCACCATGTGAATAAAATTAAACTCTATGTTTCTATTGAAGAATTATTTGATTTATTTTGACTAAAAAAGTTTTTATATAAAAACTGCAAAAACACTGGCCTTTTCTTGAGTTCCCTACACTCCCGCCTTAAAAGGGCACGCATGCGCATATCTGCGGTCATCCCTACCCCCCCCCCTCTTCAATCCCTTTGTTATGCAGTCTCATAGTAATGTGGCTCTTCAATCATCCTGTGACGTTGTCCTAGTTCCGTGACTTTGGAGCAGTGCCGCTCGGAGGGGGCCATGATACTCTTCACCGTGATGGACCACGATGTACTCACGTTTAACGACTTCGCTGGCGAGGCCTTCCTCGCTCTTGGCAGCATCCCTGGAGTGGCCGACAACAACTCCAGCATCGACAACTTCCACGGGCTCAAACAGGTTGACCTAAACCTCATGCACCAGAAGAACAAGAGTAAGTGAACGACAGCTCCATTTGGATGACGGTCTCTTTATCTTGGGGTCGATGACGGTCCGCCTCAGATATCCTTATCAGTATTACCTGAATCAGACACCTTAGCTCTCAGTCAGTAGCGTATCTGCTTCGATTCCCAGCATTCTAGAAAAATCTATCATTGGTGAAATGTGGGTTTCCACTTTCACAGTAATGAGTTAACGGCCGGGGTGGGGGCTGTGTCTGTTCTAGATTTAGGTTAGTTTATAAGTCGTGTGATTATATAATCAGTCACTTCATAATGTGCACGTTAAATTTCTAAAAATATACAGAAAACACTGGCATCTTTTATTGTAAACATGTTAAAAATGTTGGTAAAGAATAATTTTTTTAATTATTTGATAAGAAATTAAGTATAATGTTTATAATAAAGTACCTATAAACTTGAAGTAACAAGACCCCTTGATTGATCAAGATGTCAATGGGAGGATGTTAAAATCTATGGGTCAGGTCTTTAAGGCCAGAGAGTTAGTTAGTTCATAAAGTTTATACGTGTTACATTTCAATTTATTTTGATCAGTATCAACCAGTCGATGATGAATAGTAAGATTAATGGAAAGTTAATATGATACTACAGCTCATACAGGTATGTAATGCGGAGTGTATCATCAACATGTACAGGGCGCATTTTGTCTACTAAATAAAAATTGTTTCAACGGTCTGGTAAAGTTGGATCCTTAGACATAATAAAATGTCTTATATTAATCATGATTTTGGACTTGTTCGTGGTCTAGAGCGGGAGTGCGCAACCCGGGGGCTGCGACCCTTATTGGGGTTCCGATTTATCCCTGTTACTTAAGATGCAGCCTTTGTAATCCTGTAAGCAAATTATATGTACAGTAAAATGACTTTGGTTTTAGACCAGTGACAGCCTTATAAACATTTATAGGGTGTCAAAAAATAACCGTAAACGTAAGATGTAAGTGGAATAAGGCCTCAAGTAAGTAATAGTAAAAGGTTTATTTTTTACATGGTCGTATGGGGGTCTTCTAGATAAAATGATACTTCATTGGGGTCGCACCCACAAAACTGTTGTGCACCATTGTCTTAGAGCATTAATTTTCTATCGATGCTGTATAGCAGTAAGCAAGCTACGAGTGACTCTTAGCTCACTGTAATTGCCTCAAGCTAAAAGAAAATTGGGCCAACAGCGGGAGGGACCACACCTAAAGGTATCTCCGAACAACTCTTAACCAATTTGTTTTTTTATCAAGTTAATACCAAGCTTTGAAGCCATTTTAAATCGAGCTAAACTATCTCAGATAATGTTTGGCGTCGTCTTAAAGTGAGGATGTAGGGAATTCAAAATAAGTGCAGTGTTTTTGTAGTGTTTATAGAAAAATATTGTTTTTGTTCAAATGAATAAAATATAGAAACATAGATTTTAATTTTCTTCAAATGGTGATATAAGCAATTCTCGGATATCTGTCAAAGGTGTCCTAAAATGTAATGACAACTTTTTCTACTTATTTAAAAAAAAATGTGTCATCTATTGTTACTATGATCATGATAGATATTCAAAAACTGTTATTTAAAAACAAACTGTACATATACATTAATAAATAGTTTAAGTAGATTACACTAAAAAAAAAGTCCGTTGCAACATAAAACCAACTTTTTTCTTCTTTTTTTTTTCAGATCACCCAATTTTACAAACTCTGGAGACACGGGTGGCAGAAAAAGTGGCCCAAGACTTTGTAAAGAAACAGAAGCAAAGAGTCGCAGCAACGTAGTTGGACTGGTCAAAGTACACTGGTCCACAATAACGCCTTTCAAACAATTCAACCTGAGGACGAAGATAGGAAATGTTGTCAAGGATAAAGTATGATCCATACTCAGATAAAATATTGATTTTAATATATAATTTATAATGCGTTTAACACTGTTAAAAAGAATGAGTACCAGAGTTATAGAGAAAGGAAAGTATGTTTTATATTTTAAATTGGTTAAATATTACTGTTAAAATACATTAAACGTTAATTGCACTGAGCGCCATTCATAAAACTAACTATGTTTACTAAAATACATTCTATGTTGAGTTTTTGTTTTTAAATAAAAGAGTTTGGAACACTATTAAAAGCATGATTTTTTGGAAACGTTGCTGTTGGTGAAGGAGTGCTATAACAAAACTCCCATGTCAATTAAAATTTATTCAATCTTTGAAGAGTATTTTAACTTAAGCTATTGGCGGCTATAGGGTTATTGATAAAGTACACTCATTCACTCTGAAATAGCCTCCCTAAACATGCGTTATTAAAGTTGCCCAATCCGTCAAAGAGGCATTTATGATAAGCATATTCATTATAATTTAAGATTTTGTTTGTGAAATAACGTAAAGCTTAATATTGACATTTATTTTTGAAAAAAGAGGCACAAATAGTTCAATAAAACAAATAAAATATTATTTTTGTCCCGTTTCTCCCAGCAAGTGATCAGCAATCGCCCTATAGCAACCAGTGGTTAAGTGAGTTTAGAATGGAATTGTTTGGTTATGTCTACAAGTTCAAAATGATTAAGGCCTGTTAAAAGAACTTTATTCACGACACAAGATGTGGTGTCAACACTCCCTTTATATCTTTGCCATTTTAGGAGTTTAAATCTTGAAATCTTTGTGACGTAAAACGGAACTCCTTTAAAATTTCCTCACAATTAAACACTAAAATAAGTTTGGAAATCTTATGGTGCACCAACATACTACAAGTTCTTATGTATTATATTTTGAAGAAGGTACAGGAAAGGTGGATAGTAACATATAAAAGAGAAAAACACTAATTGCTTTAACAATGAAAAGAAGAACACAGTTCACACTTTATGCTGATGACATTGGACAAAGAGGTGATGGCCGCATCTTGAAGAAAGTTGATTGTTACCTCCCAATCCCCCGACCTAGGTTTCATTCTATCGGAACTCGTCAGGGAGGAGTGTGAAACGCGCAACGCAACTTACTAAACGAGGATACGAAAACCACAAAAGGGAGAAAAATAAAATTTGTAAAGGATTATCAAACACTTAGATAGGAACATCCACCTTTCCTGTACCTTCTTCCAAATATAATACAATTACCTAATAAAGTGAAAGAGTTTTTTCTTATAGAGATACAAGTTCTTATTTGATATTCTTGACCTTTTTTGAATAATTTTTATAAAATAAAGAAAACCTATGCCAGGTTTCTGGTTGGTCTGTAATCCTTTGCGAGCAATGGCAAGTTGAAAGTTACTCTCGGGTGAGACCCGTCATCTTTCAAAAATTATTATTAGGAGACGATTGTTCGCGAAGAAACTAAAACCCTATTTAAGAGCGTGCATCAGATGCCAATCAATTTTAAGATAAGTCGGTTAGAAATCGTACATTTACACTAATAATATTACACGTTCATCATTTCTGACTAAACATTAATGTAGATAAATAGTTAATAGAAGTTCTTAATATTGACTATTTACAAAATATTAATTGGTATTTGGATGAAAACTGCATTGAAAAGGACGTTTATGACCATTTTAGAATGTCTTCACAGATAAGCACTGTGCACAAATCTTCAATCTGTAAAACTAGGGACATACTGTAGTTATTAACAAGATATTTCATCGCTTTGTCGTGCCGTCACCGCGGAAAATTTCAAGTAATCATTCAAATACGAATGCACTGCACACATTTCTGCCATATCGTGTCTTTTCTTTTCCCTTTAACTTCCATACCTCGCGCGCACACACGAATGCAGATGCGAGCCGGTAGCTGAGCTGGGCCTGCTATGATGAACGCTCTTAAGCGTCTTTCATTAAAACATATATTAACGTATTTCTTCCTGAATTGACTTTGTTTACTTCTTTCTCTTAAATTCTTACTACTCTTGATATAGTTAAGGAATTTCCTTTTCCATCCCTAATCTAGTAAATACATAATAAATCTTACAAGTACCTGCTTCGATGGCAACATGGTCTAACGCGCTACTCTCGCAGTAGACTAGACTTCCGTTGACGGGGAGATCGAGGCTCGAATCTCGGTCGGGTGTACTGAGGATGGTTTTTTCAAACTAGTTTTCCACTCTCCTTCCACACGGATTCGGGTACACTTCCTATAAATATAACCTTCCTAATTCCTAAAGCCACTAACGTAATTATTACATAAGCGTATAATCCGAACGGGAAATAAGACGCGGTGCTAAAAAAAATTCTTACAGGCACTTATTTATGGATGTAATACTCAAGAGATTATTTGCCTGGTATGAATGATAATAGCATGTAAGGCCCTATGGCATGGCTTTTAAGATAGTCATAGTCTAATCCGTTTTGCCAATTTTTTCTATCGAAACTTTTTTGGCCAGAATAAATAAAATATTGTTCCAGTAGGAACATAAAGTTTAATTTTCTTCACATTATGGTATCAACAGCTGTTGTTGAATATCTTTCATGAGCAAAGTGGCATTAGGTGACAAACTTATTAAACGAAGTGAAAACGTTGTCATTAAATTCCAGGACACCCTTAACAAATATTCAACAACTGTTGATATCACCATGGGAAGAAAGTTACACTCTTATGTTTCTACTGGAGAATTTTTTTATTTATTTTGACAAAAATAAATGTTCTACTATAAGAACTTCAAAAACAACCACCTTTCCTAGCGTCCCTTTCCACCCAACCTTAAAGTGAACATGTTACTTTTAAGGGCAAATGGAGAGTATAGGTACTCCTGTGCTTAGAGAAAATGATTTTTGAGTTTTTCAGACGTTTCTAAAGTAAAAGACGATTAATGCTGGTGAAACTTTTAGGGTTATACAGTAATAAGGCAGCATGCGTGCATGCGTTGTAAGTTTTAGGTGAATATAATTATTTTAGCCGTTATATTCGGATATCACTACTAAACCCCCGTTCTTGATTGCATGTTCAAAAAATATGAATTTCCCTATTTCTCCTGCACTGTGAGTTTAATTTCTAACTTCAAACAAAGGTGATTCCCACATTTATATGTGTCTAGGAATAGCTTTCTTCCACAAATACTTTTTAAAAACTGTAACTTTGGAAAATATTGAAATGTTTGTGGTATAAAATGTTCTGTCAAAACTATGTTTCAATCGCCAAAGGATTCTGAGTTGTCGTGAATAAGGTCCTTTGGAAACAGGTGGTATTCGGATGGAAGATCTAAGGTGTTGGACTTGAGTTCATTTACGTAAATAGTAAGATAAGTACATCATTACAAAATAAAGTTTTGTCTTGATCATTAATTAAATGTTAAAAATATGTTCTGTGTCAACAACAAAAACTTATAAAGTAAAAACCAATAATTTTTATTCTTTTAGATTCCTTGTAAAATGGTAATGATGTATTATTTTTGTAGGGTTGTTGATATCAATAAAATTTGAAAATTGTCTATTATATTGAAGTAAAAAATGTCCAATATAAGCTATGTATTCCAAATTAAAATAATATGTTTGTATTCTGGTGTATGTATTTGTTCTATACATTGAATGTGATCTCAAAACTTGTTTTTCAAAGGTGTTGCTTCACTCCGGAATTACGATCAACTTAACGTTCACTTAACGTAAAGATAACTTAAGTTTGAAGTAACTTGAGGTTTATAAAGATGACGTAATGTAGAAACTTATCTTTTAAATGGAAATCACTACGATGTATTTAACTTAACGTTTATGTGACATCCACTTAACGTAAGAGTTGTCCAGGAGATAACCTACACTTTACATAATGTTACGTTACGCTAAGTGTACCATGTGTTCCCGCAAGCCAATCATATTGCTAGCAACTTGAGCATGGTCCACAAAACATTGTGGTCTCTTTTTACATTTTATATTGTACCTCCAGTGTGTTTCGATTACAAATACTTCAAATCTAATCGGACTTAATTGCCCGCATTCAATTTTTTATTGAAAAAAAAAATATTTTTGAACTTTTCTTGCAACCCGAACGAGTACTACACTAGATACCATCTCTGAGGTAAGTGCAAGGCTACTATTGGAAACAGTGTTGCCATTCTCTTGATTTTGTGTGGTCAATCTTCCTTTAAATAATCCTATAAGACAAGTCTCGCAAAGCTTGTTCGTCGCTGTTGCCAGTAGCTCCTTCTTAACCCGGAACACCACCTTCCGATATTACTGAGAGCGAGGAGATTTGACAACAGTTACTCAAGAGAGAGTGAAGATAAAAAAAATCTCCATTAGAGCTGCATTAGAGCGGTGATATTGGGTTTAAGACGTGGCTGGAAAAAAGGTGTATTAACTTTTTTAATATATTTACTATGTTTTTCTCACGTTTTTACATTATTCTGCTGCTACATTAAGTTAACTCTAAACATACATTATTTGTGTATGTTATGTTAACGTTAAGTTGTTCACGATACCAGCATTGACCTCTTGGTATTAAATACCAAATGCAATTTTCAACATACATAACTGCTAAGACAATTGTGTTGCTTGTGTTTATTTTACGGAGTGTACACATTTATAGATGTTAAAGCGATTAAATATGTGTATAAAACACTAAGCTCTTGGTTTGAGCTTCATCTAAACCTATCTTTGTATCCTATTAAAAGGGTAAATTTTGGTATACCTTAAGGTATGTATATTATAAAGTACATCATCTTGAAATGATACATTTTACATTAGATTTTGTGGAGAAGCCTATGTGTGTGTGTCTTTTTTTATAATACATAAATGCTAGAGTTTTGTAAAACTAGCAAATGAAACCATTTGATTCAATATATTTAGTAAATATATTTTTATTTGCTTACAAATTCAAAAGAAAAATGTTAAGTCTGTATTGTTATGACAGATAAAATGTCAAAGAGTTTGCAGTAGAGTCGTTAAAGGTTACATCGGATTGAAAAGAAGGCATTTCATTTTTCTTTGTAATTCATCTGGAATGACCTATCTATTTTAACTAAAGATTACCGATTTCGATTCCCAAATAACTTGATACTTTCGAGACTTGTCGGTATTGAAATAATCGATAATAGATCTTAATATCACGATTTCCAATCCCTCGATTCTCAGTTCTCAAATCCAAGGAAATTAAAGTTTTGGTATTTAAACAAAATGGCAATATTTTTTAGAGTTGGGTTATTTTTCATTGCTACCATTATTAGTTATTTTGCCGTTTAAATTTAGTGGGTGCAAATTGTGACTGTATTCAACATTACCTTTAGAGTTTCAGTTATCTTGCACAAACTAAAGATGGCGCATTGAACTATATGTTGTTGGGGTTTGTTTTTTTCAAATACATTACAGTAATATATACAAATAACTTTTTAATTGATTTGAGTTCAGATGCAGATTAAGACAATTATTGTAAATGTTGAGAAATTAAAATCGAGAGACTAGAAATAAAAGATCAAATTTAAGAATCTATATCTAGGATCAAGAAAAAGAGAGCTCATGACCTCTATAATTTTAACACGAAACATTTGAATGGTTTCAAGGGAATCATAATTATTGATAAATAAAAGTTTAAAAAAATCTTTAGTAGGAGGCATATTTAAACATTTCTACATATAAATAAATAATCTCATTTATAATGGATAAAACGTTCATCTGACATGTTCATGTTGTACGGACAAGGTTATTATCAAAACGGTTTTGATCAGTGATTGTAAAACATTTTGAAACTCTTGAAAGATCTGCACACTTTTTTGTGTATTTTAATAAAACTGCTATAGATTATCCAACAAAGTGCCAGTTATCTATGGTTGTTCAATGGAACCTTTGATAAGAACTTTTAGCAAAAAAATGGAGAGGGGGTAGAATTGAGCAGGAAAAAAGGTGAGATACTTTTTTTTACCTCTTATCTCCCTTTTATTTACCTCTATCTCTACTAAATTATAGTTTCATCAATTTAGACTATTTTTAGCTTTTTATTTACAGTTTAAATATAAAAAACTATTCCATGTTTATCTGCTTCGTATATATAATATGTAAATCTATTAAAATCACACTTTGGAGCTAAAGGGTAGTTTTAAGGAAGTAATCATAAATAAAAACCTTATAAACAATACACCAAAATGTTTATATTAACTATAAGGCCTATTATTTCTAAAGATGAAGGGACGAATTTCCAAGGAAAAAAAGAAAACGTAAAATATCAATGTTATATTTATCTTCTTCTTTTTTAGCACCGCGTCTTACTACCTGTTGTACCTATTTTATCATATTAATCATCTTTAAAGACAATTGATAGAATATGGATCAGGCCTGTTTTACAATATATTACTGGTCCTTTATGATCCTAAAATAATTTATAATCTGATAATGTTAAATATACCAAAATTTGGGCAGGATTACTTATTTTTTATAACGAGTTTGATGTATTAAGATGATAGTGATAATGATTGGGACAATCAAGCGTTTGTATTTTCTTGAATATCAACAAATTATCCATAGGTTTAATCTGCACAAACTTACATATGTGTACCAACTCAAAATGTGTACATATTATTTTAGTCTTGGAAATCTATAATATATAATTTTATGGTCCAAAATAGTTTAATTTATTAATCCTTGTGTATATTTATATTGTTATTGTTTTAAAGTGATGCATAACTGCAAAATGAAATATGCACCAATGAAACGATAATATATTAATTGATAAGATATTAGAGTTAATTAAATCACCTAAGTGTGAAGGAAAATACGTTTTAAAAATAGATACATTTACATATATTTAACATAATAGATTATGAGTGTGATGTGCTATGAAGGTGTGTGTTGTCATTATAATATTATAAAGAAACTAAAAATGAAGCTTTCAAAATAGTATCTATCTCTATACATTAATTTTATTTTATATATATAAAACTTTGAAAATGTAACACTTTTACAGGTTAACAATATAGATAAGAATGATATATTATGTATAATATATGTAATATGTGTTAAATATTTTTAACAAATAATACTATTATAATGTATATAAAGTGATTTCTGCTTGCCTTCAGCTTTGAATTTTTCAAAGCCCAAATCACATCAACAATGTCTAATAAGAAATTATTGAAAGTACGTTAAAAATAACTATCAAAACCCTACATAGAATTAAACCTAATATAATTAACATACATATACATGAAGTTTGAATGAAGAATTTTTTTATCAGAAAAATTATATACCTTTTAAATAATGATTAAAAAAATCTTTTAATCGTGCTTGTAAAAAAAACCTTAAAAGTGCGTAAAATTGATTACGTTGGTAGATTTAAGATGAATAAAATTAATTTGGATAAATAATAAGTTAGTATGGTCATATTTTAGTGTGTTTACTAACAAGATAATTATCTCGATGGTTTTAATTTGTCTCAGAGACTAATTTAAAATTTATAATATGGTATTAATTTGTACCCTACTTTTTTATAAATTACAAAAATGTTTATATAAAATAAAATTATGTTTATTTTGATTTGGATGAAGTATCATGAATTTATTAACTTATGTTTTTGTTTTAGTATTTTTGGTTAAGTAGTTTATTATAGAAACATTTATAAATTCAAAATATGCCTAAAATAAGCCAAATCATTTTATAGGGTAGCAATGAAAACCACCTTATTATGTAGAACATCATTTAATCTTAACTTTTTTTCATCGATTTGTTTGTTAAGTTAAAGAAACCTAGCGGGGGCACATTGTTGTATTTATTAATTCATAATGTACAGATAAAGGTGTATTTTTAAATGCCAAAAACAGATATATCCAAGCTGTTAAGGCTAAAAATAAGTTGGAAAGCCAACAAATAACATAAACATACAAAGTGTTTTTGGAATAGTCTACACAAATAATGTACACGTTTTTTTTGTTTTTTGTTTTTTTTTGAAACGAAGTTATTCTGTATCACAAAGATTTTATGCTCTGATTATATGAAAAAGTTAAAATGTTCACTCTGACTTCTCTGTGCCAATCCTGTCAATATATCCCTCAATGTTCTGTTCTCTGGATCAAATCTCACAGTTATTATTACTATTTTATTACAAAATCTATTATTAGCATTCCTGGTATTTTAATTTTTTTAAATAGACTAATGTAAATAGCCACAGTTTATTTTTTTAGAAACAAGTAGATGCGTAGTTGAGTATCTAATTGATTTCAATAAAATAAAATTATCAATATGTTCCTAGCTAAAAACGTATTTTTTTATTCGAAAAAATATTTTATATTTTAAGTATACCTCTATAACTTAAAATTCAAAAACTATGTATTGGATTCAAGAAAATAAGATAGTAAGTTATTACAAACAAATAAAGGGTATAGGAGAAAAATAGGTAAAGTAAATATATCACACATTTACCAGGAAGACAACCTTTATATTTCAAAC
Source organism: Timema bartmani (assembly GCA_902151455.1). Lineage (NCBI taxonomy): Eukaryota > Metazoa > Arthropoda > Insecta > Phasmatodea > Timematidae > Timema > Timema bartmani. The sequence goes on from CABFWB010000192.1 coordinate 161,899, forward strand.
CCCATAAGGACTCAAACGAATACTTTATTTTAATTAATCCAAATATGACAGAGACCTCTTTTCACCATAAACTAAAGTGTGCTAGAAAGGTACCATGCTTGTCTAATAGATGGCTCAATTTGAGTTAAAATAGGACTTACCTACTTTTTCTACTGCACCCTTCAAATGTTAGTAGTCATAAATATTATAAAATTCTATAGTATAAGTTATTAGAAATAAATTAACATCAGGTGAGCAAATATAAATGAAACATAACCCTCCCCCCTCCCTAATTTTTTTATTTATATCGCATCTGGGTGATATATTTTAAACGGTGAGGCCTAATAGATGTTTTGCTTGTTTAAGGTTGTGAAGGTTTAATTTCATTAAGTATGTATATAGGTTTAATTATTTAGCTTGTTTGGTGTACAGTCAGGTGCTTAGTCTAAATCATCGTTTAATATTCCTAAACATATCAAATCAATACATGTGTGATTTGGGCTTAGTGAAGTATATTTAGATGTGAATTAATCCTTCCAATATTTGAGCTTGAAATTTTAAAAAAGTCAATTTTTTAATTGCTCAAATTTATTTAAATCCTACTCTTCATTGTCTGCTAAAATTTCACTTCTCTTTTCATTTCGTTAAAATATTAAATTTCACTTCGCTCTTTGATGAGTAATTCAATCAAATATTTAACAACTTAAGGTGGGGCTGCTAAGGAGAAACATATTTTTATAAATATATTTTTTTTATATTTAGAAATGATGTTTATATTTCTCGCCCACAAATTTAATATAGACACAGGGTTTAAAATGTATTACTAAATGTTGTCTTCTTCACCAAAATACTAAAGTTAAATTTCAATTATATACAAAATAAATACAAACACTCCCATCAGCTGATGACGAAAATTATATTAATGTTCTAATTACAATAAAATTAATGTTTGTTTCATTATAATCTTAAAAAGTTTACCCGTGAATTTTTTTCAATCCGAAATTGTCATCCCCAATCAAAATATCTCTCAAATTAATTTGATAATAAATCTTGATTAGTTCATAAACTGCAGATATGCAAATACGTGATCTCTTCAAAATGCCCTAAATTAAAACATGTATTTATTTGTGGAAATAATCTACATAATTAACTCGCTGTCTTCTATTTACATGCACAAAGAATTGATAATAATCTGCACTCTATTTTTCTGGAAACTTTGTTTGAGGTCCAAAAACTGTCCATGTCTTTAATCTACCTATGAATGACTTCTTAATTAAAAATCACAACTATGAATACAGATATTGAATATTAAATGTATGTACTCGATATATAAGTATATTTAACATGATGTTTGATATATATATAACTGTAAGTTTCACACTAAAATTTTCCATAAAATAAAACTTCTCTTTATACAAAATATAAAACAACAAAAGATTTATTCTTTTGTACAGAAAACTTCGATGTGCTATTTATCTTTAAAAAAAAAATATCGCACTTGTTGCTTGAGACATGAGTAAGACCAAAGAATATGTATATTAATGTATAATGATGTGCTATGTAAAGAACAATAAAAAGATAAACTACTACAAATTGTGCACTTAAAAACTTTTTACCTCCATTCATAAACTCCCAATACTTTTAAGGAACACCGTGATAAAGAGAGAGGTTCAGAGAAAAAACAAAGCACACTATATTATTTTATGTTACTCTGTATAGAAATGTACTCGTAAATTCGTTATAATTCCAACAAGATAGGGTATTGTTGTGTTAGTGCTATGACCACTGTGAAACTGTTCCTGGATGGGTGGCATTTGACGTGTTATGGAGTTATTATTATTATGTGTTATGTCTTACGACAGGTCCATTCCTTTTGTCGGTGAACTTAGACCGCAAATGCCCTGTTCTCTACTTCTTCCTTCACCTCCAGAATTTTCTTCTTTCCTTCAAGTCGTCCAATATATGAACACTCCTTCATAAGCTCCTATTTCCCTCAACCTTTCCTTCTATGACGTTGTGCAGAAGACAGTTCCTCTTAATAAGGATGTGTCCGATCCAGTCTGCTTTGTACCGAAGAATCACATTTAAAACGGTTCTCTTCTCACCCACTTTTTTTTCAGGATTTTATTTGTCACCCTGTCTGTCCACCTGATCTTCTCAAGTCTTCACCAGCACCACAATTCAAATCTACCCAAGTTTTTCTTTTCCATCTTCCTGAGAGTCAAAGTTTCAGCTCCATGCAGCGTAATTCTCCAAATTGAGCATTTCTTCAGTTTCTTCCTAAGTTCCAAACTTATATTTATATGTACACACGTACACACAGAGCCCATCAAATAATGGCTCAGTGGTTGGTACTGGTGCTAAGTTATGTTCGCATACTTCATTTTTACTCAACCTATGTAACTTAGCATGGACATAGATAGCATCATCTCTTCCCCCTTAATCCCAATCCCCAGTCAAAAAACGTTCTGTTGCCTTTGATTCTCAATGACGTAGAGCGATGAAGGTAAATTTAAAGTGAAATTCCCAATGGGAAATGACGATGAAAACCATAGTGTGTAATAGCANGTAGAAACATATTCTTATTAGTAAACTACCCTTGTATGAATAATTATTTTAGATAAACAATTATGCAATCTTTTATTATAATATAAAAAAACACCATTTTTGAAAGAGCTCAAATTTTCAAAAATCAACTATCAGTAAAATATATTTTGTGTTTAAGATAGATTTATTATAAATTTTTTAGCGCCGTGTCTTTCCACCCGTTCGGGTTGTACACTTATGGACTAATTACACTAATGGTTTTAGGGATGAGGAAGGTTGTATTTAAAGGAAGTGTACCTGAATTTGCGTGGAGGGAGACTGTAGAGTGGAAAAGTATTTTGGAAAAACCAAACTCGGTACACTCGACTGAGATTCAAACCTCAATCTCCCCGTCATTGGCAGTCTAGTCTACTGCAAGAGACACCTTAGAGCATGCAGCCACCGAAGTTGGCTAGGATAGAATTAAAACCACAACTTTCTTTTTAGGGGTAAGGGCTGAATGCAAGAACTTCACCCAGTTTTTGAAAACATCCATTGTTTGTGCTACATTAGTGCTGGTTAGTGTAGGATTGATATCGTTAATGCTGTACATTTAATACACTTATTAACGATTCCTTATGGGTGGTTTAGCTTATATCAAGTTAGCCACCTTGAGTAAAATATAATATATCAATAATCATTTTTAAAACATCTATTGTTTGTGTTATGTTAGTGGCGTTTAGTTAATGATTTTCATGGATAGTGCTGTAAATTTAAGGCACTTATTAACGATTTATTTTGTGTGGATGAGTTCATTTCAAGTTAGCCACCCAGTATTAACTTAAACCGCGATCTTTTTTTTTAAGCTGCCTTAGTTTTTGCTATATTAGTGCTAGTTATGCTTGATTTTCAACGTTAGGGCTAAAACTTAAGGGACTTGTTAACGATTTATTATGGGTGGCTAAGTTTATGTCAAGTCAACCAAACGGTACAATAAATAATATAGCCATCCATTTTTTTAAAACGATCGTCATTTGTGCTAAGTTAATGCTGGTTAGTGCTGAAAATTGAAGGCACTTATTAACGATTTATTATGGGTGACTTTGTTTTGTCAATTTAGCCACCAGGTATAGGAAATAATATAAACTTTTTTTTTAACGTTCATTGTTTGTCCTACGCTGATGCTGCCTAGTCCTCGATTTTCATTGTTAGTGTGGAAAATATAAGATGATTATTAACGGGGTGGTAAAACGTGGTACTAAAATAAAAATTACTAAAGATGTCTTATGGGTGGCTAATTTTATGTCAAGTTTTCCTCCCGGTATAATAAATAACATAACCATCAATTTTTTGGAAATTTGCCATCATTTGTGCTATGCTAGGGCTGGTTATTGTTTGATTTTCATATTTAGTGCTGAAAATTTGCAAGGCACTTACTGACGATTTCTTATAGGTGGCTAAGTTTACGTCAAGCTAGCCACAAATTGTAAGAAATAATACATCCATACTTTTTTTAAACATCCATCAATTGTGTTACGTTAGTGCTGATTAGTGCTCGATTTTCTTCGCTATTGCTTGGAATTTAAAATAATTATTAACTATTTCTTATGGTTTAGGACTTTAGGTATACAAACATTACAGAAAATGTTCATGTATTTTCTATGTAAGAGAGAAAGAGAACTCCTACACTATTTTGGAAAAATTTAGGAAAAATAAATACCAGGGTATTAATGTTAAACAAAATTAATAACACCCATTTTACAAAAAGACCAATGGTTGAGAAAGGAGTAAAGCTTTATTAAGCAACCATTGCTGCAATATTACTAACGCTTCTTCTAGACAATTCAATTACTCAACAATCGAATGTCGTACAATAATTCAGTTTATTCAAGTAATACAGATGCATGCGGCTTGTGTAGCCATTGTTTTGGCTTTTTGTAAAAGAGAAAAGAAGAGAAGGTGGATGTAAAAATTGTACAAGGCCGTATTCAGGGGAGTTTTGGGGGTTCAAACCCCCCAAAATTTTATGAAACAAATATATATGGCTTTATTTATGGTTCAAACAATATTAAAATTAAGATACAATTATAAATTATTAGGGAGCTGTGTTACCATAAAAAAAACCTTCATAGAGCTTCTAGAGGTGTTTAATATTTAGAATTTTTCCATCCTTCAGCAGTTATGGTGTTATATTGCTAAAAATAACAATTCAGAGAGCTTCTAGAGGTGTTTAGTATTTAGAATTTTTCCTAGCCTTCAGCAGTTAGGGAGTTATTTTACCATAAAAAAAACACATCATAGAGCTTCTAGAGGTCACTAAGAGAGAAGGAAACCTTGGGGTATCTATGCCTCTCTTACACCCATACAAGGCAATGTGGCATTTTCACATCGTTCATTAATTTGTTTGAATACATTAGATAAATCAATGTGTGATTAGTTAAATGATATAAATATATTAGTAAAAGCTTTGAAGAACATAACAAAGTTCGAAACTGGTGAGTTTTTTCTTTAAATAAGTTGATGTAGCCTAATATAATTATACAATGATTTTTAAGGAAGCTTGCTTGTAAGGCTTTATCTCGTACCAGAATCCTACCTGTAGTTGTGTTTAGGTGGGAAATTTCTACTTCCGTTCTAAATTAACGTTTATCCTACCAAAATATTATATTATGATAGTATTCTGGTACGAAATAAAGCCTTACAGATTGGGATTATTACTAAAATCAGGGTTTAGTAGATACCGTACTTCCTATAACCTAAATTATCATTTGAACGTAAGAATTCTACACAAAGTATATCATTTAAACAAATGTAATACAGTTTTTAGCTAGCTTGTTTCATTATGGTTATCGAACTTTTAACAAAATGGTTTCTGAAAGCAATATACAAGATATGAGCCAACTTTTTTTTTTTTTAAAGTAAGATAATAATACTTTCTACAAGCCTATAACCAAAGTGATAGTTTGAATGTATGGAAACTACACAAACTCTGTCATTCAAACAAATGTAATCAAGTTTTAAGATACCTTATCCATTATATTTATAGAACCTTCAATATAATATGGTTTATGAAACCAATATACAAGCAAGTTCCTTAGTCCCTTACATACTTTTTTTTTAGATCTATTCTGCTAGACAAAATACCATCCATTTCAGCTCCGTATACTAACTATTACCTGTTCAAGAGTACTAGTAGCCCTGATCGAATATTGTTTTATATTAGAAAGTTGGCAGTTCTGGACTCGAGTGTTGGTTAAATTGTATTTCACAAAAAAAAAAGAGAGAAAAATCTGACTACTTTACACCTTGATATATGTTTTGATGAATCTTTTGAAGCCTTAAACAAGTTTAAATTTTTCTAAGAAAGTTGCTTATATAATTTATCCAATGGATTCGTTTTCATCGTCTGAGACAGATGATGATTTGGCTTACCTCAAACCTTTATCATCTTCAAGATTGTCAAATTTGCCTATTATTGATATAAATTCACCTAAGAAGCATGTGATAATTCAAAGTACGTAATTTTTCAACCAAGAAATAAATTTTCAGGAAACGAAATCACCTTGACTTAAATAAACTTTGAATAGATAAATAACAGCTTAAACACCTTTTTTATTTGTCATAATAGTAATAAAAAGGGGTACAAAACCTAAGAACTGAACCTTTTAAACTAATTTTTTTCTCATAAAAAACTGAACATAACAAAATTTTCTACCTTTACACTCACAAAAAATACGGGGAATCCAATGACACCATATTCAAGTTTTCTAAAAAAAAATATTTTAAGGTAACAATTCAAAACTAAACTCACCTAAGTGAAAGCAAATATTGTTGAAAAATATGAAAAACTACACAACCTAAGTTTTATGTAATTAGAGCTAATTAATGTGCAATGGCTTACATTTTTCAGCGACCACACTTCCTCTTTCGCAACAGAAGAATTTTCTGGAAATGACAAACTATACTTTTCTTATCCAAATGACAACACTCTTGCATAGCAACTAATGATTGTAATTTATATCGAGCAAACACACAAGGCTCCATTAGAACTGAACTCTATACAAAGTAAAGATCTGAACAGACACACCCCCTGGAACTCATATTGTGCCGGAAATCAAATATTAAAATAAAGTAATAATATATAATTTAAGGGTAAACAATTTATATAGCTATATTATTAGGTTCCTTTCCAACCTAGCTTAACCTAATGCCGATATCACGGTCAACTTAACGTTCATGTAATGTAAATATAAACTAGTGTGGAATTAGGATTCACATAATTTAACCTAATAACTCGAGCAAAACAGAAACAATGGATTTGGACTGTTTGAAAACAATTGTTGACTAAAATTTAACTCAAAAAATTTTGATTGATTCGACTTCAAGTAGCCGACTTGCAATAGAAGCTTTATTGTATATACAAAATAAAGTGCAACAAGAGGCTATGACACTTTAGAGTTAGTAGGAGAGGGAAAAATTATATCAAAGTTGTTGTTTTCATTCCATAAATAAACAAATGAAGTATTAAATAGTTCTGTTGACGTGGCTCTCAAAATGATTGGCTACCTAGAATACCCTTCACTAAGCATTAATGTAACATGAAAGTTCCCCTCTGGTCAACTCTTTAAGTTAAGTGTAGGGCCTATGTTAAGTTACTATAACTGCATCGTGTTTACTTCTATTTAAAAACACAAGAACGTTTATGTTATGTAAACATTAAGTGAACGTTAAGTTGATCGTAATCCTGGGATGAGGTATTTTTTCCTAAATGGTTTCTCACTCTCCTGCCATGCAGATGTAGGTACACTTCCTCTCATTTCTATCTTTATCGTTTCTACTTCCATTATTGTGAATAACTGTGTACAGCCTGATGTTTAGTAATACTCTTGAGCCAAATATTTTAGAATAAATAATATGCAATTTATAGAACCATTAACTTATAGAGAGTGGAAAACCATTTATGAAAAACCACCTTCAGCACACCCGATAAGGATTTTGATAGTGATGCATTAGACAAGTGGTATTCAACCTTTTCTGTTTGTGAACCCCAAAAATTTGTCTTCAACTTTGTAGGTAGGCTTACCCCCAAAGTTGTTGGTTCATAATGCAAATTTTCTAATTTACATGTAAAATAACTAAAATAAATTACATCTAAAATAATGAATTGCATTTTAAAAATTTAAATGATAAATAGGTGACCTGGCGGTCAAGAGGTAAGGTGTTGGACTTCTTTGCTGAAGTTCCGGGGTTCAATCCTCGGTCCCAGTACAGATTTATCTGATTACCAAACCCTTCCTTCACCTTTGACAAGACGTGTATTAATTACAACTTGTGAATGTGAGGAATGCCAGGCCTCCACCGTGGTTCGGATTCCACGTTAAACTGTAGGTCCTCCATTTCATCTCACAATCACCCTGCCATTACACATTAGCGTAAGTGTGTATAACCTGAACGGGTAGTAAGACGTGGTGCATATAAGAATAAATGATAAATATAGCCTATGTGTGGGTGTGGAGAGGGGGGCGTTCATGCACCATTTGGTTGTCTTAGTGTACCCCAGGCTGAATACCTCTAGCTTAGACCATTTGGCCATCGAAGTGTGTTCTTAGTTAACTATTAGGTCTAGCTTACTTGATCTACAAGAATATATTGTTAGTTATTAACCAAAACTATTTGAAATTTTCAGATGATTATATGCCTAATGAGGTAAATACCATCGAAGGAAGTCAAAACTTTGCCGGCAGCAATGGCTTTACAGGCTTGGATCATAACAAGGATTCAAATCAAGTCACACGACCTTCTCGAAAGAAACATAGGTCAAAAGCCAAGGCCAAGTCATCTCAAAATGCTGAGTGCCAAACTATAATTACCGGTGATGTCATCAGCTTAAACTTTTATCATGACAGTAAAGCTTTTGATAAGATATTGGTTTCATACCATACTGGTAGAACTCTTAATATAAATCAAGGAGTTTCACAACACAGTCTTTCTTTGAAAGATCTTGAACATTTTTTACCTCTCATTCAGGGGAAATTTAGAGCACCCACGCGGAAGGTTGTTGATGCACACGCACAAACTGAAGAAACACTCACATCTACTGAAAGTAATGTGCCGAATAAAAATAAAGAGGAATCCTTACCCATTTGCCAAAAATCTTGTAAAAGTGAGTTGACTTATATTACAACAAAAAATCAACTTATGTTTGAAAACTTTGAATCTTTTGAGCAAAGTTGCCAAATGGAAGGATCACAAGTGTTTGAGAAAATCATACAAACTGAATGTTCTCAAGGTTTTGAGCAAAGTTGTCAAACTGGAGGATTACAAGTATTTGAGCAAAGTTGTCAAACTGGAGGATTACAAGCATTTGAACAAAGTTGCCAAACTGAAAATCTGCAAGCCTTAGACCAAAGCTGTGAATCAAATCCAACCTTAAAAGATGGCAACAATACATATCCTCCAGAAAACACATCAATCGATTTACCACCGATTGATTATAAATCTCAATGCATCCCTAATGATTTGAAAAAATGCATTTTTGTTGAAACAAACGACCAAGCTCATGATTTTATTCCAGAACAACCTTTTGATTTGTTGGGAAAAGCTTTGAATACCTTAAAATCAATTAGGGATTCAAATATATCTGATACTGCTTCCATTTACCGACAGCATGACACTTCCAAAGAAGTTACCCCAGTCCCCGGTTCGTCTTCACAGTTAACTTTTGTTGAAAATGACTCAAAGGTGATATTAATTACTTAAGTAATAAACTGTTTAGTATAAATATAGTTTTTTGGGATGTAATTTTTTAGTTTATATATAAATTGCTTTGGTCTTATTTTTAAAATCCATGCATGGTAGAGTTTCTTATACTTTATTGTTTAGTTATTTATTTACATGTTATAGTTACACAGGGTGTCAAGCAATTTGGAAAACGTAAAAGATAGTGAATTTGTAAAGGTCAGTGTAAAGTCATGAATTTTTATCAAATTTATGGAATTTTCACGTATTTACTTTGATAAAAAATACACAACTTTTATCTAAAATAGTCAAAATAACATTTTGCTTCCAGTTAATACACACCACAAATCTCTTTTGACAAAGTTGAGCATACTAATTGTAATTCTCAAAGTTAACATGTAATTTATATGTCATCTTTTCACATATGCATCTTTAGTCAAAGTTTAGTCATGGTTATGTGCATACATGAGACTTCAACTACCTCTCCCAACAATTTTAAATCGTATTTGTTCAAAGCTAGTATTATTTAATGTCTCAATATGATCAGCACTAAAATCTAACTTAGATCTCAATAGCCCATCACTTTAGGCTGAAACTCTTTAACCCATTCATAAAGTGACACAATTTCAGAATGTGTATATGTCTAAAAATATGATTACATCATACTGTGATCTTAATAAAATAATGTTTGTTTGGTGACTGGAAAAGTTAGAAACTAGCTCTGCAAAACCTGCAAAAGACAATAAATGTTCAAATATCTTGTTATATGGTAACACTAAGACCTCCTCTGTGATCCAGTGATCATAGTTTCTGGTTACAGATACAGAAATCCCGGTTACGATCTTCAGCGCTTTCAAAATTTATCTGTGAAGTAGTGGGTCTGGAACAATGTCAAACTCAGCCTTGTCAAGGCAAATGAGGAGATACTTGAATAAATAAGTAGTGGCTCTGGTTTAGAAATCTGAGATTAACAGCCAGAGGGTTTATTATGCTTGAAACTCAACATGCTAGTCGACGGACTACTTCAGTTACAAACCCAATCATCATGGATGAATGATCATAGAACATTTAATGTACTATTCATACTATAAATTGTTCCAAGCTGTTGATCCAGTATTTTTTATTTAGCACCGCGTCTTACTACCCATTCAGGCTATAGGCTTATGTACTAATTACGCTAATGGGTTAGGAATTGGAGATAATGAATATAGAAAAAGTGAACCCTCATTTGCGTGAAGGGAGAGTGGAAAACCACTTAGGAAAAACCACCCCCAGTTCACCTGAGCAAAATTCGAACCTTGATCTCCCCGTCCTCGGCAGTCTGGCTCAGCACGAAACTAGCACATTAGCTAACTACGCCACCGAGGTGGGTTTGATCCTGTAAAAATGATAACTTGATATTAATTGTGTATGGCTTTAGTTTTTAGATAAAGCTTTATTGGTAAGGCTGTGCAAAACTTTGAAAGGTCAATAGTTAATACCCACAATTTCCATTGCATCCTAGATCATTCTTAAGTAAACAAAAAATTTCGAGATGCCCGTGTAATTTGGTAGTTTCAGTATGTTCAATCCGGTCCATGGAATAAATAATTTAAATGTGTTGCGTTGTGAAGCAAGATTTTCTTTTTTAAACACAACAAAACTTTATTTTCATAAAACTATGTGTAATTCAACATTTCCTATCTTGGTAAATCATGCCCAAAAAATATATGGCAATGTTTGCATCCTCATAGTCATGCGAATAAGTGTTTTCAACCACGAGACTTAGGTAAAGTGATAATAAACCGACATACTGATGAGTTTCTGTCTTCTCTCTTGAGAATCACCTCCTCGCAGTTTCACTTATCATTGAATAAAAATCTTTGGCCTGCCAATGTTATTAATTTCTTTTATTTGGCCCTTTTGTTAGTAGGTCTACGTTTGCACATGCCTGTTCTAAGGCATCACACTCATGTTGGACTGGCCTGCTGAAGACTGAGAAATTGGGGTTCGAATCTCGGTCGGTTCTATTGAGCCTGGTTTTACTTAAATAGTTTCTCATTCTCCTTTCATACAAATGAAGGTATATTACCTCTAAAATGCTTCCTACCTCATACCTACTCCATTAGAGTAATTATCTTATATGCTCATAGCCTGACTAGGTAGTAAAAATAGTGAGGGGTGGAGGGGAATTTAAATCCTCTTTTAAGTACAAACATCAATATTGTATAATCTAGGCCAGCTGCAACTTAGAGATTCGGAATAATTTATTAAATAAACATGAGTGAGTTAATTATTTTTTTATTTAGGAAACCAAGTATCGTAAATAAGAACCACTAATTCAACCCGCATTGCAACCAAGTCTTTATACCAGGAGATTAGTTGACTCTTAAGTCTAGACTATAAATACAGCCCTAAATTCCAACCCCGCCTGTAGTTCAACCATTGTCTCAAAGATCACACGAAATGACGCTCTCAGCTGTTTTGGAGCTATTTAAATGTTTATAAACCTTTTAAATAATTGTATTCAATAAACTTACCTTACAAAGGTGTCATTATCTTTGTTATTTCAGAAAAATTGTCCCGAAGAATATATCCAGCAAACAAAAGAATTAGACTCTGTATCCAGCAAACAATATACTGGGGAGACACGAGACAATTCAGACAGTGAACAAACTACACCCTTTCTTATGGACAGTAATGTGGCTGATGTTCCCACAGAAATCTCCAAAGAGGAATCTGCGGGTAAGATTCAGCAACAAGTATATTGCTGCTCTTCTTCAAATCTACAAGAAAGCTTCATTTTACATTGTCTTTTTGTTTACATTATATATTTTAGTGCAGTGAAAAGTGTCGCTTATGTGCTGTGCCTTATTTTAAACTTTTGTTTCTTATTCAAGTCTGAGTAAATTATTCTTAAGATTTGTTAAGGTTATTTGGAATAAAGCACTAGGCTAGATCATGGTTTTAATTAGGAGGAATAACCAGCACATTTAGCTGAGTGATACCGGAATAGAAACTTTCTTAACCATAATCTAAAGGACATAAGAAAGGTTTCATGATTGTCTAACAGATGGCAGCACTAACTCATTATGAGTTAAAATTTGAATTCCCCCTTTTCCCCAATATCTTTCACATAAAAAGTTACCTTTTTTTCCTGCCATTGATTTACTTGAGTCCTAAAACTATGGCTGTGATTGTAATCATACACATTGTAAAATTATTTTGTGTGATGGTAGTGCTTGAAGATTTTTTTTGTGTAAACTTTTATTGAATACATACTTTTTAGATTTTGATTACAAATTAAAAATGTACTTTCTAAAATTTGGGGTTTTTGTATTTGGTGGTATTGAATAATAATATTTGACAAAATATAAGTAGGCCTATGTAAATGTTATTAAATTTACATTTTACTAGAGCTTTTAAAATCGTAACATTATTTGAGCACATGAAAGAAAAAAATGTTGTAGCCAATCTTTGATGCGGAAATTGTTAAAAATATTTAACGTAAACTAATGTCATATATATTTTTAATTCAAATCAGATTAACTTAACACCTTAATATTTACCGCTGAAATATTAAGTCGGTAATATTTTGCCAATAGGCCACATAAAACCAAATAAATCACTTAAGTTTATTTATGACCAAACCCTATTATATTATCAAATCAATAAAATTAATTTGACCATGTAAATATTCTCTGGGGCCACTAAATTAGTCTACAAAAAGGTGTATTAATCAATTTAATGTTGATTACTTCTGACTGATAATGAATAAAATATTCACACATCCATAAATATTAAACAATAATAAGGACTAATTGCCATAGTATTTTAAAATATAGAAATTAGAGAAAAATAAGGAAAGATAAAATGGCTGTAAATAAGTGACACGCACCAATGGGCAAAGTCATTAAGCTTGTTTCATCTGCCAGAGGTCATTATTCAAATTACAGCTTGGTGTACTGAGGTGTACTCGAGATTTTGATAAATGTCGACATTTCATGACCCCCTAAAACCAAAAAAGTTGTTTTCGCAATGCCATCTGTCTGTGCTTCGGATCAAGAGCCGAAACTATTTTACAGATTGACTTAAAACTTGGTATCTGGGGTTTTCATAAGGTCCCTTTGGAACTAGATATCTAACCCTAAAATGAAGGGTAGTTTACTGAAGGGTAAAAAGAGAAAAAAAAGAATATTTCTTTGAATTATTTCTAATGGTTTTGATTAAATTTTACATCTAGACATTTTTAATCATTATAAATAATTCTCATTTTATCATGAAAATGACTTTGAGGTTACTTTACATGGAGTAAATTTTCATCATTTCTTCACATATATTTGAGATATGAAATAGCTTGTCACCGTAAAGTTGTAGTAGGCCTACTATTAAAGAAAAAAAAAATTTTATTTGAAATATATTTTTATAAAACCAATATTTCTGAGCTATGATCAAATATATATATATATATATATTTTAATTCAGGTCTTTGAAAAATAATTTGATTCTTATATTCTTTAGTGGACAAAGATGTTTCTCTTTTCTAACTTTTTCTGTAACAGTGTTCCTAATGCCATATATTAAGTAAAAGTGTATATTATTTCATTTCACAAATCTTAAAGAGTTTTTAGTGAATGTATATTTTAAGATAAATGCAGGACAAAGCCTGTGTGGTACACTGTACCATTTATTTCTCTAAATGGTTTCTGACTCTCCCTTCACACAAACATGGGTACATTTCCTATTAATTTCACCTTCTTGAACCCTACCTTATTAGTGTAAAACTGTCCGTAGTCTACACAAGTAGTAAAACATATTTCCATGCAGGCTGGGGCTTAGGACTGTCCTGCAATATTCCCTGCTTGTCATTATAGACGACTAAAAGGGTAATCTCAAGGCCAAGGTGGATCAATATGCCAAGGGCCTGCATGGAAGAGGGGTAGTCTCACACAAACATGGCGGTTTGAGAACCGGGCTGAGCTCAAGCTGGTGGGTAGTGCATAGCCCATCTGCATGCTAATCCCTGGCCTTCTCGGAGTACCAAGCTCTGCTTTGAGTGACCTATTTCCTGTGGCACTTGTGGGAACCCTATGCCTTCTTTTGCTGGAATTTCACTACCAGGCCCAGGGCCATAATTCGGAAGAGATGAAAACAGGAATGGTCATCTGGTTCGATTTTAAAGAACACTCCTAGTAATGTACCGAGTAAATGATGGTCAGAACATCAAACGAGTCAGCACATTTATCCTTGAAAGAGTGATAAATGGAGCAGCTAAATCACATATATATATAAGAAAACTGCGTGATGGCATGGTTCTTATATTCAGACCACAACTGACATTCGTTCTTCCAACATAATGGCAATATCTAAGCACTGAGGAAATCTGTGAGGGTCTTGCCCCACAAAACGTCAATGAAATATATAGAATCACAACCAAAAAGAATGTACAGGTTAAAAATACAGATACATATATCCTCATCTTTGCGACTCTTACCCTTTCTACAAACACACATTAAAGTATTATCAAACATAATATAATTATTGTTGTATTTTATATTATCACACAGTTGTTTTGTATATCTGATTAAATTTCAAATAAATATGAATAAAGGTTGGCAATAATTTTTTATTCAATGTATTTTACCAATTTTATTAATATATATTAATCATATTTCAATTATCTTATAACATATTTATATATCTTTGGACACTCATTCAAATATCTCACTTTGTTTTACTATCCTAATTGTATTTTCTTCACATTCAAACGTATAACTCATCCACACATTAAAACTTGTACCAACTCACAACTCGTCCAAGTGTTTGGTTGTATCAGGTGTCCTTTTTATTTCATCGTCTTGTTCTGTTTCGCTATCACTCACTATTGAATCTTTTCTCTTGGTCACTTCTTTTCCATCTATATGATAATCTTCCGTGTTGTGTGAGACACCTAAAACATTGTTATTGTTTGCGATAAAGTTGTTCCTGTGTTCATCTCTTAAGACAATATCATCAGTTTTAGCGGACGAAACAAAAGAATCATCTAATCTACTTTCAGCACTTCCTGATGTTACCGGAACATTATCATCACTATTATGTTTCGATTCACTGCAGTATGAATGCCCGTCTACAATGTTTTCCAAAGTTTCCGAAAATTCCTCGGTTCCATCACAATCATTTTTTTGGTCTTTATTTAATTTATGAGTTATTTTGTAGTCTTCTGTTGACTCAAGTTTTAAATTGTTGGTTTTAGCAGGAGCCCTGTTTTTAGCAAAATTGATGACCAAGTCGTCATTAAGCATAATCTTTAGATTGTCACTGTCGGTGGCCGATGTGCCAAGTCCATTGTCAATTTTATCCGTCAGCCCTAGCTTAGCCAACTCTGCCAGCAGCAGCTTCGCCTGAGGGCCCTGTTTGCTCAGTAGCTGATAGTATAGCCGCAGAACCGAGGCGGGTATGGTCACCTCTTCCGGGGTTTGGCCTTGGGCCAGCGGTTCTCTCACTTTGGACATAAGCTTGCGCACTTTGGACCATCGCTCGTAGCTGCTCTCCTCTGGTCCTTCTCCTTCTCTGTGTATTTTAATCGCCTCTTGGACTCCAGCGATCTGCTCCAAGGCTGCGTGGAAGTCACCTGCATCTACCGGAGTCACCTCGGGAGTCCCCACACTTCCCTACACATGAAACATTCACAAACTTAAGAGCTGAGCAGAGATTTTACATTGAGCAATTAATTAACAGTATGGATTGAGTTTTTAATAAATATAACCCCTTTTACTAGTCGAATGCCCCACGCCGTCACTTTTGCAATATTGTGATGACAGGGACATCAGGGTTTGAATCCTGGTCGGGTGATTTATCCTAATGGTTTTCCACTCTCCCTCCAAGCAAATATAGGTAGTAATCCACGCTACTAAAAAATATATATAATGTTCCTGCCCTTTCAAGCTAGTCATAACTTGAACTAATTTAAGTACACAGAATAATGAAGGTAATATTTATGGAAATGTATTATTAGTATTTGCCTCAAGGAAGGGTGAGTGAGTATACCACCCCTTAAACATTTGGATGTTATATGAATCTTAATCCAAGGGGATAAGGATAGTGAGGGCTATTGAGGAATTGCTATACTGTTCACCTGGAAAGGCATTATTAAGTGACTGTTTTATTTATTTAGCATCGTGTCTTACTACCTGTTCAGGTTATATGCTAAATGACTGTTCTGTTCTCTGTGGGAGTGTATGCAAAGCTTGTATTTGTTTTTTGCCGACCACCTCAAAATCAAGGTACAGAATGATGCTGCCCTCTGTAGGGCCACGCGTGAAATTTGGACGTAAATATTTATTAAATGTCCTGCCAGTGAGAGTTAGGGAAAATATCATTTTGCCTGGTTTGGAAACATACTTTTTGTTTTGTTTATGTATTAAACACTTTATTATTTAGTTGTATTAAAATAAGTAATTTTTTTTTTCCTTTTACCAAGTGATTTTGGCTTTAATTTTTATTTTGAAAATGTTCCAATAACCATGTTTTTTTTTTATGGTGGGCAACTTAGTTAGGCTTATGGCGTGAACTTAGTCAAAAAAGTCACAAGATTGGGAGTGGGAAGACCTGGACGAAGGTGGACGTGTGCCGAAAAATAAATTTATAGGTCTCTATCCTCATCACTTTTGAAAAGGGACAGATATGGTGAAGTACGGGTTTCCAAAACCAAAAAATAAATTTATAGGTCTCTATCCTCATCACTTTTGAAAAGGGACAGATATGGTGAAGTACGGGTTTTCAAAACCAAATTGTGTGATAAGTAGCGGAGACCCTCGCATACAAGAGGAAGATTTCACAGGGAGTTCTGGGACCACGAAAAAGTGGAAGCCCTGAGACATCAATCCTTATACTGGTAAGATGAACACCATGTGCTCCTTACTCTAATCCACTACTGAGTTTTGGTGAGTGCGAAAACCTTTGGTTTAGTTTACCCCCGGGCTATGCTTGAATTATTATAATAATTTACATGTTCTGGTATCTCTGGTACATCTAGCATAGTGTCACATTAGAACCTGTGTTATGTTGATGTTCATGACAAAGCATAGACAGAGCTCAAGTAAGGGCTACTGCAAGTGGGGTCCCCTTTAGACAGCCACAGGAGGGAGTGAAAGGTGCTGCAGCAGTGCAAGTTACCCCTCCCCCCTTTTATTTATCCTGTCGGCCTTATTCTTTGCCTAAACAGCGACCCCGAAATATCCTGACAAGTCTACCCAGCTCCATCAACCGCCCAGTAGTCTCGATGAGAAGAGTTCTCGCCCCTCAAGAGTAATAGCCGAGGACAAACTAAGGTAATCAATGCACTTCTGAACTTAAATAAGGTAAACCTAGTGTCGCCCATCACAATAAGATTTTCATATAGGTAGGCTGAGAAATTACAAAAGAAGAAGTGAAAACGCCTTCACATTATAAAAACTTTCCCCACTACACATTGGTTTCTTGGGTCACCACAAATACTTGACAAAATACGTCAATACTAAACCGGAAGCACCCTTTTATGTTTTAACGTGGACTTTGTTAAATTAGCACATTATCAACTGTAATATATATTTTTGATTTAATAAAAAACAAGAACCTTGTTTGACGAGATAATAGCGCTCTGCTAGATGGCTTGACTATTTCACAAACAGAGAGGGACAGGAATCTAGCAAAGAATTTTGTTTTATATATATGAAATATATCATAGTTTAAGAATAATGTAGTCAGGTAATTGAAGGAAGCAAGCATCTTTCTTTCATGTGATTAATATAAATACTATGATAATAAAATTTAATAAATCACTGAAATTATATTTTATAAATACTTAAAAGAGAAGGGGAAACCCACATTTTAACAATGATACATTTTCAGCCATGTCAGGAATCAAACACGGGACTCTTAGCTTAGTAGGCAGACAAGAAATTGAACTGTTCAGGGTTGGCGTCTATATTGCCACTCGTACAAGATTGGCGATACTCACAATATGCTAAAATTATCTTTGACTTGTATACATACAGGTGCATAGTATTTCCACAATGTATGTATGACTAAATATAAATTAAAATTTGGAACCTTTGCTGGAGTCTCCACTTTGTTGAGAAATTCTTGTACGTGGTCTTTGAGCTTCTCCAATGCTATCTCTTGCAAATTCCCTTTCAAGATTCCGACGTTGGCTGCTTGCTTCTTTTTAACACTCTCAGCTTGTTGAGCTGAAATGCAACATTTGACATATTACACTTGAGCATGGAATGAAACTGATGTATGTGGCTGCATGGCCTAGCGTGTCACTCTTGCATTAGACTGGATTGACAAGAAGATCTGGGTAGGATGGGTTTTTATGTATGGTTTCCCAAATGAATGCGGAGACCCATCCGCTAGGGATGTGGCCACCTCCACACCTAGAGAGAAAATTTAGAGCTGACTATATGAGTTTCAAGAACCAATTTTTGCAAAAAAAAATAAAATAATAATTACAATCTAGCTGTAGCTGAACCCGTCGAAAAGAAACAACATATTTCCCACAAATGTATAGAACAGAAATCTTCATTTTATTATTTTTACCAGCAAACTTGAATATTAATGATTCAAAGTTGTTAATAGCAAATTGCAGCCAAAACCCAAATAAACAATTTTATCTTTTAAGAAAAATTAAATATTGCAGATTAATAAGGGACACATTTAAGCTAAATTCTACATCATCCACCAAACTTATCCCATTAGTGTATGTGAATAATTAGAATCCTTAACATTGCTGACATATTTTTATCAACCAATATGTTATTAATAAATAATTGAGTGGATATATAAAAGAAAATATTTTGTCAGGGTTACTACACACCTGGAAAGAACAGGGTATTTCACAAAATCTAGAATATGAATTAAGCACACCGATTTAAAGATGTATATTATCCCCCTCAAACAAGGGTTGTGAAGTGACAAGATGTATTTCCCAACCAATCTTAAATCACCCTGATTTAAACATATGCCAATTGACTTTACACTAGTTGGTTTGATGAAAACCAGGAATACACACCTGGCACTGTTTCCGCTGAACAAAGTATTAATAATGCTCTCTATTAACCAATTTGAGTTTCAAAACTGAAACCAAACATATTTTGTGTGCAACCCTTCCCTACATTTCCATGAAGTGTAAGAGTGGAAAGCTAACCAGGATTCAATCCCGCCTAATGTTGGAGCGAAGCGTTTGACCATGAGCCCCTCCCCTAACTATATTACTATCCATAGTAACAATCTATTTTCATATAAGAATGCGACAACACACAACGTGCTAAATATGACATGGGCCGCTATAATCTTATGGCATTCAAAATTAATAAAAGTACCCTCCAATACAATTATTACTAGGAGTTATATAGACGTGTGTAGTTGTAAGAAACAAAATTGTATTAATATAATAAATTCTGGTTCTCTTATTGTATGCCACCAGGGTTTGCTGGCTAGATCCTCTACTGACAGCAGAGGATATGTAACCATGCAGGTGTGGCTACTTCAGCTGGATGAGATGATAACGACGTTAAGTGGTGCTAAGAAACGTTTTAACTAACAATCCGCCATTGGCACCAAGACTCATTCATCATTTGTTCTTTTAAACTGAAAATTGTAAATTTTCTAAGATCTGAACCATCTCCATCCTAAGCCCAACATTAAGGTGCAATCGAAGTAACACCCATGAAAAACTTCTCCAGTACATGTAACAAATATAATCCTCCCTTGGCAATAAAGATACTAGTTCTAAAAGTGTGAATATCTAGGGAAAAAGTTTTTAACTAAACCCAACTGGTTAAGCAGCAGTATCATCATCCAAGAATGCACCAAAGAAATAGTTTTTTTTTTAATCACCACTTAATCTTCTGATTGCCCCAAGAAAACTGCAGCCACAGCGCATAGGGGCTTTTCTAATCTGTTAGGATCTTTAGACAAGAATAATATAGTCGGGCAATAAAATAAAACAATTTTTCTTCCCTGCTTCAGTTGGCCCTATCCTTTTAGACTGGCTTACTGAAGATGTGGTTAGAATTCCAGCAGGGCCCACAGAGACATTCACTACCTCAAAAATTGCTTCCTTTTTCATCCCCACCCCACCAGAGAAATTAAAAGTGTACAACCTAAATAAAATTCCACAGCAAGCTTCGATTTTATAATGATACTAAGAGAAACAAGAACACTCTCAAGGTAACCCTAACGAACTGATTGCAGGCAGATCATCTAGGCAGCCGCCAGGGCTACCCAGATTTAAGGTCACACTAGGCTAGGGAAGAGAAGGTAAAGTTTAATGGAAATGCACAGTAGGTCCCCCCTATCTGTGGCCAATGCGAGAAGGGAGAGCAGAATAACTACCTAGGATATGAACCACAATTTCCCTGCCAGTAGCCTATGGTAAGAGTAATGAAACCATAGATAAAGGAGCAGCCCCACCTTAATCACAAAGCCCTGACATTGCAGACAGCAAATAATCACAAAGCCAGCACTTGCCCAAACACAAAGGCATAAGGTTTTAACAAAGATGCAGTACACAGACTCACACTGCTAGTGATATGCATGTCCACTGCCAACACAGTATATCAAGCAGTCTGCAAACTCACAAAGCCACCTTGCAATATTCAACCATGGTACAACCTTCAAGGTAAGAAGGCCTACAGTTTATGTTGGCAAGGACATACATGGCTGTCCTGCAGATTGTCAGAACAATAAAGCTAGTAACTATCACTAACTGATGCAATTGGCAAACTTAAAATCTACATAATCCATAGACTAAAGCAGCGCCAGCATTCTTGGTTTGATGCAGTAAGTTTCTCTAATTAGAATTCTGCAATCCACTTTCTGTCGCTAGAACAAAGCCGAGTATATTTTGTGCAGAGGCACAATTCTCTTATGATCCAAGGCTTTATTTCTGTATAATAGCGATTTAAAAAACTTGTGGTGTTGAGAATCCCATAGAAGTATATACAGGACTTTCTAACATAATATAAGAGCAAGAGACATTACCTTAATTTTAATGCATGAGCCATATACATTGCCTAGTAAAATAGTTAATCCTAGCGAAAGGCTTGAATGAGTCACTGTACAGAAATGAGGCAAGAATTCTCAACACCGAACAAAAGAATCTAGAAATTAAAAAGAAACAAAAGAAAACGCCCAACAAACTAGAGGGTTAACAAATAATAATTTATTCAAATACCTTTATAACCAAACAAAATACAATTTTCAAGAAACTGTGCAAAACTAACAAATAAAATATGAAATAATTGAAACAACTTAAATCACACTAAAGAGACTCTCTTTGATTATTAAATAAAAGTGCCTTGATTCTGTACTTTCACTAACACTTCAAAAAGTAAATTAGGCTTTGTTTATAATTATACACAAATAATAGCAAATAAACTTTAAACCCATTATTTTAATGATGGTGCCTATTATAAATATATAGTGAATCGCGTAATCCATAAAGTTGTTTAAACTTCATCTTCTTGCCCACAATTATAAACAACATAGACAGCCAATAAGAAGCTCAAGTCTTAAACGCCAATCTAAACATGGGACTGAAATTATTCTCTGTACATGTTTTGTGGCAGCCATACCATACTTGTCTACCATTGACAACTCTTCTATTTCTTACAGACTACAATTGCATTAATAATGGAGAAGTATTAAATTTCTCATTCTGTTATTGAAAAGTAGGTCTACCACAATATTAATAATGATAACAAAATCAAATTCGATTCTTTGTATTTTTGTCATAAAATATGCTTTGCAAGCTATGCACAATTATAAACCAAGCCACAGATCCATGGTCGGGTTGTGTGAAGATACAAAAACTTAAACTTAATTTTAAAGGAAAAATAAAAGCATGCACTCGTTGCTACATATTCTTCTTTTTATAAAAAAAAACATTGCCTCAATAAGTAAAATGGAAGTTTTCCTTAGAGATAAGTATTGAAAGTTGAAATGTAAAGTTATGTTCAATTTTTGTCATAAGGTACTTTTATGGACAATTCAAAACATCAACTGTTTCCAGCCTGTGGCCTGGAAAGTTAAGTAAAATGCCTCCATCTTAACAACCCTGAAGACATCCTGCATATCGTTTTTAATATTAAATTTTAAATGTTATTCTAGAAAGTTATTGAATTTAACAGCTGAACTGACAAGAAAGGAAATAGCATATGATGATTATAATTGAATCAAAGATGCATATGCCTATACAAAATGTGTTTTGTTGTGAACTCTTGAGGCCTACAGTTTTCTGGTCTTCTATCCTCCTTTCAATGTGTAATTCAATACAGCTGTTTGGCACCATTTTTCTTTTGTTTTAAGGAGCCTGGTGAGTTTTTAAGTTCTCAACATTTTATAAATAGATAGGGGTGTGCAAAGCTTTGAAAAAATTATTCCGGCTTAGACAATATTCGTCAGTAAATATTAAATTATTGCCATTCTTAACTGTTATATACAGTACAAATTAATATTCAGGTGAATAAATCTGAACTACATGAATTGCAAGTTGTGATGACTTGATTTATCAGAATAAAATAAAATGCCCAAGGTAATTTTAGCATATAAAATTATTCAAATAACCACAATATAACTATTTATTTATTTTAAAGCATAAAATCCACCAAAAAATAATATTCAAACTTTGGTTTTGCTTCAAGAATATTTAATATGTTTTACTATAGAGTTCACTCCGATTTGAAAAGTGTACTTTGCATGCCTCTATAGAGATGAGCATTTAAATCTTAAATCGCATTTACAAGTAAAATACTGGGCATCCAACAATATTATTTCATTCACAAAGAATTTAACAACGTATTACCTATAGTAAGATTTTGGTAGGAAGTAGCTTTTATAAAATACAAACACATTTGCAGTCAAAGCCGATAGATAGCATGTTACTAAATTATTAGTAGCATTGCGAGCTATAAAAATATGAAAAATGTGGAAAACGTTTCTTCCTATGAAAATCAGATTTTAATAGTTGGGAATGTACACTCCCAATAACAAAATGGTCCCCTGTTGGCCAGTAACACTTCATGTACAATATTGGAGAGAAAAAAATACTGAATGTTTTCTGGAATTTATAATATTTAAATGCCATGAAAATTTAGAACATATTCATATGCTTTCAGTAGTTTAACACAGTGAAATCTTATAACAAATTTACTTTATTATAAATAATGTTTTTGAGAAGTGCCTTCTACTTACAGGTCAATAGTCGGTCAAATTGACCTGTCATTGAAAATGAGACAAATTGCAAACTCCTATCATTTAAAAATAAGATTTCACTGCAATTCCATCTCCAGTTTATTGTTAAGGCCAGAACATGGCCGTGTGAAGCATGTCCCGAAGCATTGCAAGCAAGCCACGGCCCTCACCCTCCTTGACGACTGCCATGTCCGAGATTGATACTTCCAGAGCCGGGTTTAGACCCGCTGCTTGCAGCAACTGCGAAGCATCTTGATAGAACAGGAACACCAGCGGGATGTTCACAGGGGGTTCTTTACCATCCCCTGACATGGCGAACATAGGAGAGTTGGCCGCAGACGTGCCAGGTGTGTTGTCTACCACGATACCCGCCAGTGCACCTGCTTCTTCAATCCTTCGCGCCTGGAGATAAATAAATTAACATTTTTACATAAAATTGAATCAAATTAAACTTTGAATTTCTGTGATAGAATGTAAAATTCCAAATATTTAAATTTTTAGAACTTTGTAAAAATCTTCCAACTAAAACTAAAATTTTCAAGTAGCTGCACACCCTTAATAGAGTCAGAACTGTGTTTATGTTTAGTTTGTAGTCTCGTCAAACGAAATTTACAAAGATATTCCCATGAATATAGGTACCTTATCAATGAACATGCAGTCTCCACGTTCCATGATGACCACTCGTCCCTTGATTCTCTCTGGGTGCACCAGCTCTGAGCACACTCGAAGCGGGTCAGCCACCCCGACTCTCCCAACCACCTGTCAAAATCATTATCATAAACAGTTTCCAGCCTGTTGCCAGACAGCTTAGTAGCTACCTCTTTCCTTCGGACACTTACCAGGATGACATGACATCACATACACTGTACTGACCCAAATCTTTTGACTAGAGATGAGTCAGATCCACTATTTACCAAATACTAACATTCATTTAACTAAGTCCATATTTTGATATAATAAAAAATTATACTTTTACTTAGGGTATGTAACGTGAAATTTCTGAATGATTATATCAACATACAAGAAATTCTATGAGCAAGAAACCATGCAACAATCGAAGGAAGTGCTACAGATTTTTATCTCTCAAGGAAAATCCGTCGACCAAGCCCACAATCAATGAGTTGTGAGGCGAGCATTTTAGCCCAAAACCACCGAGGTTGGGTAAAAAAAAATTGCAAACAATAGAAACTTACTTAGCAATATTAATTCTTGTGAAGAAATGTGGTGATGAATGCATTATACATTTAGTTGCTACTTATTAGGCTTGGGCTGATCTACTATTTTGCCTATTGTACCTATGCCGATCAATTTATTTATTTAATTTTAAATTTTGCAAAGATAATATGTATTACTTATGCTAAAAACTCCTGTTCAAGTGGACCATTTTTATTTTGTTCAGAATAGAACGGGTTTAAATGAAAACTATAGATAATTTAAATATAATTCACTTTATCATATGCTCCTACCACATTTTAAAGATATATTTGGGAGAGGGTACAGGAAAGGAACAAACACACTTTCATAGTGAGAAGAAGAACACAGTTCACACTTGACATTACTGTCATTGGACAAAGAGTTCCTCTAAAAGAAAATCTATCTATTAACGCCCAATCCCTTAACCTAGGTTTCATTCACTCCCTTCTGGTGAGTTCTGATAAAATGAAACCTAGGTCGGAGGATTGGGCATTAATGGATATATTTTCTTCAAGAGGCAGCAATGTACAGTGTGAACTGTGTTTAAGTTCTTTTCATTGTAAAAGCCATGTTTTCATTTCTGTCCATATTCCCTGTACCTTCTTCCAAATATAATAACTAACCCATAAAGCAATAATATGTTTTCCTTATAGAGATACAGTTTCGGCCAAAATGACTACTTGTTGCATAGTTAAGTTTGTGATAGTTTATTTTACTTTGAAAAACAAGAAAAGATGATCTTTGCTTGAATTTATATTCCAAGATTTTTAAGTAAAGTTTATTTTAAATTAATGTGGATGAATTTGTTGGTATTGAAATAAAGATAAATGTTCTGAATACATAATGTAATTTTGAAAGTTCTTTAGTTAAACTTCCTCAGTTGTCTTCTTTTAAATCTTTATGGATGACCTTGCAAAGTTGTTCAGTAAGGCTCTGTGAGTACTCATTTCGGGCTACCACTTTATGTACTTAATAATCAATTTTTAAAACGCTATAGTAAGCAGAGTTCATTTAATTGAGATATCAGCTTTTCCACTTATAAATCAATTTCAATTTTCACATTAATAACTCAAAAGATCTCTAAAACCACTTTCGACCGGTAAATTTATTCAATATTTTCATCCACTTTGAATTAGACTTGATTCATGATTGAAGTTGTTTACTTGTATTGCCAAGACAAAGCAATGAAAATAAAAATAGCTAAGAAGATTTACTAAGTAAGTGAATGATTCTTTTTACTAATTCTACCTGGTCCCTTTCTAAAATAATAATTTATGTTAAATTAAAAATGTAATATCAAGAATATATTATTATATTAAATATTTTCAAACCCAAGATATTTAAAACTCGTATTAAATAATACTTTTAGCTACAGAATTATGTTGGTTAACCTGTTTAAGAGCAATGTTGATCTTATTTATTGTGATATTTTACCAAACTTACCACATTTGAATTAAAAAAGCATTTACTATCTCATATTTTTTGCTAGAAATATTATTTTAGTCAAATTATTTTTAATGTTAAAGTGACAGCATCAACATTTATAAGCATTAAAAATTGAAGTGAAGTAAATTTCTCAATAAAATAATGTTTAACGAGAGTCTGTACAACTGCGCATAGAGGAATAGAAATGGAACAGAAGCCCTAATCATGCACAATTACACTGAGGAATGATAAACGAAATATGAAACACTTCAAATTTCTAATTGTATATGATTCTTAATTGGTAAATTAAGTTACTGAAGCATAAGCTTATTAAAATGCGTATTTTATTCACCTTTTATCAAAACAGTGTAGAAACAGTCTACAATAATGTAAAGTGATAGTGAAAGCAGCCATCCTGAAAGGATAGTTTGGTTAGGTCAAGATATAAACAAACACACTTCTCTATTTTCTTTCTACACTTTTACACTTCCCACTTCTTCAAACTCCCACAGTCGCACATTGTTTTTAACTTTCAAAAATATTTATTTTTCATATGAAGAGACATTGATAAAAAATTAATATTCCCGAAAATTCAAACTAATGTGCAACTGTGGAAGTTTTGAAGAAGTGGGATGTGTAAAAATTTTAAAAAACATGAAGAGAGAAGTGTGTTTGTTTCTATCTAGGCCTAACATAACCACCCTATCAGGTTGGCTTTCTTCACTATCATTTAAATTACAGCATTGTACAGTGTTTCAGTGTTATTTTCAATTTAAAAACCGATATTTTCATAATTATTAACTATTTATAAAAATGAGTGTCATTCATATTTTAAAACATGTGTTTTAATATATCTTTAACATTTTAAAATTATGAATATACAGTACTTGAACTCAGGAGCCTTTAGAAAAAAAAACCAAGCTCGCAGACCCCTTATGTTCAGATGTCTCTTTGCTTGTTAACCTTGTGGATTACTTATAAAGATAATCAGTTACTCAATGACCTTTCTAATCAAGTATATATAATAGATTCAAAAATACTACAAAATTAATGTTTTACTTACATCCATTACCGTTTCAAGCCTGTGGTCCAGGTCAGTTTTTATTCAAGCCTTATGTACCATATTTTCTGCTGCCGGCTTGCTAGGCCTGTTTTAGCTTCATATGTCTTATAATCTAACTTAAGACTAGAACAGGCACAACATCCATTCCCCGACCATTAATTTATCACTATGAAAGGGTAAAACAACATTTCAGTAATGATAAATTCTCAGCCATGCCTGTAATCAAACCCCAGACCCTTCACTCAGTAGGCAGACATGCTATCAACTGGGTTAAGGTGTCGGTTCGAATATTAATGTGCTGAGTAAATATTCCTAAAAACATGTCTCACCATCTTTTGGTGTCCCTGGTGATAATAAAAATGTATAAAATAAATCATCTTTACTCTCTGACAATGTTTGAAAGAACAACTTGATACTAGTTTATTAACAGAAAGTGAGCAGCATAGACAGTATTACCTTTTTGTCTCCTTTGAGCTCACGCCCAAAGTGTGCAGGTCCCGCACTGATGACTATGTCTGCGCCCTTCTCCCCCTTGAATACAACAGCCTGTGGGGAAGCGTCCGACTGTTGGGACTGAGATTTAGTCAGTTCTACCATCTCTTGCATGAACATGAGTCCTTCCTCTGCGTCGGCTGAAGAGCGAGCCTGGCACGATAATATGAGCACAGGTTAATTTACACCTCAGATTAAAGTGTAAAACTAAATCAACATTTGCAATAAAGATGACACTATTATTATTATTCACATCTTTATTGAATTAAAAATGGTATAGTTGGATACATTTGGCTACATTGGATTGATTTGATCTCATTAGTATTTTAATGAAAAAAATTATTTTGTTAATGACCATATTAGGGGAAGCCATGGGTATGAAGTTTTTGAGGAGCATGCTAGCTGTCACCAGAAGAGATAGGGCTAGGAATGAATATGTAAGGTCAAGAGTTGAGATAGTAGAGGAAGCTAGGATGAGATGGTATGGAAATATAACAAGGATGGAAGGCAAGATGATTCCAAGAAGATTAATGGATACAAAGTATGTAGGGAAGAGACCACTTAAACTAACCAAACCCTGGCAACTATAGTTACAATTACCTTTCAGGAAAAAAAAAAACAGTGGTATGACAGGGGATTGAACCCGGGACGTCTAGACTAGAGGCTGGCCGCAATATCTTATCTCATTATTTATTGTCCAGTTATTTTATGCTAGATTCATGCAAGTGTGAAGTAAAATGGTTTAACACAATTTTAAGACTCACATGAGCAAACGTATGAAGAAGCTGCACACGACCATCAGCAAGAGTGAGAATGTTAATACCCATGTCCTTGAGAAGTTTCAAATGATCTGAGCTTCCAGCCTGTAAGAGATGAAAATTGCCTCAAATCATGTTGGAGAGAAATCAGACACCTTAGTTCAATCTGAAGCATGTCTCTCGAATGAGCTAAGGGTCCCTGGTTCAATTCCCAGGACGGCTGAAAAATTTATCATTGGTGAAATGTGGGTTTAGCATTTCACATTGATAAATTAACATCCGGGGACTGGATGTTGTGCCTGTCCTAGTCTTAAGTTAGATTATAGAGCATGTGAAGCTAGGACAGGCATAGCAGGCCGGTAGGGGAAAATATATAGCTTGAATATAAAACTGACCCATACCATGGGCTGGAAAGTTTAAACAATAATGGATGTAAAAAAAAAATGTTGGACAGAAATATATAAGCTTGATCATTGATAAATTAACAGTTGTGTGGACAACCCGAGTGGTTAAAATTAGACACATCAACATTTCGAGAGACTTGTTATTAACTATTACTTAGGACCTTAAAATAGTTATCAAAAATACATATAGTGCATACCCAAGTGTTGAATTCTCAAGTCTAAATATTTCCTTCTTTTTTTTTTTGTTACTGTTAATAACTATATTTTTTCACATTTTCCTTAATTGTTAACATATATCTTGTTTAACCCTATTCAATGATAAAGTTATAATTTATTTATTCATTACCAACACTCAGCCACTTCAATGGCTGCATGGTCTAAGGTATTACTCTCATAATAGACTGGATTGCTGATGAACAGGGTTTGAATCCAAGTGTTGTGTAATGAGGGTCATTTTTCCTGAATGGTTTTTACTCTCTCCATACAAATGCAGGTGCCCAGTACACTTTCTTTAAATTCAACCTTTCTCATTCCCAACACACTAATGTTAGTACACATACATGCAACCCGAACATATATTAAGCTGTGGTGAGACAAAAAGAAAAATACCAGCATTCTTTAGTGAAACTTCTCATTTGTAAAAAATTGTTAATATAGGTAATGAAGTTTATCTCTACTGATGAAGTGAATAGTGTTAAATACTAAATAGTCCAAATAAATGTTCTCACCTGAAAATCTGAAGCATGCAGCTTTCGTTTCATGATCTTCCGAGGACACACACCATTTACCATGTTTCTCAGAGGCCGACGTACAGTCTCGGGGAACAAGTGTAGGGTGTTGGGGCAAGAACGTGCGAACTCCATCTCGTCATCAAAATAAAGGTCACCTTGCTCTGAAATCTTGAACGAGTAACAAAGAAAGGAAAATGTAAATAAGTTAGTGGATGCGTGGTGGCCATCAAAGTCTTCTTTTAACTTATTAGTTTAAAAAAAATAGCTCTTTAAAAAGATTTAACAACCAGAATTTACCTCAATCAGTTATAATTATTTTCGGGAAATAGACAAATCCAATTTCAAAGTAATAAAAAGTTGGGATACAGGGAGTAAAATGAGATATCAGAGGGTAGCGATGCTGAGATAGTATGGTCATGTAATGAGGATGTAAAAGAAGAGAATGATGAACATGAAGAATGTAGGAAAACAACCCAAACGAAGACCAAGAAAGAAATGGGATGAGCTCATAGCTGCAAGTGTTCGAGTGAGAGGAGAAAAATTGAAGTGATTAAAGGAGGAAGAATGGTAGCATTTTATTAAACTGACCCGGCCACAGCCTAGAAACAGAAAAAACAGTATGATGAGGTAGTCATGCCAGTGACTGAGATGAGTTGTTGAAGTTTATCCAACTGTGCATATGAAAAACTCAGGACGACAGGTTTATGAGCAGTATATCGGGAAATGTACTTACCGTGACTACAGAGAAGTTGGAATCTCTGGCAAGAGATAAGGGCAGAAGGTGACCCTCAGTGGTGAAGAGGAACTCATCAAGATCCAGCAGAAGATCAGCGGGGTCAGCAAACAAGAGGAAGAGGTACTTGAAAGTTTCCGCCAGAACAAACGAGTCCATTCTATAACAATTCAAACACATAAGCGCAATGGATTAGATTATAACACTATCACACAAAATAAAAACAATATGTACACTGAGCAAAATATAATACGTAGTAAAGAAATGATAGGATTCTAGAAAAATAAGCATGAAATTTAAAAACACTTGATGGTATGTTGTTAAAAGAGACCAGAGTTCCACAAAAATGTTTTTCTTTTGTGATGTATTCAGTGTTATCAGGTTTTGTTTTACATGCCAGTGACTGAGATGAGTTGTTGAAGTTTATCCAACTGTGCATATGAAAAACTCAGGACGACAGGTTTATGAGCAGTATATCGGGAAATGTACTTACCGTGACTACAGAGAAGTTGGAATCTCTGGCAAGAGATAAGGGCAGAAGGTGACCCTCAGTGGTGAAGAGGAACTCATCAAGATCCAGCAGAAGATCAGCGGGGTCAGCAAACAAGAGGAAGAGGTACTTGAAAGTTTCCGCCAGAACAAACGAGTCCATTCTATAACAATTCAAACACATAAGCGCAATGGATTAGATTATAACACTATCACACAAAATAAAAACAATATGTACACTGAGCAAAATATAATACGTAGTAAAGAAATGATAGGATTCTAGAAAAATAAGCATGAAATTTAAAAACACTTGATGGTATGTTGTTAAAAGAGACCAGAGTTCCACAAAAATGTTTTTCTTTTGTGATGTATTCAGTGTTATCAGGTTTTGTTTTGTTTTTATTTTATTAATTGTGCAGATCATCCTCCTTTCATGTTACTTTATCCAGATAATTTTATTGATACTTGCATTCCTTAAACATACATCTACACAAACACAGTTAACTACATCACTATACAACACACATTTGTATTAGATTTATTATTTAATTTACTACCGATTAGTTCACCCACCATGAATTGTGGATAATAAATCACTTAAGAAATTACTGATCGGTCTTGGCTTCACCCACCTGTCTTCGTGCATGTTTGTTCGAACATCCTTGACAGCGGCGTAGCCACATGGAACCCGAGCGTACTTCTGAAGGCTGCGTAGCACATTGCGTCCCACTTCCAGGTAATAAGGATCACCAGTGGCCCGGTACAAGAAGTATGTCGACTCTAAGAACTCTGGTCTCAATGGGTGTTGACCCCAATGAACCTATAGATACAAGATTTATAAATAAAGCCTTCTCAAGCTGAAAGGTAACTGTTATAAAAGGCTAGTAAAAAACCATATGTAAAATATTTTGTTTTGCCACATATCAACCGTTTCCAACCTGTGGCTGGATCAGTTTAGTAAAATGCCTCCGTCTTACCTTATCATTCCACCATTCTTCCTTTTTTTTAATCACATCTATTCTTCTCATCTCACTTGCACACTTTGTTATCTCTGCTCCTCCCATCTCTTTCTTGACCTCCTTTATGGTCTTTTTTTTATCTACATTTTCGACCTGCCTCAGCTGTGTAGTTAGCTAACATGCTAAGTTCATGTTAAGTTAGAATTCCAAAGATGAGGAGACTGAGGTTTGAACCTTGGTCAGGTGAAATGGGCATGATTTTTCCTAAATAGTTTTCCACTCTTCCTTCACGCAAATGCGGGTTCACTTCCTCTAAATTCAACCTTCCAAACCCCTAACCCATTAGCGTAATTAGTACTCAAGCATATAGCCCGAACAGCTAGTTAGATGCGGTGCTAAATAAAATGTTATTTTCTTTGGTGTATATATGTGTATACATATATATAACATATGTTTTACTAAAATGACCCAGAAACAGTTGATGATGATGATGATACATTACTAATTTAAATATCTTAAAATGCACTTCAGTGGTCGAATAGTCTAGACATACTCTCACAAAAGACTGGCCTGCCAATGATGGGGATATTGGGGTTTGAATTCTGGTCAAATGTACTTGTGGTAGTTTTCCCAATCTCCCACCACACAAATATATGTTCACTTCTTCTAAATTAACCCTTTTTCTCCCCTAACACATTAACATATTTAATACATATGGTACAGCCTAAACGGCTAGTAAAATACAGTACTAGAAAGAAATGTAGTTACCTTTCTAGAAGAGCATTTATATAAATTACCAACAAGGAAAAATTTGCACCAAACATCGATTTAAATTAATTCAACTACCTAAACGTATTTATAATACAGCTTCCTATCAAACATAATCTCTAACAATTCTCCTATTCAAAAAGAGAAGAAGTAAAAGTATATATTTCAAACTTTTTCCTTTGGTAGTCAAAATGCTGCTTGGTGATTAATATTGACATAATTCTAGAACAGACTATTAATTTTATGAATGTAGTATGTACTGACGTTCAAGAAAGTTTACCTGAAAATCTGTAGTGAAAGCCTCAGGGATAAAGTTGTGCCTCTGCATCACCTGATACAACATCTCGTGGGTCTCCACGGCTGGCTTGATATCACCTTTTAGAACCTGTCACAATAGAGAATGTCAGCCATCAACAAGCAATTAAGCTTGGCTTATGTTTCAAGAGTGAAATAAATGAATTCTAATTTGTTTTATAGCCTTAATATTGCTTATTGGGGGTTATCCATTAAACCACTTAATGCTGTTGAGAGGGGAGAAACGGGGGGAGTTATAATCTAATCTCTACATGGGGGGAGGAAGGGTACACAAGTGTTACATCACAGAGATATTATATTTAAATTATAATGTTGAAAAAATAATATTACTATTGACATTTTCACTTTTAGTAAACATATTTATAGATAAACTTCCTTTTCTGAGTAGTATTAAATATGAGTCGTCCTTTTAGTATCACAAAAGCTTCGAAATAATGACATTCACTCTTAACATAAAAGTTATGTAACACAGGTTGAAAGGGGTCTACTTAGGGGTGGGGTGGGGTGGGGGTAAAAAATGTTAAATCAAAGCCTTACGTGGTTTATGGTTCAGCCAGTACTAAAAAAACAGGACCTAGCTCCCATTAATTTTACACTAAGGTGATATTAATGAATTATAACATAAAATGTCTATATTTAGTCACCATTTTTTATTACCCAATCAAATTTGTCGAGTATAGTTGTTTAGTGCCATTCTCCTTTTTTTTACAATGATCTTTTAAAAACCTTATTCTATAAATTCAAAAGCAAAGTGTTGCATACTTGAAGCCCAGGCCAAAACGCCAGAAGAGCATCCATGAAGTTGCGCGAGTTTGTGTGGGGCCGATGCATGTGGACATCAATTAACATGGGGCCTTGGCTAATGTATAGGGGTCTACGAGCTTGGATTTTTTCATTCGAGTCGAGTATGTCTAAAAGATCCCAAGTTCGAGTTGAGTATTGTATATTCATAATTTTAAAATGTTAAAGAGAATATTAAAACACATGTTCTTAAAATATGAATGGCATTCATTTTTATAAATAGTAAATACTTTTGAAAAAAAAAAATTTAACAATGGAAATATCTGTTTTTAAATTAGAAATCTCTTTATGTCTTCTTAAACTTTTACACTTTCCACTCCTTCAAAACTTCCACAGTTGCACATTAGTTTGAATTTTCGGGAATATTACTTTTCCATTAATGTCTCTTCAAAACAATGTGCAACTGTGGAAGTATGAAGTGGGAAGTGTAAAAATCTAGAAAGAAAATAGAGAAGTGTGTTTGTTTATATCTAGGCCTAACTTAACTGTCATCTTTTCAGGTTGGCTTCTTTCCCTATCACTTTACATTAAGTTTCTACGATGTCTTGATAAAAAGTTAATAAAATTGCCGTTTTAATAAGATAATATTTCCCCAAAATATTCTTCAGTAACTTAATTTACCATATAAGAAAACGTAAGAATCCTAAACAATTAGAAATATGAAAAAAGTTTTTTAGCATTTGTTAATATTTATATTTCCTACTATCCTGTTGCATTTCTAATTTCTTTTAAATTCATAATTTGTTCCAAGATTCAAATATGAATTAAAGATTGGGATTTGTAAAATGGTGAATTTTACCCATCTCTAATTATTTTATTTTTCCTACGTGAAACACATACCTTGTTGAATCGGCCGAGGTACCTCTCGTCCCCCAGCAGGATGTAGGCCTTGAGACAGTACTCATAGTAAGAGTCGATACCAGCGCCCACTCCAGAATCACGCCTCACCCAATCGCCAGAGTGTATGTTGAGGACCGTACCCATCAGGTCAGAGCTACGGTGACGAATCTTCCATAGCTCGTCCATGGCCCTGTGTGCTTTCTCCTGGAAATGGTCAGAAAGGTATATATAGGAGTTTGAGGCAGGAAATATATACACTTTTATAATATTATACTCATCTCATCTGCCAATCATAACGTCCTTGAATGCCAAACATTTAACTTATTTTTAATATCACCAAGACAATAAGCTGTAATACTTATTAAATATTATAACTAAGCTCATAATTTTTTTTGAAAAAAAAAATTAGAAAATTCAAAGTA
>CABFWB010000192.1:196779-206892 GCA_902151455.1 Timema bartmani
TTTTTTTTTTGCTTGAATTATTTAAGACTCCCTGTATTTTTCCAGCGACAAAATAGAAATGTTTTTTCTTTATCTCTGAGTAAAGTGGCAACTTTGACCTCAATTAAGTTACAATAGAAATGGTTAAAAGTGGTAACAAACTCAAGTTTTAAAAGTTAAAACTTTAACAATAGGTACTAAACAAACAAATGAGGAGTGAGCCAATAACAAGGTCAAGGTTCAAATTCCAACCAGGCGATCAGAGATCATTTTCCTCTGTTTCTTATACTCTTGCTACACATTTCATCTGCACTATTAAAGAGGACAGATTACCTCGAAGATGG
This sequence comes from Timema bartmani, assembly GCA_902151455.1. Classification (NCBI taxonomy): domain Eukaryota; kingdom Metazoa; phylum Arthropoda; class Insecta; order Phasmatodea; family Timematidae; genus Timema; species Timema bartmani. The sequence goes on from CABFWB010000192.1 coordinate 197,103, forward strand.
GGTCTCCTGTAAGCCGTGAGAGTGCGGCCAATTCAAGGATCATAGTGCCCGCACAAGCTGTGCAAGTTTCACGAGACGACTCCAACCGAGGACTTTTGAGACCATATCGAAGATTGACCTGAGGAAAATAAAAATACATAATGAGCTTAACTATCCATAAAAATTCCCAAAGTTTTGTGCATTCACTGTGATTACATTTATCACACTAGGCTGGTAAATACTTCTTATAAAGTAAAATGAAATGTGTTTTTATATATCAAACATTAAACATGAGTCATTTTATTTGTTTGATTTCAGAATTGGTCAAATGTGCTATACGTATATGTACTAAATACGCTAGTGTGTTAGGTTATGAGGAAGGTTACATTTGCATGGAGGGTGGGAAATCCTTTAGGGAAAACTACTCTCGATACACCTGACGGGGTTTCGAATCCCAAACTCCCCATAAACGGCAGTCCGGTCTTGATTGGTGCCTTAGACCATGCCCCTGCCGGGTAATTTTAGAATTTACTGTAAAGTGTATCAAAATGTGTACCCGGCCGTGTGGGATGCCAGTGGTGCTGTTGAAAGCAGGAAGTAGCCGGTAGCCGAGGTCCCTCGCCATGTCCAGCATCTCCCCCCGGTACCAGGACAGTATACCAGCACGCTGCTGAAAGTACTCCGCTAAGATGTGTCCGGATAGCAAGCCCCTATCACAGATAACATAAGAAATGTTCAAACAGTACAATTGATTTCACTTGTTGTTTAAAGTAGAGATATAAAATTCTCAAAAGATATAGCATCGAAGAGACATTCTCATAAAGAAGCTTGAGAAAATATAGTATTCAAGATACAAAAATATCCTTTATCAAATTTTGAATTAGAATTTTTCTTGTACTGTTCAACATAATTAAAGGACAAAATTAACTACTGTACTCCAAATCAATAATATAGGGCCCTACCACTTAACCAAATGTAGGAATATTATAATGAATGTGTTGCAAGGAAAAAAAAAGTTAGTATTTATATTTCCTAAGGCAACTTAGGAAAAATGGCGCCAAAGAGCTATATTAAACTAAACAATGAAAATGTGTTTTAATTGTTATCTTCGAGGCCTAAAGTGTTCTGGTAATTGTGTAGGCCTTGCCCTTCAATCCTCCTTTCAATGTTTAATTTAATATAGCAACTTAAGAATAGAGTAAAGGTCTTATGTTTACAGTGGGTTCAAATCACCGCAAAAATCATATCTTTAACTTAAATCTGAAGCCTTTGACTTGAACTAAAACACTATGCAATTGCTAGAATGAATAGACTTTACATACTGACAAAGTTTGGAAAAAAAAAACATGCAGTTAGTGTTGGATTTTGAAAATTTTCTGAATCTTCCATTTTTATGTTTTAATACATACCCTAAGACTCGGATATTTGTTTCAAACACAGAAACGACAACATCGTTGTCGAAAGTGACGTCTCGAACTATCAGTTTCACTGCATGTTCAAACTCTTCCAGGTCGCCGATCACCTGACAAAAAAAAATCATTCTTTGTAAGTTCATAATGAAGTGAATGTTGCAATGTTTACATCGAATCTGTCAAAAATTGATTCTTTTGTATGTAATCAAGACAGTGTCCGTGGTGAGAGTTTCTGGCAACAGATTCAGAAAGCCAGGGTTCGATCCCCAGCCCTTTCTTTCTGGAACAGGGTCAACTCGGCCTCATTAGGACAAATGAGGAGCTACTTGACCGAAAAAGTAGAGAAACTGGTCTAGAAAAATTTAGATTAGTGGCATAGGGGTTTGTTGTGCTGACCATATGACACCCTCTATCCAAATAAGTTGGCATTATCTTCGTTAACTGGCAGTGGACTCTCAGTATGACTCGATTAAGGCTCCCGGGTTTTATTCCCTGCATCCTGCATGGCCAAATAGTGGGTTTACCCTTTCACAGTGACGAATTAACAGCTGGGGGACTTGATGTTAAACCTGTCTCAGTCTTAAGTTAGATTATAAGGCATGTGAAGCGAAGACAGGCCTAGCAAGCCGGGACTGGAAATATATATGAATTGAATAAAATAATGACTAAGGCCATAGGCTGGAAACAGTAATGGATGTAAAGTAAATGTATGACACACATTGATATTTCTCCTATAGTCCACTATAAGTTACCAGTAGCTAGGCACATATTTTTTTTAAAGCTGTTATTGATGGACTACCCTTTAAATGAATTTATCTTTGAAAACCCATATAAGTATTATTTATTATAATAAATACACTAGGTAAGCCTATATCAGTTTTGAACAAAATTATTAGCCATTTAAAATATATATATATAGATTAGTCTGACAACTTAGCTCAGTCTGTAGCATTTTTACATTGGGGTTGATTCCCAGCCTGGCCAAAATTTTATCACGGTGAAATGTGGGTTTCCCCTTTCACATGTTTTAAGCTTGTAACCTACTCACCCCTAATGTGTCCAGAGCATCAATTAACGTCAATGAGAAGCTGAAACCAAAAAATATGCCTCATTTTTAATACAATGAAGAACCTACCAAATTAAAACTAAGGTTAGTTTCATAACCTGTTAATAAAGAAAAGTTTGTAAAAGTGAAATGAAATAATCAGCATTGAACACTCACTTTCCCATAGTCTCGTCGATGTCTCCACGACTTGGTTCTACCCCTCTCCAGCGGCCACGGCAACTCAAGGGCATCAATTCGTCGGCGGGGTAAGCGTTCTCCTACATATATTAAATGGTCAATACACAAATGTCACCAGACTTTGGAAACAGCATTCAAATGAATAAGAGTGTACTTTTTTTAAGTTTTAACAACTTCGGTAAAATATAAAATAAGTGTATCCACCTTACTTACCATGTAAGCTCTATAAGCATGGTAGAACATGTCACGAGCTTCTTCCCTGTGAATCAAACCCAGAAATTAATCAAACAGTTACCTTTGAAAACTTAGGATTTTCATTATAACATTTTGATATTAACCTGTCTTTAAGTGTGATCCCATGGCTGAATTGTTTTTTAATTTTTTTCCCTCTGTCAAATTATGAGAAATTGAATATTTTTAGCACAAGATTCTAAAGATTCCAACTATAGCAAAACAAACGTGATGAAGAGATTCTTAGAAACCTCACCTAATTGGCATTTTTAAGTATGGGTCCTATAGATAATTTAAGCGTGCAGCCGAATAAGAGTATTTTACAATTGGTAAGTTTTGAGAAAATACATTTTCAAACTTTTGAGAGTAACAATTGTCCGTGGCATCCAAGCAAACATAGATTATTTTTTCACAGTACAATGAAAACACTTTAGTGCAATATTATTTCACCTGAAAATATTGTCTTTTGATAAATAACATAAAATAGGCACATTCAGGGTGCCAGGTTTGCATGAATGAATGAGGTCAGAATGAAGACAATGTCATGCCTTTCTTTCACATTCTAAATACTTTTTAACACAAAACTATACTTTGGTTTGATTTTAACATAAGAAAATGAAAATATGGTACACTAATGCAATATCTTGTTTTGTCACAAAACTAAAATATTCCAACAACAAACCAATATTAGTAATAATAATAATAAGCAACAAACAGGGATATTCATGTACTCACCTTTTAATGGAAGCAATACAGTACCACAAAGTAATTAACTTTTTGTGTACAAATTTATAAAGGGAACACATGACATAGCCTGCTCTGGGTACACAACGTCACTACTGCACATAAACCTTTATTCCAGAGCAAATACAAGCTGCGCTCTGAAGGCAAGCACTGGTTTGTGCTGCCATCTCACGAAAAATAATACAACTACCTTATTGGGCAGGAAGAGGTATTTATGTAGATATCTTTTCCACCAAAAACTCAACAGGTGTTTAAATGTAACATAGACCCTTATTCGGTCGCACGCTTTAATTAAATCAAAATGTGTATCTATTTACACATGAAAGGTTAGATTCGCTTGGTATTCGCTTGGTTGAGTTTTTTTTAAGTAACAAAATTATTAATATTTAGAATCAAAAAATATCACACGCCAAAAGATTTCCTTCACAGTTGAGCTCCTTGGAGATCCAGTCATATGCAGCCCATTTAAGATGTGTAATGATTTGCTTCAGGTTGTTTCAAAACCGGATATTCAAAGATGTTTTAATAAAGATAACAAAACAATAGTTAAACATTTACAAAAAGTAGATTTATTATTTAAAAAAAGAATATTGTAGTGCTTGTTGACACTTAATGTGTATTTATTATATAAAATCACCGTTTGGCTATAATATAAAGTGTCTTAACTATTCTACAAAAGTTTTGTTTTGCGCAGTGCTACCCAGTCAATTAGGCGAGTTTAGAATATCTTTTGACAAGGTTTGTTTTGATATAGGGTAATCGGAAACTTCTGAATCTTGTTGTGAGTATAGGTGCTAGAAAAAATAATGTGACACTGAAAAAAAAGGAATCCCATCCTTGCTTCAGGCTATTCCGTATTACCTATGTTTTAGATGCTAATTTGGATTAAAGATAAATTGTTAAGTCAGACATTTAAAACAAGATAAGATTAGGCTATTATCACTCAAAACAAGACTAGAATCATCCAGTCAGTTCAACTTGACAATATAACTACAACTAAGAAGATTAAAAAAACTAACCATACAATACCTTTTAAATAGATTTTTTTCTCTACAAAACTTTAAAAACATACAATTTATACTAGCATCACACAAAAAATCCGGGAATCCAAAAATACTAAATTCAAGATTATCAAAAATATTTTTTGTTACAACAATTCAAAACAAAACTGAGGTAGGTGATGCAGGAAGAGATATTGTTGAAAAATTTGTAAAATTGCATGGTTGTATGTATATTATAGAGTTGATTAAAGCGCTATAATTTACTGCAGTAACTTCACTTCACAATAGACGAATTTTTGGTAAGTGTGGTTTTATTATTTAAACTAAAACACACTTGCACACCAACTAACGATTACATCCAGCAAACCCACACAAGGCTACATTTGAAATGAACTGAAAATGTCGTTAATTTCCAAACTTCATTACTGTAGTTACTCAGCCGACTTGATCTAACCTTGCTACTGCTCCATTCACCAATAAATTAGAATCTCAATTAATATTCACAAAATAAACTATTTATATGATTTCATATCAAGGATCACGATCAAACACAGTGTTGGTCCAGTATGTTAATGTTTAAACTTGTTTTATTGAATGATGTAAAAATAAAGAAGCCTAATTTCAAATAAATAGGCCTGTGGTATCATTGAATTCACCATTTCCTTACGAGTTTAATGATAAGATAACAAATCATAAAAAAAATTAATATCAAGTGAAATACTGTGTATTATATCTCAGTTTTATCTTCTGTGGTGCTGACTGACAGCTCACAGCTGACTTCTGACAGTCAACAATTAGGTATATACCTAAATTTTGACTGTCAGAAGTGACAACTGATAAAGACATGGTTTTTGCAGATCATATGGTTCGGTGTAGGGATACATAATTTGGTCTAGTAGCTTTTAAAAGCCGTCAGAAGTCAGCTGTGAGCTGTCAGTCAGCACCACAGAAGCTAAAACTGAGGTATAGATGGTATGGTTCTTAAATGTCATTCCCTATTATTGATTTAATTATGTATAATATAATAAAGAATAAATAGGTTTTGACCTACTCTTTTTAGAATAGGATACTTTAGTGATCCAGGTACTTACTTGAGTTGTTCTCTTTCTAAGCTACTCATGGATTGGGCCACATCACCTAAATGAGCCCAAATAGAAGTCAGGCCCAAACAGAATGTTAACACCAATATTAAAGTCATAAATAGTCCTTTCAATGAAAAGACTAGAGGTCCCATTTTAAGGAATAAGCGCATACGAATTATATTCCTAGTATTAATGTCTTGTCAAGACGTACAGGCCCAGAATACAATAAGAATGTTTCCCATTGTCTTAACAGGAAGGCCTAAGATTCAGCCTTTTCCCTGTTTGTTCCCAAAGATATGAGAAAAGCTACAAAGCAACCACAAACGAATAGATTGGTATCAAAAATATGTAGTACAAAACTGTCAAATTATAATAATTTATTAAATGTTCACTTCACATGTTGAATATAAGTTAAATTATACAAAACACACTTTTAAACATAAATAATATAACCCTAATAAACACCTGCACAAGAGGCAGTCATTTTATTGACAGTACAGCCAACCTTCGTGAAGTCAGTTGATAATAATTGGACATGATGCTTTAACTACTTCGTAGACTAACATAAGCGTTTACTCACACTTTTATGTAAGGAAAATATAAAAGAGTGCGCAGAACTCAAAAAATTAGTAGTTTTCAGTTGTTTTAACAAAACATTTGAGCAAATCTCTAGAAATTCGTAAGCTTAAGAAAAATAGTCATTTATTTATTTTATAAAAGAATTAATAATGATTTAGGTGAATAAAAAAATATGTTACCAAAACTGTAAAGGAATATCCCACAAAATAATGACTATGACAAAGCTCATGGTAGGTATTGAACATGTGTACCACTTATATTACAAGGGTGAAATACAGATTTTTATGCCAAAAAAGGTCTAATAAAATATTATATCTTATAGGTTGACAAAGATATCCTAATGTTATCCTTCCAAAATTAGTTTCTTAGCACATGTGTGTAGTCAGCTGCACTACACGCACCCCTATTTGAAGCTATTTCCTTTAGCTCACTGCCATACTGGTTGCAATATCACCAATTAGCTTTTTCATATACAGCAGTTGTGGCCGTCCTATTTTACTCTCCAAGGTAGTAGAATATGCCTACCTAACGAGAAAATTCCCAAATTACGAAACAAAACTATTAGAAATGCTTTATAAGATTATCCTTAATTTAAATATAGCCAATTGAATCAATTTCCATTTATCACAATGAAAAACCTTGTAAAGTGCAGCCAGTACATAACAAAAAACACCAATAACTAGTATAGTGACTAATTAATTATTATAGAGTATTACGTAGTTTTTATTTTTTTGGGCCTTTGATAATCCCACAATTATTTTAACACTGGAATTAAATAATATAGGATTATTTTCTGGGAGAATACTTAACATGGTGACAAAAAAAAAAGCTCAAAATGAAGTTGGTAGAATTATACGCCAAGTAAAGGTGAGAAATGTTTACAAGCCATTGTTTAAATATTTTATTACAATCTTTGACGTAGACAGATATACCACAATACAATAATCCAATAACAACCTCACAGTTTTACAAACCAAAGTATTAGAAGATACAGAGGGGACATTTTTAATAAATTACTTCTATATGCTATAAAATACTGAAAATGACATAAATGCCTCCAAAATAGTAGTCTCAAAAGCTTTATTTCCAAATGTATGAAATATATAGACAATTTTGTATTCACAAGAATTCTGTTCCTCTATTATCTTGTCTGCAAAAAATTGTCTTTAGGTAATATTAATTAAAATTAAAATCCCCCCTCTTTTCTTCAAAATATCTATTTTGTTGCTGATCATTCAAACTTTTATCTGTCTCCCTCGTGATTGATAATTTATCGGAATGACCGTTTAACAATTTGTGAAATCTATGCAATCCCACAGAGGTCCTACATGTGAATGACCTACGTGCTTTAAAGTTATTAATAACTCAAAAGTAGGGAAAATATGACTATACAAATAATTACAATACAATCTTTCTTTACACACATCAGGGTTATCAGAAAATGGGACCTCTTTATTGCTGTAAATTGATCCAACATTATCTTTGCTACATTGGATGTGTTACGAGTAGATGATACGCGTCATCAGGATATTCGGGCTTAGTGAGGTAGGGATGAGGAAGTCTACCCGCATTTGCATGGAGAGAAAGCTGAAAATCATTTAGGAAAAATCCTCTTCACAGCACTCAACTTGGTGCGGGCTATTTACAGTTCTGATATAACTTGTTTTACTATTATTTGTACTAACACCCGTCTTGCTAATCGGGCATGATGATGACAAGGGTCAGGTTTTAATTTTACTTACATATTGTGAACGCAGAATAAATTTGTTTTTATTGATTACTTAAATATCTGACCCATAATTATTTAATTTGAACAATTGATGCGGTCGCTTGGACTCGATAGCTTAGCGCGTCACGAACAGTTTTATTCTAAAATTTTATGGACCGTTCTTACAGCAAGGTTGGAAGTGAAATTTTAAAATCAGAAATTAATGTGTCATGGACTGACTGAAGAGAGGAGCCTTCTTGTTGGGTATATTATTCGAAATAAACTATTCTGGAACATTCTTTCTCTAGGTTGCACCATGTGTATGCCTCATTTTTCTATTAGGTTCCAGAAGGGTGGGGGAGAGAAATAAACTGCTATCGAAGTCGTTATGTTTCACAAGTATTTGCAATAGGGGTGCTCGACTGAGAACAAAAGAGTAGTTGTAAACATATCAAAAATAAATAAATGATCATCCAGGTGTGTTAGAAGATTTCCTAACACATGTGGATGCATTTATTTTTATATTCTGAAATTATTCATTAATTTGAAATATATTAAGAGTGGGAACTTATGGTTAGAATTATTACGAAATGTAAAAATCTATTTCATTTCAGAGTTACGCCCGAGACTATGTGGCCACCAAAGCAGGTGTTGTACTATTAACTCTTAAAATAAATATTTGTAAATGCTTTAATGATAGTGTATCGGCCTATACTATATTTTTCCTGCGAGACACACAACAATTAGACTGCAGATTGTCACTATACCACTTGCAGATATAACAAATTAAATTTCAAAACGACTTACTATTGGCCATACTAAATATCGAATTTGGGAGTCTTAAACAAGCGTTCAGAAGAGTTACCAACTGCGCTTGAGGGTCAGCTACTTTAAAATAAAAAAAGTGTCTCATAATTATAATCTAATTTAAATAGGAGAGTTTTTATCTGAAAGCTAGAAAAAATACTGGATCTACTTTCAAGTATTGTAACATTTTGATCGATATTATTAATACCTAAATATAATCCAAATATGTTATTAAGTTTAATGGGGAACATGTTTGTATTTTATAAATGGCTTTTCCTAGAAAAAAAATTGGACTGCATGGGGAATAATAATTATTAATTAACTTAGCAATTTCTAGAAACCCATATTACTTTATTTTTTAATTACAAAACTTTCACTTTTCAATAGTAGTACAGAAGACGCATATTCCATGAGAACATATATTTTTCACTATGCAAAGGCATAGAAATAAGGGTGGGGGGGGGAGTCCTAATTACCCCCTGGAATTTTATGGACCCGGTATAGTAAAGTTTCCTGGTGGACCCAAATTAGCTTCCTACGCCCTTGTATGTGTGAACATTCCCTTCAAAATGCCATATTTCCGAAGCTGTTCTCTTCTGAAATAAGACTTTTTCGAAATGACCGATTCAATTAAGATGGCACCCACATGGTCCAAGGCATAGTTATCTCAGTATACTAGAGTGCCAATGACAGGGAGGTCGGGGTTCGAATCTCGGTCTGGTGTACAGAGGTTTTTTTTACCCTAAATGATTTTCTACTCTCCCTCTACGCAAATACGGGTACACTTCCTCATCCCTAAACCATTCGTGTAGTTAGTAAATTTACAGGTAGTATAACGTGGTGCTTTTTAAAAAATTATGTCTTAAAACAGCTAAGAATACGACTGTACTTGTAAACTCAATGATCTAAATAGTAAATAATATACTACAACCCTCACTTCTGGTTATTTATCAATACAGTACTTTGGGGGGGGGGGGCAGGGGGGGGATGTAATGATACTTCTC
>CABFWB010000192.1:207048-225465 GCA_902151455.1 Timema bartmani
ATATATTTGTTAGTAGCATATCGACTGTAAATATATAGTCAGTCGTACCTTGGTATATTTTTTAATTCTTCTTTAAGACTTTTCTAATTCATCCACTATAACCCCAAGGTTAACGTAGACGAGGAAGCTGTAAAGAGCACAAAGGACAGAAACAAGAGGGTTGTCGTGGGGAGGGGTGCATTGAGCCGCAGGTAATGAAGAATAGCAAGGGGCAGTAAAGTTGCTAATGAAGGAGACAAGCAGTGAAAAGAATGGGGGTGGGGAGTGGCTCTGTTAGAGAATGGGTTACGCTGATGAAGTATAGGGGTGTTTTGGGGGAGGAGATCTATCCTCCATTCCCTTTTTTAAAAAAAAAAGCCTTCAGGGGTGGCGGCGAGCGGTTCTCTTTTTGACCTCATTGATCGAAGGAGCGAGAGAGAGAGAGAGAGGCAGGGGCTGGGATGGCGAAACCGGGAGCAATGGCTCAGTCGGCTACAGAACACACATACATTCACACACTTGCGCTGTACGAGCTGCGCAGTTCCAATGTTCTGAGCCAGACCTTCCTCTAGTATTGATCCTCAGGACATCTAGTTAGTAGAGAGGGCCTCAACAAGAGGATTAGCGAGTCCAAGAGATATGAGGGGGAAGGGAGGAGATACGCGAACATTTTCAAGGGGAACAGCATCGTCGTTTTGGAGTATGTATCTTGCAGGCAACATGTTGGTTTTCGTATCTTAAAAAAAAAAAATTAAGCTAGTCTTATGACTCGGTAAAAATGGAGAAGAGGGGTGGGGGGGTGATGGAATATTTGCTTTAGATACCTTCAACACTACGGTATAATTACCCAAATATTCGTGTTGAAGTAGTCGACAAAGCCTTTCCCTTGTACAGCTGTTTTCTGAGCATCATTTCTGACAAGAGACGAATTAAAAGTTGTGGGTTTTTTTTTTCAGAAATTTTTACATCAATTTAAATGGGACGATTCCAATCACCAATTAAATTCCTTCTGGAGACATTATATATGGAGACGCGAGAAAAGGTCAGCATTTTTGCATTTGCAGCAAAACAGAATTTAATTTTCTTCACGTGGTTATATCAACAGTTGTTGAATATCTGTCATGAGCATATTGTTAATATGTGTTCTGTCTTACGACAGGTCCATTTCCTTTGTCAGTGAAACTTAAGACCTCCAATGCACCCTGTCCTCTGTCTCCTCCTTCAGCTCCTAGAATTTTTCTTCAAGTCATCTAGTATTTGAATCCTCTTTCTTCCTGAGCATAGCGGCATTAGACGATAAACTTTTTAAATAAAGAAAAAAAAAAATTTGGAATTAAATTCCAGGACACCCTTGACAGATCATTCAACAACTGTTGAGGTCACTATGTGAAGAAAATTAAATTCTATGTTCCTACTGGAGAAATATTTTATTTGTTTTGACCAAAAGAAAGTTCTGATATTTTTAAAATAAAACTGTCCTTAACTCATGTTCTCTACACCCCAGCCTAGAGTGTGAGGAAATTTTACCTTTGTATGCGTAGTAAAGTGTTCACATAATATCTTCTTATCAGTGTAGGTCACGCCGAAATGTATTCAAGATCAATGTCGCTCGCCTTAAAGAAACCAGCAGATGGGCGAAGTGGATGTTTGGCGGCAAAGGGGGTGAGGGTAAAGGTCGACGTTCCAATCGTTTCTGTCTATCTTTGGAGACATTTTCATAAACTTGACATATTTACTATTTTATATTCACTTTAGTTTATATTTTAGGCGTCGCGAATATGTTTCCCGTTTGTATATAAATTGCCATGTTTTACACATTTATATGTGCGTTTTTAATTACTACTTTAAGTATAAATTAAAAATTTCAATTTTTGGTGGGGGTGAAGGGGTAACTAGCGTGGGCTTTCCAAATACAAGTCTATATCAGAATGAAACTTACAAACTAGTTTAATACTGTTGCCTACCACGTGGCTTTAGCATGTATTGTTTCTTGCCGACCCTCTTCCGTTTCTACATACACAAATAGGAATTGCCTTAGACTCCTTGGTTACCGTTGCGTATGCTATGTTGGGCAGCAAATACACCAATCATTATATTGATAAAACACACTTCTGGTTACAATATGTATGGGAAAATATTAAATCCAAAGGAATTTATAAAGGATTTTTCAAAATTAAATGTATGAAAAAGGATACAGCTCATACCGAAATCTTGAAGAGCAAAGGTAGCATCGCAGAAAAGTTTGAACTTTGCCAGAATTATGTTGAAAAAAAAACACGATATTTTGTTTTTCAAAACCAATAAAAAAAAATTTCCGTCTGGATAATTATTGCAAAATACATTCTTTAGTAAGATTTTGGTTCCCAAAATTTACACACTACCTTAATACATTATTCGTATGCCAAGTCATGTGATCAGCAGTTGCTACTTTTTATGGTTAGTATTAATATAAAATACTAGCTGGCTTTGTCAATTTTGCGATGACAGATTTTAGAAATGTAAACTCAAACTTTCTAAAATTCAGATCATCTTTGAAATATAATCTATCCTTTAAATCGTTTCAGCAGAACCGTAGAATTCGTTTAAGTTTCGGCCTCACTATTGAGAATTTGTAAATTTTGATACGATAATCCTTGAAATAAATAATTCCATAAACTAAAACTGATTTTAAATAACTCGAAACTAAGGTTTCTCCTTGGAATATTTTCAAAATTTGTTAGTTTTCTGACATATTTAATTGTGAAAATCTGTGTTGATAAAACGAGAATCATTGTTAAAAAGAAATAGCTTTACGTTTTAAACATGTAGATAGGTAGTAAAATTTAATGAATGCTAGCAGAAGTTCTAAAGTTCTTCATACCAGATTCTGGCAATAGCTTATTTCGTAATAAAAACTCTTTGTGAAAATTAATTCGCTTTCCCGACTAATTTCGTTTCTATCTTGTTTGTGGAGTGGCTTGACACAAGCTGTTTCCGACACTCGCCCATTGTTCGGTAGCCGTTATCGACAGACAGACGAGGTGTGTATTGGTACGACAGGATATTTGTTCCACGCCCATGGAGATCACACAACGTTCAATGCGACGGTGAAATTAATACGCTACATTTCAACAGAGAGATAAACTAAAGCTTGATTCACACGCTCACCGAAAAATAGAAAGCAGAATCTGCGAAGTAATTCACACACTAAGTTTATCCATGATGCATTGCAGTGCTTTAAAACAGCTTATTATAAATATATTTTATTTTCTAGTGGATAAACATATATTTTATATCATTTTCCCGATGGTTGTTTACAAATTATAATGTATTAACGAGTTATTTCAAATCTCCTTACAACGGCTAACGAAGCTATCTGCTAGCTTCTGGTTGTGGAGCGCATGCGTTGACAAATGAGCATGCGCACTAATTTATGATGGTTGGTTCTGAGATTTGATTGGTTCTCCTGTGCCTAACTTCTTGAGCAGAGCGGACAAAGTAGAGAACAGCTTGCACCGAGCACCGATCTTATGATTGGAATAAAGCGGGTCACGTGACCACGTTTCTGTTCTGCGCGAACGTGTGAATCCACAGTAAGGCGGCCTCACACCAAGGCAGTATGTATAATGCACTATTTTTTTGCTATCACAACGTCTTACTACCCACTTGTGTACTAGTTACGCTAACTTTTTTTTAGGGATGAGGAAGGTTGTATGTTATAGAAAGTGCATTTGCGTGGAGAGAGAGAGAGAGAGAGTTGAAAACCACCCTCAATACATCCGACCGAGATTCTAACCTCAATCTCCCCGTCATCGCCCGTCTAGTCCAATGCGATAGTAGCGCGTTAGCCCACGCGGCTAAAGAAGCATGTCAGCAAGTGCTAATGTCACAGGCAACGTTCTGCCGCATGCGACCTTGCGTGTTGCCTACGTTGCAGTGGGAACAAAGGCAACAATACCGTGCGACTTTGCGTACTATTCGTCGTATTCCATACCGCTGCTCTTCTGAGTTTTTTTAATTGTTTATACCGCATTGTTGAAGTGTTTCAAGATGGATTAGTCAAATGAGCAAAAGTGAAGTTCATCAGACATTAAAGGAGTAATTAAATACTTTTGGATCAATATTTAAGTGATAAGAAGAACATATTATATAGGGTTGTAATTTTCCAATAACTGTAAGAGCGCTATGAATGTTGACGTCCCCAATTTGAAGAAGAGAATAAAACGTCTCAGTCTCCTACGATTCTTTTATCTGTTCGGCAAGAATGGGATGAGATGCTGTCACAATTATCCTTCTCGATAATCTATCTGTAGCAGACCGGCGAATTCTTTGTGGCATACTACTGAAATCGCCAGTAACTGCGTTCTACGACGGGCAACAGGAGGCACTACCATGTTTCCTCGGTGTATTATTATTATTATTATTATTATTATCACCGCGTCTTACTACCCGTTTGGGCTATACGCACTTATGCTAATGTGTAATGGTAGGGTGATTGTGAGTTGAAATGGAGGACCTACAGTTTAACGTAGGATCCGAACCACGGTGGAGGCCTGGCATTCCACACATTCACAAGTTGTGATTAATACACGTCTTGTCAGAGGTGAAGGAAGGGTTTGGCAATCAGATAAATCTGTGCTGGGACCGAGGATTGAACCACGGACCCCAGCACAGAAGTCCGAGGACACCTTACCCCTAGACCGCTAGGTCACCCTTTCCTCGGTGTAAAACCGCCTTTACGCTTCATTACAGAACAATACGTGACGTTAAGTTGACCATCTAACACAGAGGTCCCCAACCTTTTTGTACCTTAGAGCACATTCAAAACTAACGGTAATGCGGCGGGCACCAATCACTTTTTCAAGTCAAATCTATCGCCGAACATAATTCATAATGCAAATAACACACACACACACAAATACATATTATTAAAAAGAATTGTGAGTATAAAATTTAAAAATTATTATTTTTAAATTCACATATAAAATAACGCTAATGGTACACACACAAAGTTAATCCAAAACCAGTTTAAGCAATTGAAGCAATTTTTACCAAACCAAAAGTCAATGTCAATAAATTAAAAAAAACACTTTTTTTTTACGCATTTAACAAGACCAAAATAAAGACACAAGGAATTATTTAACTACTCACCACCATTTTGGTGCTTAGGGCACATTTTAAAAATATATATTTATTCTGTGTCTATTCATGCAACAAAGCTGTGTAGACCCGTGCCAAGATATTTACAAACTAAATAGGAGGTATTAGCTTGGTATTAGTGAGTAGAATGCTAGTTCCGAGCAATAAAGTACACTTTGAAAATGAGCCAGCAAAGAAAGATGAATGAGAGGGGGGCTTTCAAACACCAACTTCTTGAGAACAGCATACCAGGAGATAAGCACAAACTTGATTTTTGTCGGAAAAGTGACAGATTAAAATTATTAGTCTAGAACTATTCAGCTGTGACGGGCAGATGTAAACAGCTCGGCGGGCGCCATGGCGCCCGCGGGCATAGGGTTGGGGCACCCTGATCTAACAGATCTCTGCAAAGAATATTCAAGGAAAAAATATCTCAGTATACTTATAACGAATTCGGTATTTTAACTCGAGCTCTAAAATTATGGGCTAATTAATGATTATAAATTTTTGAAAATTTGAGGGTTTTTTTTATGAATTTTTAAACTCAATATCTGGTAAGTGTTTGACATGGAAAACCACTCTGATTTATTTTTTTGCGAAAAAGGTGTAATTTACGGAAGTTTTATTTTTTATTTGAAGTCGTTCGTAAATGGCGCTAACCAAAATAAATATATAAGAAGTGTTTACATGAAACATAAGCATATTTGTTTTGCGGGAAACAATTTATTCAAGGATAATATTATTGATTGATTTTTTGAAATTTTTCTCCTAAACTTTAAAGATTATAGAAAGTGTATACAATTTTATTGTAGCACTTATTTTTATGATGAAAATAGCTACGGGACTTTAAAAGCCATGGCTTCTTTATTTCTGTTTGTCCTAATGTAATGAGAAATCCTAAATTTGAACTTAAAAGATTTTATAAAAAATAATTTTAAATATTAAAGTACATTGATTTTTTTATGTCCGTATTTGTTAAAATTATATATTTTCACATCACCGTTTCTTACTACCTGTTCAGGTAATACGCATATATGATAATTACTCTAATGGGATAGGGATGAGGAAGGAAGCATTTTAGAGGAGATCTACCCGCATTTTCGTGGAAGTAGAGTGGGAAACCATTTAGGAAAAACTACCCTTAGTAGACCTGACTGGGTTTCGAACCCTGATTTCTCCGTCATCAACAGGCAAGTCTATTGCGAGTGTGACGCCTTAATCCGTTCGGCCACTGAAACGCTTTATACTAATGGTTTCTCTTTTTTCCTACACAAAAATGAGGGTATATTGAATCTAAATTTTACCTTCCTCATACTTGCCCCTTTAAGTGGAATTAGATGTGGATATTCTGGACGGGTAGTAGTTCACACTGCAAAAAAAAAAATACTGAGCTACGAATACCAAAGTGAATTTTCGTGCTTGCCTTAACGGAAGAGAACATGATATAACCTCATATTTTTTGCATGTCATTTAGCTGTGTTAAACGAGTTAAGAAATGGGGTGGCATATGATTTTAAAACAGATATAAATGTTTATATAGGCCAGATAACAAGAAATAAGCCACTTCCCTCCTTAAATTGATTGAAGTGTTAAGGGGAGGGGAGGCCTCAGGTTGCATTTACATACTTCGAGAAGCGTGTTTGACATGCGACAAAATATATAACCCTAAGTGTGTGTTCGTTACAATCAGATAACTCTCAGCAAGAGTTACGGTATTATAGCGTTGCCTAACACCTGTGAAAGATTTTTGTCTGTTTGAAACTAGGAAAAGCTGAACCATGTTAGTTTTAAGCGTTGCCTAACACCTGTGAAAGATTTTTGTCGGTTTGAAACTAGGAAAAGCTGAACCATGTTAGTTTTCATTTTACTTTTATTAAAATTGTGAAAATTTCTAGTCTCGAGATTATAAATGAGTCTTGACGTCATATGTGCCCCCTAACCCCCAACCCCCCAAAAGTATGACTTACATATTAATTTTGCCTGCCCTCCTATCTGTATGTACCTGGGTCTATAATCAAATATGTCCGGTAGATTTGGTTCAAATTTGATATTTAAATGTTATAAGCCACAAGGCAATTCCGTGATTTTGATTCTAGCTCTAATATCAAGCGTAGTTTACTGATGAATGATTTTTTGCTCAGTTTAACATTGGGTTTAAACAATTTGGTTCAAAATAGGTACCTATCTGTAAAATGTTTAGCACGATTGTAAGGCGTGTATTTTTATTCATTTTTTTTTAGCACCACGTCGGTTTACACGCTAATGGGTTAGGAATTGGGAAGGTTGAATTTAGAGGAAAAACCACCCCCAATTCATCCGACTAGCGCGTCAACTAATTACGCCACCGAGGAAGTTCTTTTAATTCAATGTTTATTTACGGAAATCAATTTTTTGACAGTTGATTCTATATTATTACTATAGTTTAAATGAGAAACAATGTAAGATTGTGTCGGAACAATTTAGTTCCTTTGTGGTAATTTGTTTATGTAGCCAGTGATATTCATTTTACGCTCGTGTAGGCTGAATGGAATCCCGGTCGGTACATCCATCAAAAGTTACAGCTGCACACATCACATGCACATTGTTTGACATGTGAATACATGTAGGTATATTTAGTAACTTCTATAAATATTGGATTGTACAAAAGTTATTAATGACTTGATCTACGTGATGGGGATGAATGGGGTGAGAAGAAGTTAGCTCAGCGATAATATACACTAATTAACTAAGATAAAGGACGAGAAAACTACAAAGAACGTCAAATGCACCGCGCCTACTAACAGTATACCGATTTACTAATTACACTATATATATAGAAGTTTGAATTTAGAGGAAATGTACTCGCATGCGCGTGGCGGGAAAGTAGAAAACCCACGTTAAGTTAAACGCGACGGGATTCGAACACCATAAGTCCAATCTATCATGACACATCTATACCATTCGAATACCTAAGTGGGTAGTCCCCAAAGCATATAGTTAGTTCAAAAAGTATTGAACTTTTTTTTTTACTAAATTATCTGTAGCTAGCATATCAAAAATTTGACAGAATTTAAACACGCAAGAGACTCGACTTTTTGAAAGTGGCCTTAGACCGAGTGAGAGATGGGAGATAGATCTGCGCTGGAGCCCGAGTCCAGGAGTTAAGGTCGTATCTCCTGAGGGAAGGGCGGTTACGAGGTAGAGAGCGGGCTAATTCCAGAACAGATTTAATTACGGCACTTGGTTTTTAATTATCATCGAGAGCGTGGGGCGCGTGATTAATGACGATGACTCGGTCAATGGGTAGAGTGCTCGGGGGTCGAACCACAAGATGGTAGGGGAACGAAAAGGGTGGGAGGAAGGGGGAGGGTAGGACGAGACGAGGAGAGAGCGCCTCAGTCGCGCGGCTGCGAAGAGCAGAGGATGATCAACATCAGCGGTAGCCGCAGTTAGACGGAGGAAGTGAGCGCGTCAAGGTCTCTAGTCAGGTCAAAAACATGCAGGACGACTCAGAGTTCCCGCCGGTGGTCGAACCCTCAGCACCCTCACCAAACACACCGGCTCACTCCTCGCCCACGTGTTCTCGGGCAAGGCGCCGCCTCCGACCAGGGACGCCAAGGGCAAGTACTTTCTCGACCGAGACGGCGTCCTGTTCCGCTACGTGCTCGACTACCTGCGCAACGACGTGCTCGTCTTACCAGAGAGTTTCCGCGAGAAAGAACGCCTGAGGCAAGAGGCCGAGCACTTCGGCTTCCCCGGGATGACGGAGGCGGTTAAAGGGTCGGACGCCACCCCGGTCAAGTCCCGCGCCCCCGGTTTCATCACTGTCGGCTACCGGGGAAGCTTCGCCTTCGGCCGCGACGGTCTCGCCGACGTCAAGTTCAGGAAGCTGTCGAGGATCCTGGTGTGCGGGAGGGTGGCACTGTGCCGCGACGTGTTCGGAGAGACCTTGAACGAGAGTCGAGACCCGGACCACGGTCTAACGGACCGGTATACCTCCAGGTTCTTTTTGAAACACGCGTTCATCGAGCAAGCGTTCGACATGCTTCAAGATCAAGGGTTCAAGTTGGCGGGAAGTTGCGGGTCCGGTACGGCTGGGGGACCGGCCGCCGAGCATCAAACCGGGGGTGGATTCCGAGGAGAACCGCTGGAACCATTACAACGAGTTCGTGTTCGTCAGGGAGTAGGGGATCCCCTTCCTGCCCTCTAATTGGTTGAAACGTTTGGCATCGTTAGGAACACGAGACTCGTCATTTTCTGCTTCAAGTACATCCCTTATTCAACCTCTCCGGCATTCCAGCAGTGCAATAAAAATATTATTGCTCTATTTTTTAAATACATCAAAAAATAAAAAAAAGTGGTTTCGCCGATATTAAGTTAGTGCTAAAAACTAAAAAAAAAAACCTAATCCCTTCTTCCATCGATATCCTTTTTTTTCTCAGCAATGATGGGAAAAAAAGAGCCCCTTCTCTTTCGGATTGCGTTGTGATGGTAACATGACGTCATCGCAGCGAGACGCCACGTGATTGGCCGTTACCACGAAGGAAGCTTGACGGAGAGACGAGGATACCAACACGAAATTTAAGAGGAAATAAGCTATTTTAAAAAAAAATCCCAAAAGTGTACCACCCTTTAATTGTCGTCCCAAAACATCCGTTTCATGAATCTGTCGACTGAAGAATATGGGTACATTGTTTGTTGATAGCCACCCTCCCCCTCTTCAATCCCTCCCCGATGAAAAAAACTTGAACTTCGTGAAATGTTTCCGTGAATGACGCGTGACTTATGGACCAATTTTCAACCCCCTCTCTTTGAGTAAACATTCTTCTCGTAAAAGAACCCAACAACGGAAACCGACCTGAACCGGAAGTACAATACTTGCGGGAGACCGCGAGTATGTGAACAGTCCCTATCCAGTTTCCCGGTACTGTGAACTCAACTTGGAACTATAAACCCATCCTTTTAAAAAAAAGTTGTGTGTTGTGTCGCTCTTATATTATGGAGGACGCATTTTCTTTATAGAGGTAATAAATAATACTGTGTATTTAGAGGAGGACTCAATACATAATCAATACAAATATATATATCTTCTGTGTTTATAAAACATAAAAAAATAGTGTTATTTTTGCACTGTGAAATTTTTTGACCAAACACACACGCACTTCTACGAAAAATGATAGACAAACCTACACCTAAAAAAAAAGAAGAGTTATTGGCGACTTTTTACAATAACTTCTATGCTGTAGGAAGAATTTTGGGGACTTTTTCCGTAGTAAAAAAAAATTATCAGTTTTCCTAGGACAAAATGTGTTATAAAAAAAAACTATTGAATTTTGCTATCTGTAGAAACGTCACCCTTATAATAATTATTCCTTTATAAAAAGTAAGGTCCTGTGAGATGGATTCTTATAGCCATTAACATGCTTTAGATGTGATTTTTGTTTGTTACTGGCTTCAAGAGTTGTTTAAGTTAAGGCAAAACCCCCAATAAATTTACAGTAGTGGTATAGATTAGTAGACCTGCAGGTTTCTCTTTTTGTTACGTAACGCTTTTTACATTCTCAATGTTTCTTTGATATTCATGGCAAAGTTTTTCGATAAAAATTCAGGCATTAACCGTGGGTAAAAAGCACCTGATTTAATGTTTTTATAAATAAAAAAACTTACGTTTATGATTACTATTCTTCTTTGTTGTCTTAGAGCAATAATTGAGATTACAAATTATTTAACATTTATTAAAAAAATTAAAATGTCATGTTTCATCAAAGCTGCATAAAAAGCTGATACTTAAAAACTATAAATATTCATACCATTAAAATAAAATTATTACTATTGAAATTGTACGTTCCATGATCCATATTAAGAAAAATGTGAAATAAAAACGTTTTCTCAAAATGCGTGTACAGGCTTGCCATCCAAAACACAACTCCCTTCTTTTTTATTTGTTTTATATAGTAAATATAATGTTTAGTATTTAATCTAAAATAATGCGAGTTTAAACTAATATATCATCTAACAGCGAGATTAATTTTAAGCAATTCCAAATTTAAGTTTTAACTCTAGAAGGAACCGTCTAAATTAAAATTTGGGGGAGAAAACTGACAAGTGTTTTATGAGCTGTTGTTAAATTGGTGGGGATGAGGGGTAGGTTATATACCAAATGAAATTATCGTAATTCTGTCCTACGCTCTCAACCTAAGCCTGATAAAATTTAAACATAATTAAATGGTTTGTTTTTTTATCTGTGGGGTTAAATTACACTTATAATAGTTTGTCAATATGCATTTTTTTTTAAAAGATCAGGATTTCTCAACTTATTTTGTGGAAAATTTGAGCCCCTGCCCTCCACCCCCCATGATTATTTTTGGGTACACCGTTTAAGAAACATTCTTACTAATCCCGATGTTTAATCACCCTCCCGCTAGGTTGACCTATTTATTTCAAGACTAAGCTAAAATAATATTTATCTAATTAAATATAAAAGAGTACTGCAATTAAAGAGTAGTGACTCCAGTATAGAAAACCGAGCTCAAAGGCTGAAGGGTTTGTTGTGCTTACCAAATGTCACCCTCAATCCGCAAAAGTTAGCAATATCTTCGCCAACAGACAGTGCTCTCCCATGGTTGGATTTCCGGGTGACGCCATGGAGTTTATACAACAACATTTAATTACTCCCATGGTTGGATTTCCGGGTGACGCCATGGAGTTTATACAATAACATTTAATTAAATCAGATATTGCGCTCGACATGAGGGCTTATTAACAGTTTAATCTAAAGTAAGAGGAAGTGCATCCTGACAAGCGTGAATTATTATTAGCACCGCGTCTTACTACCCGTTCGGACTATACGAAAATAGCGTGAAGGAGTGTGGAACCAATTAACATATGGAAGGGGGAGTTTTCGTCTAGTACGTCCAACAGAGATTAGAAACCCTATTTACTCATTGAGGAGATGGTGAGTCTGACACGTTAGACATCGTGACCTGACCACCCGTGAGGTAAAGAGAACATAATTGACACTTCACGACTCATTTGTAGTTTTAAATCAACCACAAATGATAAATAAATCCCTTTGAAAATATTTACGTCGTTCGAGGGACATATGGACGTTATTGTCCCGATGTCGTAGTCAAGTGGTTGAGGTCTCTCTACAAACCCCGTGACAAGGAAATTGTCTTGGTTATCACCTTGATACGACGACTTGAACTATGTTTGAAACGGTATCCAGTCGTTGCATTATCAGGAGCTTGACTCGTCTTAAAAGGAAAAACAACGCCAATTATATCATCTCGTTGTTTATGGGTTCACCCCCAAGTGGAGTCGACGAAAAGTCTCTCGGAGGGGAAGTAAAGCCATCGGTCACATGTAAAATAACCTTGGAAGGTGTGTGAAAATACCTTTACTGGCACTTTCGCTCTTGTTCATAGAAATTCTCGCGTGCGGATATAAATCAATCGGTTCATAAAGTGCACGTTAAATACCTCAAATAAATAAAAAGATTTAAATAAGTTTTACCCTAGCAGGGCTGGTTGCGTGTTTAGCGTAACTGTCTCTTATCTTCGACAATAATGCTGAAGGGAGGTTGTTCTTTTTTTTATAATTATCTCTCAACGAGTGCGATATCGGGTCATTAAAATCCACCCTCCTTTCATTCCGTTTTAATCACTGCTTTGCAAATAGGCTTACTAGTAAACGTTCCAATACAACTCTTGTTCTAGAATGGATTGTCGTTGATGGGGATACCGAAGTATGAATCCTAACAGGTGTACTGCCCTACATCGTTTTTCCACTCGCAAATTTGGGTACATCTCATCAATACGCATTAGCCCGGAGGGCTACCAACACTTGGTGGGAAAAGCAAATAAATATTAAACTGTTCAAAATTGCCATCATAACAATAAAATAAGTAGCTCACTATGGTTTTTATTTAAAAAAATATTATTGTGGATGAAATGTTAGCCCACAAAACAAAAAGGAAATCGCAATTTTATAATATTTGGATAGTCATGGTACTATGAGGAGTGTTATTGGTTTATCAAAAGCACGTTGTGCAAAAAAATAAGTTTGTTCAAAGTGGCTTAGCAACTTATCTTAATGTGCGGCAGAAAGGAGCGTGAGTAATTTTACAGTTTTTATAGCATTACATTTTTTGACCAAAATAAATCAAATATTTCTCCAGTAGCAACATAGAGTTTAGTTTTCTGCACATTCTAGTATCAAAAAGATCTTGAATATCTGTCAATGGTGTCCTGGAATTTTGTCAAAACTTCAGAACATCATTGACAGATATTAAAGATCTGTTGATATAAGCATGTGCAGAAAACTAAACTATGTTGCTACTGGAGAAATATTTGATTTGTTTGGACAAACAAATTCAATTCTATAAAAACTGTAAAAATACTTGAGCTCCCTTCGGCCGCCTTCCCCGTAATAAGGGACTCCCATTGCGGTGACCCAGAAGAATATCAAAAGTATAAATTGAAAATTAACGATGAAGGATATACCAAATTTGTTCGAAATCTTATTATCTCAAAAATCCACTTTGAACTGATTACGCTAATGTGTTAGAGAAGGGAGAATTTCGAGGTAGTGTATCCACATTTACTTGGAGGGATTGTGAAAAACGAACCTCAATCTTAGTCATCAGGAGTCTTAATAAGTTTAAATTATATTTGTGGTATGTCTTCTATAAAGATGAAAGCCCTGAATCATCACCTTATCTCCCGAACCCCTACCTGGACCTAGAATTTTGACAATAGGAAGGGGTTTGTCTAAATTAAACGCTCAAGAAAGTGAAACTGGGGTTGGGACATTGTGGTCATCAAGAAAATCGGATATATGAGCTGGGTTCCCCAATTTGACAGACAGGTTAAACCAATAAATCTTTAAAAATGAAATTTCTAAGAGTGAATTGGTGAAAAGGGGAGTGGGGTGGGGTAAACATTTTCCAAAATTAATATAAATAACTAGTTAACAGCGTGAAAGAGAATTTAAACCCATCCCTTTTTGGACCAAATCTCGCTAAACACCAACACCCTAAATGTATTTTCGCCATGTAAGGTAAGTATTGCTTAGTATATTCCTAGTTTTACATTCCTGGAAAACAAGCGAAATGTCCCAACTTACTGACCTAGTAATGGAACACATTTCCCGATCGTATTCTCTTCCAATCCAATATCGTTCTTGCTAGTTTAACATTTTGATTCTATATATTAAGGCCTAGCCAGCCGGTAATCGAAACATATGACTTCAATTTTTTAAAAATTACCCAGACCACAGGCTGTAAGCAGTAATGGATGTAAAGTAACCTTGTCAAATGATGTCTTACCAAACTAAAATTAAATATGCTGGTCAAATCAACAATAATTTTAGATCAATCCTTATAGTTAATATTAGTTCATTTTTATGGTTAACATTTTGTAAATTAAATAACCTGGAACATGCATACCTCCATAATGTATTCATGCATGTTATTTGAAAGCTAGCCCAAACTAATTAAAAAAGAAATCTGTTAAATGTAATATATAATTCTTCTACGAACCTGATATTCGTAAAGCACCTCCTCACAAAATGTAACGCAAGTTACAGCCATGATTAGACACAAACTTCAAAGCGTCCAACTCTTTCAAGAACCATCTACAAACTGAGACAACTCCCGCGTCGACCAACATTTCTTTGTTTATTGTTAGTGTTAGTTCGCCATCCCAAGTCGATCTAATGGGACCATCACTAGTAGATGACGTCAACTTGTAAACACACTTACATTTCGCCTCAGTTATGTCTATATCTCCCCCCTCCCCCACATCTGTGCCGTGGGAGCAAAACAGGCCAGCCCTCCAAGCACTATTTTCCGTTCGCGCACAGGGAAAAAACCCTGTGCGAGAATAGAAAAATCCTGCCCGTACCAGGAACCGAACCCGGGCCCCTTGACACCGTAAGCAGAAGTTCTACTTACTTAGTCAACAGGCGGACAAGATAGTGTGGTAGTTTTTAGTTATAAAATATTAATACTCGATTAAAAGGAACAACTCCAATAATGTGTATATACCAACTTCAATCTACTAACAAAGCTAGCTCATTGCTAGCGTTTCCGACTCTGGAATCAACATTGATGGTTCAAACCTTCACTGATATATGTTTTATTTTTTTCTTAGCGTATGGAATATTTGAAATTTATCTTGTTAATTCAATTAAAGGGGATGCCGATACATTCCATACTAAACCCTAAATTGAATATTAAAAAACTCTTTTTTTCCTTCTTGTGATCTATGGGTCTAATCTCAAATTTATAGATATTTTGGAGGAGGGTAGTTAAAATCCTAGTAGACTTGAAGTGTGTTCTAATCCAAGTGTGATACTTAGTACAGCCCTATTAAGTCTACAACGGTATTCTTGTGGTCTGAGGAGTCACTCATTGACTGGTATGGCCGATGACTCACCATACATACTTACATCGTTTTCCCACCCCTCAAATGAAACCGTTCGTTACCTTTATTCTAGACGTAGTAGAAAAATATCAGAGCTAATAAAACATTGATGTTCATACTATTTTTTTACGTACAACCTAAGATGTTTTCACGTACCCAAGTGCCACTGCCTTACGCCAATCGACCACCAAAGTGGGTTTAACATTTAATTAAATAGTGACTAATAGTCAGTGGTATTAACAGTTGTAGCGTGTAGGTAGCAATATTGAAACAAGCTCCTAGAGAAACGACACATCCCTTCAGTTTTGGTAGATATTGTAATTTCAACTGTAGAATGGCTATAGTTAACAAACATTAAGGAATGACCAAGATCGAATTATGAATATTATATTAATATTTCAGTAAAGGGTTCACTCGGAAAATAAAGCAATAATTTAACTGTTTCTTATGAAACTTGAAATTAACCTAATTTTAAGTGGTGATTGTACTTTTAAATCAAATTTTTATTTGGCTCTGATTTTATTATTTTTTATGAATATTATGGTAGAGCTACTTGACAGCAACAGAATCAAAAATGTAAGATTTCCCCTCCTCTATCTTCATTCATAATATGAAATCATAATCGTTGACGATGAAACAAGAAAAATTCGTTGATAACAAACAAGTATGGCTACCCCTACAAGGCGTTTCAAACAAGAACATATATGCTAAATTCCATCTGTTGTGTGTATTGGCATTTAGTTGGCTATAGCTTCTCCTCTCACTCACATTCTCATTGGCTGATACGAGGGCTGTCTATGCTCAAGTCCATGCATATTGCATAGAAAGAAAAGTTACATAAACTTAAGACCCGCTTCGATGGCCACGTGGTCTAAAGCGCTACTTTCGCAGTAGATTAGACTGACGATGACTGGGAGATCGAGGTTCAAATCTAGGTCGGGTGTACTGAGGGTGCTTTTTCAAAATGGTTTTTCACCCTCCCTCCTCAAATGTGGATACACTTCTTCTAAATATAAGCTTCCTCATTCCTAAAACAATTAGTGTATTTAGTACATAAGCGTAAAAACCAAACGGGTATTAATAAGTGGCGCTAAAAAAAAGTAAATTTACCTTTTGTTTTGTTTATGTAACTTACTTTGTTAATCTCACTATAACTTTACTCAAGCTACTATATTATTTATGTACATACGGTACTTCCTTTAAGCTGCCCAGTCTTCTTTAGCTAAGCCGTTGAAGTTTGTACTCCATTTTGGAATATTTCTCTGTTATTATGGGATTGTTTATTCTACTAAAACTATTTCTCAACTATTTATACACAATAACTTGTCAATTTAAACACAAAACATAACCGTTTAATGACATAGAACTTCAACAAACAGGCTGAATAGTTGGCTAAATTTAATATTAGGGTATATTAACCAATGTTGCTTAACTATTTGAATTCCTGGTTTATTGGTCATAATTAACTTCTATATTAGTTGGGCTCCTGCAAGCTAATTATTTATTTTATATATTTTTTTATCCATTACATCATACTATAAAACAGATTGCCTTCTCTGACATTTTGCTCTCTGTCGTTTTATGTTTTTTTCCTGTACCATTTGTATGTTCCTAAGCTTTCCTTTTCTATAATTATATAAAAAATGGGCTACATATAGAGTTTTAATTTCTTGCGCACTACGCATTATTAGAGATGTGAGAAGGACAATTTTACGTCTTGGAAAATTTTCACTATAATTTTTCCCGGAAAATTTTTCAAAGCGGAAAATTTTCAATTTTTTTATTATTATTATTATTATTATTATTATTATTATTATTTAGCACCGCATCTTACTAACCGTTCGGGTTATACGCTTAAGTACTAATTACTCTAATGGGTTAGGAATTGGGAAGGTTGAATATAGAGGAAGTGAACCCGCATTTGCGTGGAGGGAGAGTGGAAAACCATTTAGGAAACCCCCCTCCCAGTTCACCCGACCGAGATTCAAACCTCGATCTCCCCGTCCTCGGTGGTCTGGCTCAACACGACTGGCGCATTAGCTAACTACGCCACCTAGGAGGGTTTTCAATTATTATTTCTGTAGATTAATTTCAACTGATTAAATGGATAATAATAATAGTAATAATAATAATTAGAGGTAGTGATAGTAGTAGTAGTAGTAGTAGTAAGAAACACCTATTTCGGTGGCCGCACGGTTCAACGCGCTCCTCTCGCAATAGACTAGACTGCCGATGACAGGGAGATCGGAGTTCGATCTTGGTCAGGTGTACTGAGGAGAGTTTTTCATAAATTGTTTTCCACTCTCACTCCACGCAAATGCTGGTGCAAATCCTGTAATTCAACCTTCTGAATCCCTAACACACTATCGTAATTAGTATATAAGCGTACAACCCGAACAGGTGGTGCTAAAAAAAAAAGTAGTAACGAAACAAATGAATGCGATCCTTTGTAAACCAATTATGTTCATAAATAGTACTTCAATTTTTTAAGTTGACTAAAATAATTTTAAAGCTGACCCGACATTTATCTCCCCCACTATCCTCCGTGCTTCCTATCTACCCCTTCCCCATCCTAAAGTTCCCTCCACCCTTTTCTTTTAACTCACTCGTCTCTTAACACTATATTTTGAAGTATACTCGTATATAATAGACTCTAAGTTCCTCCTCTACAATTTAACCCCTTTACCGCAAACCACCACTACGGAAAATTTTCCAATTCAACATTTCCCGGAAAATTTTCATCTCTACGCACTATTCACTATTAGTTATACGTTATGCATGATTATAAACCCAGCCAGAGCTTAAGGTGGGATGGATGAAAACATGAGTTAAGGTATGTATTATTTTCAGTTTTTATGAGAAAAAAAATTATTCAGCCAAAAATATATTGTATATATCGCGCGACCCTCCCCCC
>CABFWB010000192.1:225529-235839 GCA_902151455.1 Timema bartmani
CCCCCCCCCCCCCGGGCTCGGTCTGTCAGGATAGCTTGCAGGAGGGATAAGGTTGCAGGCAAGCTAGTTGTGTGGGTTCGAAATAATAATGTAGGTTTGTGAATTTTGGTTTGATAGTAGATACTAAAGGGTGCTACAAAATGTGATGTTGGTCTTAAAATAAAGAGTGAGAAGATTGGACACCCGTGATTGTGGAAGAATCGGCTTAACTTGTGAATACTTAGACCGACCAAGTTGACTGTTACTACGCGGTGCCTCTACAGAACTCGATCCCAGGATCCTGGGTTCTGACGATGCCCTATAAGTACCAGTACTATCGATGACCCGAAGATGTCGTCTGTATCGATAAGTAGTTGGGCAGCGTGACCGCCAGTGAGATAGATGGAACTGTGACCCCCTTCTTGCTAAAAAGTAAAGGTCTTTTATACCACGATATGGACCCCTTTCGGGCTCGCTAGCTTAAACATTGTTATGAATTGTCAGTGCTCTACTGCAACCTCTCGAGTATGTTACTTCATACATTCTAAGCCAACAAGCAATCGAGTTTTATAAGTGTATACACAACTTATTGATGATATATGTATATATTATAGCACCGCATATTACTACCCGTTCTGCTTATACGCTTATGTACCAATGACGTTAATGGTTTTATGGATTAGGAAGGTTATATTTATAGGAAGTGTACCCGTATTTGCGTGGAAGGAGAGTGGGAAACCATTTAGGGAAAGCAACTTAATGTAGACCCGACCAGGATTTGAGCCCCTATCTCCCTGCCTTCAGCAGACCAGTCTAACACTAGATTGACTCCTTGAACCAGCGTTTCCCAAACTTTATCTAATAGTGGGCCATCCACCTTAATATTCTAACTACCTGTCACTTGTTGAAGCAGGACATTAATGAAAGTGTCTATCCAGCAGTGAATACAGCATATTTATTTAAATGTGTTTCATATATAAAATTTACAGTCCAATTTTCATAGGAAGAGCCTTATCTAACATCTAGAAACGATTGAAAACCTATTGTCAATTCATTTGATCTATTACTTTGGATATACTCGTATATTATTAACAAAATAACACTAATGATAGCCCGCTTCGGTGGCCGCGTGGTCTAACGCGCTAGTCTCATGTTGAACTAGATTTCCGAAGAGGAGGAGATCGGGGTTTGATCCTGGTCGGGTGCACTGAGGGTGGTTTTTCTAAATGGTTACTCATCCCTAGCCCATTAATGTAATTAGTACATAGGCGTGTTACTCGAACGGGCAATAGGACGCGGTGCTAATAAAAAATACAGTCAAATCTGTATGAATGTCTGTTTTTACTTTCTCTCGACACCTCAACACCGTGAGGCGATTAAAAAAAGTATTTTTTTCATTTTTCGCACTATAAAATAGCATAAGTAAGTAAGATGGGTTAAAACCAAGCTAATATAGTCGTTAATTACGGTGATAGCTGCATCTAAATATCATAGTTTGTAAAATTAAAAAATGACACCTGGACACGGGAATCAAACCCAGGACCTTTGGTTTATTACGCCAAAGCTCTAGCCACTGAGCTATCCAGGAGTCACCCCGTGCCCAAGGTCCTTCTTCACTCATAATTCACTCATAATTTCCGCACGTCCGTCACAGACTCTGACTTAAATTATGAGTGAAGAATGACCCTGGGTACGTGATGACTCCTGGATAACTCAGTGGTTACACCTTTAGTATACTAAACTAAAGGTCCCGGGCTAGATTCCCGTGTCCAGGTGTCATTTTTCGAGTTAAAGAATGTAATTAATCAAAATTAACTGTCGTAATTTAATAACCATTATATTTGTGTAAACAAGTTTATGAGGCTCCCAAATGCATTTTTTCTGGGGGAAAGGCCCCTTCAGTCAAAAAAGTTTGTGAAACTCCTGGGCTAGAGGCTTAGTTGATGTATGGCGGGATGCTGACATTTCAGGCGCTTAGATTACTCTCGATATTAAATTGCTTTAATAAATAACGCTACTGTTTAGTAATAGTCGATATAGAACCACATAAAAAAAACTAGTTTGTGCGCGTGTTAAACAAGTGAATCCTCTATCTTACATCGTGATCCATAAACTAAGAGCGGATCCAGTCCTCACAAATGAACCTCCTACTTTATCTTAATATACAGGCAATCCACCAAATCTATTTTTTATTCGGCATATTGGCTATAAAATTTTGGCGAATTTGAGTTTGCCAACTCTCACAGTAAAATAAACTTTTTCCTGATGGGGTGTGCTGATTGTAACTTTATATTTCCTGCATGTCGTTGGAAGCATTCCGTATATGCATTGAGTTAAAATATTCAGTCAATGTTTCTGCAATTTGTCAGACAAAAGGATTGTCAAATTTAACATCAAATCGTCCTACATTTTCAATCTGAACGATTTTTATAATTTACTTCTTAGGCGGTGGTAGCTGAGTAGTCAAAGGTTATATGTTTTTAAGAAACTTGTTTAAACCGTGAGAGTTGTTTTAATTGTTCGATACAGCAACAGTTTCTCAATTTTTACATGGTGTGGCGAATTTCACTTCTCATTCACCACACCTTTGGCTACATTAAAAAATATGTTGCCCACCTCTGAGTCTAAGACATCACTATCATGTTAGACTGTCCTGCTGATGACGGGAAGATCGGGGTTTGGATCCCGTTCGGGTGTACTGAGGGTATTTTTTTCCAAAAATTGTTTCCCACTCTCCCTACACAAAAATTGGGGCACACTTCCTTTAAATTCAGCCTTCCTCATCCCTAACTCAATGCGTATAATCTGAACAGGTAGTAAGACACGGTGCTAAAAAAAAACCCAGCAATATGTCACCAAGGGTCGCACGAAATATGACAAAGGGCCGTTGATTGACGACTACTGCTCTAACGGTATCTAACAGTATATACGTAATAAAGGATCATTTCAGTGTTTTGTATTTATTTCGGCTATTAAGGGTAAAATCAATAAATAAAATTATAACAAGCGGTGTGAAAAGCACCATATGGGTAAAGCGCCATTGAGTGCTCGGATAAAATAACAAATTGGGGCCCGCACATTCCCCTCCTCGCCGCGTTACGATCATAAACGTGGGCCCCTCACAAAACACGTTATTTTGGGAACGTTTATATCGTACACACTTGTCTTATGAAACCTAGACCCTGTGAGGTGAAAGGAACGCATGCGCAATGGGGAGGTATACTAGGATCTAGTGCTACAACTAGTAAAAGACGAAAAAAAACAGCTTCAGTGGTCGAATGGTCTAAGACGCTACTTTCTCAATAGACTAGACTGTCTATGACGGGGAGATAGGGTTTCGAATCCCGTTCGGGTATACCGAGGGTGATTTCCACTTATTGATTTTACTCTCCTTCCACGAAAATGCGGGAACGCTTCCTCTAAATTCAACCTTCCTCATCTTTAGCACATTTATGTAATTAGTACATATACGTATAACAAGAACGGGTAGTAAGGCGCGGTGATAAAATAAGCCGAAAATGAGGTAAAATATATTTATTTTTTATAAAAACATGACAGAGTCAATACATTATACATTGAGATTGTACAGCAAACTCTTGATTAACGTAGTTAATTCATTTCGAAAGTTTACGAGGAAGTTGAAAAATCGCGTAAGTCGAATGGTGCTTAAATACGATGTATTTTCGACATGGCGCATGCTCGTTTCAAACTATAATTAAATCTAAACCGATTATGCTTATTACTTAGGTTCACAAACAAGACACAAGTTGTGTTCAAGGTAAAAGCAAACAAAATGATGATAGCAGTATCAGCTGCGAGTCAACTTACTAGGAACGCCATCTATATTTAAAGTGGCGTTACTAGAAATGAGTCGAAGACAACCACGTAGCTTGAATCCACGTAAGTCGAGAACTTAATAATCTCTGTACTACCTTTTGCCAATCTTAAGATGTAGCACAAGTCAAGTGTTTCTACGAACTAGAACGGATACATAAACTTTTGGAAATACTGGATGCATGTGCATCCATTTCACAACACCTCACTGAGACGCGCGAGTAAAATAATGGGTTTTATCACTTTGAGTGTGATTTAGTAGCTACAGGTATGGCCAAGCCATAGAGCATGAAAATTTTACATTTTAAAACTTTATTGTTGGAATCTGTGTTATTCTTTGTCCGTGAAAATGTATGTAGTTTGTCATACAATCAATAAAACTAAACCAAACTAAACTAAATTCCAATGCTGCACGTCACTTTATGTCCAGAAAACGCGTATCACACTCGTGTTAGACTGAAATTGCCGGTGGTGGGGATATTGGGGTTTGAATCCCTGTTGGGTGTACTAAGGGTGTTTTTAAATAAATGTCCTCCCCCTCTACTTCCACGCAAATGTGTGTACATTTCCTCTAAAAGCCAACCTTATTCATCCTTATTTAACTAACGTAATTAATATATGAGTATAACCCGAACGGGTAATAAGACGCAGTGAAGAGTAAATAGAATGTAGGCTGTTTTAATTATTGTGTAAAAGGATGAGAGTACCTTTCTTCCTCTAAACGACCTTCTCCACCCATTCTGCTTAGATTAATCGGTCAATAACCCTGGTCTTGAACGTAATAATAATAATCGGACATTGTGAGAAATAGCCATTGACGTCGTTGGTTTTAATATTATTGAGGGGTACAAACTAACTTTATTCACTTTAAATTAGAAATTAAAAATCAATTTGTACCAACTGAATAACACTAATGATATGATAACGGAATTAATTATATAAGGACCGATGTTTCAATATCATGTTAAAGTATTAGTTAGCTTAGTTGAGGCAAACTTAAGTTAAAACTTTAGGTTAGTGCATTTTATTCTTTCGAATGATTTTTTAGTAGAGAGTAGTTGACTTTTTGTTTATTATAAATATGTCTAGGTTGGTTGTTTATACAAAATGAGGTGGCGTTTGTTATTCTTTCACTCAAAAGCACCTTCAAATGTGTTGCAATTTCGCAAGGGCATTACTCGGACTTCTTGTTAAGATAAATAAACTAATTACGTCCACCATTTTGTTTTCAATATGGCGGCTTCAAAACACTACTTTTTGGGCTTTATATCAGCTTACTACTAATAGGATTTTCACTGGACCAACTTTGAAGGTTTTCTAGATATTAATTATACGTGAGGCCATCTTTAAAGAAAATGGTAGCTATCATACACAACTTTGGCCAACTAGCCCGTCCAAATATCCAACTCCTGAGCTATGTGAAGCCGGGTCGTAGACAGTAATAATAATATTGCTATAATATTTAACAGCTGTCTGTCCATTTTCTGTTAAAAAATATACAATACCTTAAACATAGGGTATTAACATATATTTTTAATAGTTAATACAAAACACATTCTGTGTGATGAATGGGTCCTAGTGTTTGGTTAAAAAAATATATATATAGGGCCGAGAAAACAAATAGCCATCCACACGCGCGTGTGTGTGTGTATATATATATATATATACGGAAAGTATTTTTTATATTGTAGTGGAACGTAAACGCAGAGCTACCTTGGGAAGGTATCAATTTGCATATAGTAAATATTTGGTTGTCTTTATAGTAGTTTTAGGTAAAGTAAACGTTATACCTTAACTGAAATAATAAAACAAGTGTCACTAGAATTATTTCACCAAGGGCTCTAAAATAAACATAAGTCGTTAAGTCAAGATATTGATGATAAAAATTGATGATATATAACAAGAGTGACAGCTGCAGGTCACATGACTTGACGTACTAATACATTAAACAGTTATTGTACTTTTATATCTGCCAAAGGCCCTTTATATGAAATTTGAATTGTAGTTATAGCAAATTTGTACTGTGTATCCATTTGTATCGGCTCAGAGCGTACCCTCTCGCAGCTGACGGCAGCGCCTATCAACAATATGGTGCTGTTGACAGTGGCGCAGTTACTGTAAGGCGCCTTAGCCGCCAATCATATTGGCGCGCGGGTATATTATTGCCACAAAGCAAACAAAAGCGACGATATTCAAGTAAACATAATTCGTGTGGTTGCCATCCAACCAAACGGAAGTTGATGAGTGAATTAAAAGAGAGATAGGTCTCCCTAAACCAATGAAAATAAATATCAAAAGATTTTTTTTTACTTTTTGTTGTTGTTGTGATGACTGCCGTGACTATGAGATTCACGCATTTTGGGGAGCAAAAAAAACTTCATCCTGTTGGAAAATTTTTTTTGTCACAATAAAATAAATTATTATTATTACTATAAATACAAAATATTAGATTTGAATTCTACCAGTATTAAGATTCGAAAATATAAATTAGGGCCTACTTAAAAAATAAATATCTACTCAAATAAGGGCCTGGTCCTGCCATTTTGAGCAACATTGCTTAAATCATATCCATCAGTAGGAGTATGCGAGATCGAGAATGTTAGAATCTTTTCAGGTCAAGAACATAAATTAAAAATGTATAATTCATTATTTCTTTATATTAGGCCTATCTTAAAACACTGCAATATTTAATTTGTTAAATGAATACCTAAGTGAGATATAAAATAAATGGACTAACCAAAATACCTTAGATAAATACTTATCACATATCAAATAATAATAGCAAACATAAAAATGTATTTAAGAATCGAATAGCCGTGAATAGCAGTGAGGAATTCTCCATCTAGATATAATATTGTGAAAATTGAAAAATGACACCTGAACAAGGGAATCGAACCAGCCAAAGGTCTCGTATCCGGGTGTCATTTTTCAATTTTCAGAAACATAAAAATGTATTGAATTACCCAATAGTTTCTATATTCAGGAATGAAAGAACAATTCCTGAATTTTTTGAGATTATAGCATCTCTGTCTCGACAATCGGGTCAGGAACAAGATTTTTTTTTTTCCCGCTGGAATCCCACACACTCCTATCCGTCAGTATCAGAAAATAAATATCCATCCACAAAATTTTTTTGCCACTATTTTATTACTACCAAATTCTATGTGTCTTCCAGAAGGAATTTTCCTTTTTCCACGCAGCTTAGATTGAAGAAAAGAGTAATAAAATGTCATTTTTCATTTAACTGAATAAGTGTGAAGTCATGTAACTAATGTTTAAAACAGGATGATTTAAGATTGATGGGGAAATATATCTTACTTCGCTTCTACAGCCCTTGTTTAAAAGGTAATAAGATCTGTTTGAATCAGCGTTCTTAGTTATTCTGTTCACTTTTTAGTCTATCCAAAGACCTACTATTTTAATCTTTCAGTTGAATATCTCAAATATTCCAGTATTTTTAATAGATTTTGCAAAATGCCATGTGTTTTCCTGGTTTTCCCCAAACACAAAGAATTCCTTGTTTTTTTCCCAATTTTCAGGTGTGTGGCAACCTTGGTCCATTTACTTAGTGGTAAACTATGGGTAAAGGGTTTGGTAATTGTACTTGAACAAAATTAAGAGATGCCAGTACATGTATTTGATTACTTTTTTAATGTATTAAAGAGACATACCCAATATAAAATTTCCATAGGAAAAGCCTTTAAGAAAAAATAAACATATAATTTTGCTGCCATCATCGGTAACATTTTATTGAATTATTAGTGTCATTTTATAGGTAATTATTTTATCTTGACTGCCTTTGGGTTGGTGGTCAGAGTCCCTGGCTATAGATTCAGAGGTCCTTGGTTCGATCCTCGGCGCTTCCAGATTTTCTGTGATGCAGTTGAGTATGGAATGGGCTCAACTCAGCCTCTTGAGGACAAATGAGGAGATCCTTGAATGGAAAAAGTAGTGGCTCTGGTCTAGAAAACTGGGATTAACAGCCAGAGGGTCCGTTGTGCTGACCACATGACACTCTCCATCAGCAGAAATTGGCACTATTTTCGCCAAAAGACGGGGGCAGCTTGGCTGGTATGGCTTGCTCAAGCTGACGCCATGGAATTATATATATATCACTGCAGATCACATGACTTGATGTATGCACAAGCCTAAGTTTTATCTAGTATCTTATCTAACTGTGGTACTCCTATGAGCATTGGGGTATACCTTAGCCTGCGATAAAGGGGAGGGAAGCAGTTCCCAACAGAAAATAAAAAACCAGTTTTGAGTATATCCAGTTTTAAAATTCTTCTCTTTTAATTAAATACATCACACATATTTTATCACAAAACTCATTACATTATATATTATGGTTTTATTCAAAGGGAATGCTCATTGCTGATGCGTAGGTGAGAATTCAAACTTTCAATAGCCCAAGAAGTGATCATAATCATCATCATCATTATCAACTGTTTCCAGCCTGTGGCCGGGTCAGTTTAGTAAAATTCCTCCATCTTCCTCTCTCCCTCCACCATTATTTTTATGAGCAGCAGCCCTGCTACTAAGGTGAAGGCCACAACAGGCTTAGTAAGCCAGTGGCCGAAAAAAAAAACTCAAGTACTCAAGATAATAAAGTAAAATGCCAAAATGTGAAGTAGTAGTAGTAGTAGTAGTAGTAGTAGTAGTGGTAGTCAGATTTTGACAGGAAGAAACTTTTTAGAGTGTTACAAAATTTAATCAAATGATGTTCATGGATTTAAATGTCAAATTGTGGGATCTACTGTCACTTTTGATAGATAGTAGCGATACCTAAACTCTTTATTTTTATAAGAATCCCTCGTTAAGACCACCAACTTTGATTGAAAGTGACTAAAATTTGTCATCCTAGAAATATGTCTTATTTGATTTATTAATTATCATAAAGTTCATCTAAAGAGATATTAAAATATTCTAAAAGCTTCCAATAATACTCCCTTATGAATGGATGTATTGTTTCACTTTAAATTATTTACCAATAAGAATATAAATACGATCATAATATCTTTTTCCCGCCATTGTGACAAGAAAAAGTTTCCAGTTTTCAAGTAACAAGCTTCCAATACAAATCGGACTGTATCTGTCACTGTGTCTCATTAATTGTTTGTGTTAAATACATATTAATTATGCTAATGTAGTAGGGACAGGGAAGGAATAATTTAGAGGAAATGTATCCACATTGGTGTGGAGGGAAGTTGAAAAATCATTTAGGAGAAAATAACTCATTGTACTCGGCCGGTATTCGAACCTTGGTCCCTCCGTCAAACCAGAATAAAATAGTTTGATATTTAAATGTGTACCCATTTTGCTGGGTCAATTTATACTAGCAATAGATTAAAATGTTATCGATGCTAATCGCAAAATAAATGTGCTTGTCTTTTCTAAAAAGTTATTTCTATCAGAATCAAATTATAAAACCAAGAAATAAACAACTGTTTCTTACAAAAGTAGCTTTCCCCTTTAACACCATTCCAAAATGCTGTAAAATTAAACTTGAATTTGTTTTCATATACCATCAGTTGATGAAAAGGTAAAGACACGTATTGAGGATGGAAAAATAAAGTATCCTAAGAAGAATGATGAAGTTGAAGTTTGGAGGGAAAAGACAACAAGAAAGACCAGGGAAGAGACAAGAGAATTAGATAACTGCAAGTGCGCAGGTGAGAGAAGAGTAACAGCCGAGAGTAAGGAAGAATTATTGTGGAAGGACAGAGGGAGATAGAGGCATTTCAATAAACTGAGCCATCACAAGCTTAAAACAGTTCATGACAATTATGTTATTAGTTCATTCAAGACAATTGTTTATCAAAATGTCACGTTTATTAATTATATCACTTTACAGATAATTTATGTTTCATGCCATTAGACCAGTACTTATGTGAAACAGTATAGGAGGGAAATGTTCAAGGCGCATTTGTAGTGCTATTCAGCGCCTTCCCTTGCTCTTCTTCTTGGTGGCACCCGACTGCTGCGCCTGACTCTGTTCACTGCCACCCTGCTTGCCCGAACGACTCTTCAGCTTGGGGATCATCTGTCCCAGATACACCAAGATACTATCACCTGACACAGAGCAAAGGTCAATGTTATTTCTTTGAACTACATGCTCTAAGCACTATTTTATGTATTATGCACTTATAAGGGGTGTGCCAAATCCCCTTTTTTCGATTGGAAGCAGTCAAAAAAAAAAGTTAGCTTTTTTTTTGCAAAATGTAGAGATTTAGTCCAAAATTAATTAATTACATTAATATTAGGGCTGGGCCTATGTTGCGTGTCAATCCAGTCATTGGCTGATTATGGCACATTTGGTTAAGCCGATGATTGACATTTTGAAACCGATTATTTTCGCCAATCTTTTGAATTGTGTACAAGCAAGAAGTCTGGTAGTGATTGATTACTCGCCCGTTTTGAGCTATGTAGCTGACACCCTTGTCCTTTATTCTATTGCTTAGCGGCAGGGAAGGAATTGTCAGGCAGAAAGGAGA
>CABFWB010000192.1:235900-250945 GCA_902151455.1 Timema bartmani
TAGGAAGAGCGGTTTGTTTACTTGTGAGGGGGGGGGGGATATGTTTGAATGATCAGTTTGTGGTGACTCATACTTGACAGCTTGCAAGTGAGACAGTGAGTGAGGGCCAGTCTTATAGACAGACTTAGTACATCAAGTGCGGCTATACTAAATACAAGATGATACCTACCTAAACTCTGGACTAGGAAGATGTCGTTGTCCTGTATATAATATAGTACAGCACTTGAGGTGTATTAAGTAGGTCTATGAGACTGGCTCAGAGAGAAGGTAGGCTTCAAGGTCAACACTTTGTGAGCAACAAACAAAAGAAAGTATAAAAGAACGAAAGTGAAAATTTAATGGGTGATAGTATCAAAAAAATTGAAGCCTAGTTAATGACAAATGGACTGCTCATATAATATGTCACCTTAATTATTTGATAAATATTAACTGATAATTAATGAATTTAAAGTATTTATTTGGTCATTTATCACTAATGTTTGGTTTAAGTATGATATTTAGAATATAAATAATAATGTCTGCTACTATTCTTCATGGGAAATATAAAAACAAATAAACAGAATCTTATCCTTTGAATAACTTTGTGCAAGTTTTGAAAGAACTAAATTATTAATAATTTATGCTCAAAGTTGAACATTTTGGATTTAATATGATATATTATATCAAAGAGGTCAAAACACTTTTTTCCAAGTACCTACTTCCCCCTGACCCTTTTACAAATAGTTACCACAGAATATTTAAGTTTTTAATTAGGATTTTTTTATGTTTATAAATATTTTTACTAAGTATATAATAAACAAAAAACTGTTTGCATTAAAAATCGTATGCATGTTGATTTGCATAGTATTACCTTTATTATATTGTAAGGGGGAAAAATCTAATGTTAAGCATCAGTGATTGGTGATTGGCAACAAATGATCGGTTTCGGGATGGTCGGCCCAGCCCTAATTGTTATTACTTTTTTTCATGTACATAACAACAAAAGATTTTTAAAAATGAAAAATAACTTATGTGATATTGATTAAGGTAACTTAGTTACTTTTACTTTAAAATTTAATCACTATTATGGAACAATGTATGTATTAGAATTAATAATAAGTCCCTGATGGCCAAACTAGAACAAAAAAATTTCTCCCAAACAAGCACTAATTTTAAAGAAAAATAATCTGGTCACAATCAAAACTGACCCTACCAAATATGATTCAAGAGTCTAAGCCACTAGGCTACAACAATTTTGTGATTCATTGACAGTTAATTTATTTTAAAAGTTTCATTATTTTTACTATGATTAATACTCTAAACAATGAGAGAGCTGATGGGACGTTTTCTATTTTATAAATGTGTTTAGCAGAGGGACTTATTAACAACAATCTAATGAGGTAGAGATAAGAGCCCCAGATAAGAGGAAGTGAACCCGCATTAGCATGGGGAGAGGATTGTAAAAGGATCCTTAATG
The DNA here is from genome assembly GCA_902151455.1 of Timema bartmani. NCBI lineage: Eukaryota > Metazoa > Arthropoda > Insecta > Phasmatodea > Timematidae > Timema > Timema bartmani. Next base: position 237,357 of record CABFWB010000192.1, read on the forward strand.
GATTAAACAAGGATTTGAACCTTGCCGACAATGGATGACCAAGTGTAATGCAATCAATTATCCAGCCATATCAGAAATAAAACTTGGTACTCTTAATTTAAATCACTTGACAGATACACAACAAAACAAGCTAGGGTTTGAGGCAATGTTTTTCCAAAAAACTAGATACTTTTTTCGAATATTGTAATAAAAAACATTATTTTATGTCCTATAAAATGATTAGAAAAATATTAATTAGTTTATAGAGTCAGTGGTTTTAAATGTATTTAAGTATGCAGACATTTTAGTAAAATATTCATAAGAGACAGTGATTCTTTTTTTTTTTTTAATACAAAATAGCTTAGAGTGTTTAAATGCCACATTTCCCTTATGAGAGAAATAAATACCTTAATGTTTCCTACTCTCTGATATTATGATGTTCAGACAACACCAAAAAAAAATTATTTAAGAAATGTTTGTCCAGTTATTTGAAGTTAATGATCTACTACCCTGAAGATATACCGAAAAAATCCTGTCTTTTATGTCTCAAAGTTATAAGGATCAAAAACTTCATTCATATGGCCTCCACTTTCCTAGTCTCTCTTACATTCATTGTCCATGTTTCTGCTGTATGTGTGACAACGGGTACAGATTGTGCCCTGTACAACACTTCCTTACACTTTTAGGGCACTTCTCTCTCCATAGCAGGTCTCTTTCACACCTGTAGAACAACTCTCTTTGCTGTCTTCTTTTCATTAAATCCTCTTTATTTCCATCTTTCGCCTCAATCATTCCGAGATATTTTACGTTCTGTACTTTTCTCAGCTCTACTCTATATAACTTTATAGCTTTACTAGGCCTTACCCTCTTCCTTGTCATAACCATCATTGAATGAAATTTGTGAGGATCATGTTAGCAGTCACTAAGAAAAACAAGATTAGGAATGAAGTTATCCGAGAGAAAGAGTTGGGATGCAAGGAGTACATGAAATAGTGGAGAAAGCAAGACAGAGATGGTATGGGCATGTAGTGAGGATGGAGAAGGAGAGGATTCCAAAAGAAATGATGGATATGAAGTATGTAAGAAAAAGACTGTAAGAGAGGCCAAGAAAGAGATGGGAGGAGCAGCTAACAACAAGTGTGCAAGTGAGAGGAGAAAAATGGAAGCAAATAAAGGAGGAAGGAGAGAGGAAGATGGAGGCATTTCATTTATTGAACTGACCCGGCCACAGGCTGGAAACAATTGATGATGATGGATGATAAGTTCTAAGGATCAGTATCTGCATACGAGGTAAATGTGTCAAGAATTTTGCAGTCTCTAGATTTAAGGGCTGTATGCAAGAACTTGACTAAGTGGATGCTAAGTGTACACTAGTGTGGGTTTGCTTGCATCATCATAGGTTAAAAGGTGGAGCGATAGTGTGCTCGGGACCACACTATCACTCCACTAAGCATTCACTAACATTCTTGTATACCGCCCTTAGGCTGTTTATAAAGACCCAGTCAGCTACGCAAGCCTCATAACTCACGAGTTGGAAAGAGGGGGTTGATCAGAGTTTCGTCGTCATTCTTAATCTGCACCCTGATGCGACCTCGGTACAACATCTCTTTACTGCGCTCTCGACTGTACAGTTTGTTCTCGACGCCAATCTTCAACCCGGCGGCAGACAAGACATCACGAATCTCTTGGTGGGTGGGGTTTTCCACAGCCTAATAAATTAACACAGATAGTTTATAAAGCAATCTCCTCCCCAGCTATCATAATGAATGAGTAAAACTATAGTTTGAAATTAAAAAGGAATACCAATGAAACTGTTATATTAGATTAGATGGTAAATGTAAGGTATCTTTACTAATGATAAACTGCATTCAATTCATTCGGCTTAAGGTGGGGATGTAGGAAACGCCAGAAAAGGTAAGTGTTTTTATGGCAAAATATTTTTTTGGCTGAAATAAATAAAATATTGCTCCAGTAGAAACAAAAATAATTTTCTTCACATGTTGATATCAACAGTTGTTGAATACCTGTCATGAGCATGGCGGCATTAGATGACAATCTTTTCAAATGAAGAGAAAAAGTTGTCATTATGATATTTCATATTGATATTACTATGTGAAGAAAATTAAATTCTTATGTTTCTACTGGAGAATTATTTGATTTCTTTTGACCAAAAAAATTATTTTATTATTTAAAAACCTGGGCTGTGGCGTCAAGAGTCGTGGAGCCAGAAGCAATTTTAGATGGATTTGGAATTCATAAAAATGTACCGCCACCGAACACTGGCTTTAAAATAAAAATTTATATTCTTATAACAATACACGGTAGCTATATCATTTTAATTTTACACCTTTTTTTATTCTTTATTATCATAATTTGTATAAAGTTAAGAAAGATTTAGCTTAATATAGGCTTTCTGAAATATATAAAATTTATAAAGAGAGGAAAAAACTTGTTTTTTATGGATTAACAGTCGCAACAAGTATGTAGTCGAATAACAAAACCATTTCTAATAATAGTAGTCCTAATTATAATATGAGTAGAGTGTTTTACTGAATAGTAATTTTCAAAAGTAGATAGGCTACTTTTAATAGAATTAGCTAAACTTGTCCTTTCAGATAAAGCAAATAAACCTCCAAAAAGTTAAATCATGATACATGTAGTTTTTAGGTATGTGTTATTAAAATGATAAATTGTCAAGGATTAGTGACAGTCAAAGTGGAATGGGATGGTGATAGTAGTTAAGAGGGAAGAGACCAAAATTCTCATGGAGAAGAATGAAGCCTACATTATGGATAAAAACACATTCAGTGCACCAATACAAGATGCGAGCCTTAGCGTCCATGTGTAATGTTCATTATTTGACAATATGTTATTACCATAAGTTAACCTAATTTTACATTATGATCTGCAATTTTATTTTATTACATCAATTAACTTAACAAATTGTATCAATCAATTCTTTCTAATTATTTTTGAGCAATATATCTAAGTCTTAAATTCTAAATAACCAAGATTGGTAGTAAGCACCTGGGAGGAATTTAGTAAAGTTTGAACTATTCATATACTGCATGATAACCCATCACATGAAATTATTCAACAGTTTTCAAAGATTAATTTCCTGGAGATAGTTAGCTACATGTGGTAGGTAGTCCAGTGCTTAGAATGGGCAGCTTTTCACTCTTGGACAAGTCATGAACATTAAGGATGTCAGCATCATTGCAGATATACTGTATATCTTTGATTATAAATGCACTTTTTATGCAATTTAAACATCTAAAAAACAGGGTGAATCTTAGAATTAATGACGTCTTAGGATCACAGTTCTTTTCAATCTTTCCTGTGCTTTGCACATGGCACCACATGTTTTGTTTCTATGTGGAAGCCCCACCTCTGTGTTTGACCACAAGTTTTGTTTTTATGGGGAAGCCCCGCCTCCAAGTTTGACTGTTAGCGCATTCTTCAATTCCATTGGAGAATAAAGTGACTTGGGTGTTTTCACGCGCTTTCTAAATGTGAAGCCACTGTTATTTCACTATAGTGAAGTTCACTCGGTGAGAACTAGGAAGTATTGATTGTATCCTTGTAAGAACAGTAGCCTATGTAAGAAGTTGTGTTGTGTTTTGTTTAAAATGTTGTCATAAAGGTTGCACTATTACGTCGCATTGAAACGAAAAGTTATTGTGTACCCAGAAGAACATGGAAATAAAGCTGTGTGTCGACATTTTGACATTAGTGAAGTAAATGTTTGTCGATGGAGAAATGATCGCAATTCCATATTTTTGTGCAAAGCAACAACTAAATGCTTTACAGGGACCAAGAAAGGAAAATTTCCTAAAGTTGATGAAGCTGTGGTACATTTTGTAGTGGAGACAAATGCAAATTGGATTACCCATCACTCGACAAGCCATACAATTGAAAGTCGGAGAAATTGCCATGTCCCTTCGAATAGAGGATATGAATTTTAAAGGCAGTTGCGGCTAGTGTGACAGACTCACGTGTCGTGGCGGGTTTTCGTTAAGGCGCCGAACATTTATCTGTCGAAAACTTCATGCAAACTTTCAACAAAAGTTTATCAACTTTCAGCGATATGTGATCAAGTTAGGGAAAAAATAAACTATTGTTTTAGTTAAATTGGAAATGACTATGGAACACCTGTCTACTTCGATATGACTCAAAATTACAGTCAATGCTAAAGGTGCTAAATAAATCAGGAATATAAGCACAGGCTACGAAAAGCACCGTATCACTGTGATGCTGTACATCACCGGTGATGGCCAAAAGTTGCCACCATATTTAATTTTACATCGAAAAACCATACCGAAGAATGAAATTTTCCTTAAAGATGTTATTGTGCGTGCACAAAAAAATGTATGGATGATGGCAGAGCTTATGGAAGACTGGCTAGATGTTGTCTGGAATAGATGTCTTGGAAGTCTTCGTAACCCACCTTGCATGCCAGTACCTTATGCATTTTGTGAACATTTGACCTAACAGGTCAAAAATAAAATCATGCTAAAAGGTGGTGACTTGGTTGATTCCTGGTGGCATGACTAGCCAACTGCAACCCCTCAACGTTTCAGACAACAAACTATTTAGAAAGAAATATGAATCCTAGTTGTTGACTAACAATCTTCCGCTGAAAAAATTAAGAAAGTGCCAGAATCAAAATTGGCGGAATGGGTATCAACAGCATGGAAGCTAATCCCAGAAAGAATAGTGCAGCACTCATTTTAAAAATGTTGCATCACCAAAGCTCTCGATGGCTCAGAAGACGAGGTATTATGGGAGAATGGTGATAAAGACGGATCAAAAGAATCGGCCTCTGAAGATGAAGTAGACTGATATTGATTCAGATACAGATATCGATGACTCAGAAGAATCAGACTGCTATTAAAAAGGAAGGGATACCACCTATTGATAAATAAGGTACAGCTTGTATTGTATTGTTAGTAAATGTAATTCTATAATGAAAATATTTCTTAGATATAAGATAGCTTTTTTTGCTTTATATCTGTTGGTGGTATTGATGGCGTCTTAGAATCAAAGATATACTGTAAGAGCAGTTTAATATTTTTAGATGTAGACAAGTTAAAACAATGTTAAATTTATTTGAGGTATTAACATACACTTTCAAAATCAACTTCAGACTATCTCAGTACACAACTTACTAACTTAAATACAGAACAACAAAATACCCAGCCCCCTTGGCCATAAATGCTTCTCTGTGAAAGAGAGAACTCAAATTTGTTTAGTAATAAGGTTTTCGACCATGCCAGGAATTGAACCCAGAACTCTTAGCACAGTTGGCAGACACTCTACTTGCTGAGTTAAGGTGTTGGACCATTTGGAGCGTAATTTTGGTTACCGATCTAGGCCCAAGTATTGAACACCTTCAAACTATGATGATTGGGCTTTATAGCCTTTTGTAGTGTGTGTTGGACCCACTTATTTATAAGTGATGAAAATGTTTTTATTGAAAAAAAAATTGAAATATTACCTTTTCTTTTGATACTCGCCTTCCTTCAGCAAGTGTTTTCTTGCTGTTTATATAAGCTGGGTATATGCAAATCCATCTGAAATAAATAAAATAGTTTTGTAGACTAATCACCATGTTTAACCGATATTAATTCATTAAGTCTAAAAAAGATTTATATTCGAGTCTAAAATAAATATTTCTTTATTTTTATTAAAATAGCTTCTGAGAGACGATTCACCGAAACAACCACTATGTTGCCTAGAATCGCCTCAAATGCCTTGCCCTATGTTCTTAAGAATTGCATGTTAGCATTTTTACAGCTTATTGAATTATTTTAGTTTTTTACACTATGCCAGCTATCACACATGCCAAGAGTATAGTTATGGTACCTATTTATTTTCTAAATAGTAATATCGAGATACCTGTTAAGTACAGTGCAAGCAGCATAAAATAAAACGTTAGGTACCCTAAACTATCTACTAGCCCACAATAAATAAAAATAAGTAGTATTTTAATGTTGATTATTAAAATATAGCCCATAGTGACCTAATCTATGAGCACACAATGACCGTAATTGTATAAGGGCTATATTGTGGTAAAAGGTTATTTTTTAATTCTTAGAATAGGTCTTAATATTATTCTAAAATGTTACAAAATTGTGGGTCCCTTGTACTTCAAGATCTTAAAGGCTCGTCTACATAGAGTTGTACATGCTTGTCAGCGTCAGAGTAGTAATGTGTTGGTTACCAATTCATTTTTGTAGTTCCTTACTACAATAAAATATCGTAGCACATAATTTCAACCAATAGGAATCAAGAAAACATAAGCAGTTGAAAACTAATAGATATACCATGCTGTTACAGCTTATTCTATATAATCAAAGTCATAATATTAATATTTTCAAATAATTAAAATATAATATATTATATGTTTAAACAAGAAATGTTTTAAAATAAAAAATGCAGTGTATATATATATATTTCCATGAAATAGGCAACTATCCTAGATTCAATAAATATTCATTTTAACTGATTTTAGAAGTGCAACCATATTTGTTTTTGATTGGCTGAACGCAAGGTGTCACAACGTAAGAGATGGACTATGTTCATCTCCATCCGACAATTCCAACTTACTACTACGATTGCGACATTCAAAATTACGACTCCGACAAGCAGGTGCGACTCGATGTAGAGGAGTTACTATCATATATGCCTAAGTTAGGTAATAATTAATTATAAATCACCTTGACTTAGTTTAAATATTGAATTATTTTTAAATAAGATAGCAAACCGTTACTATAAAATAGACAGAATAGTTTGATTTTAATTTTTAGGATAGGATCACACACTAAAAGAAATAAGTTTTCTGACAGGATAGGTTAGGTAAACAGATGGTGTGATAAATAACCAAGACGAGGATATTGATGAAGGATTTGAACGGCTAAATTTGTAAAATATATTCTAAAAAAATTAATATTACAGTGAGTTAAAATTAAAATTAAAAGGTTCACCTTTCTCTATCACTGTGTTTCTTATCAGGGCTCCACATTAAAGGTACGACAGCCATCTTTGATGTTATTGCTTTAACTTTTAAGTAAATCTTAGCAATTCTACCAATCTCCAAAATAAAAAAATTATTTGAAAGCACAGAATTTCACCTTTGTTTAAATAAGGTCCAAAGAATTGCATATAGAATTGTTTGCTTGGACCGTAAACGTTTAATGTAATTGTTTTTACTTCATGAAAAATTATTAGAAAGCAGCACCTCTATGATACTCTACTCAAGACCTTATATAAAAGTTGATCGGACTTTGAAGGTTTTTAGTTGCACGATTTGCCGCCATATCAGAAAGTGATGTGATCGTTGCGGATAGTTGTGATCTTTTATAACAACAGCTGTTCAGATTTATAAGATTTTATTTCTGCGAAATGGCTTCACATGTCAAAAATAAATGTAAGTTTTCGAATTGTTTTAAAACTAACGTGTCTACGTTTATACGCCCTCAAATTCCGAGAGACATGATTGTGATAAAAAAAAATACAAGAAAGCTTTCTTGTCAAAAGAACTTATTAAAGACTATGTTCATCTCCATCCGACAATTCCAACTTACTACTACGATTGCGACATTCAAAATTACGACTCCGACAAGCAGGTGCGACTCGATGTAGAGGAGTTACTATCATATATGCCTAAGTTAGGTAATAATTAATTATAAATCACCTTGACTTAGTTTAAATATTGAATTATTTTTAAATAAGATAGCAAACCGTTACTATAAAATAGACAGAATAGTTTGATTTTAATTTTTAGGATAGGATCACACACTAAAAGAAATAAGTTTTCTGACAGGATAGGTTAGGTAAACAGATGGTGTGATAAATAACCAAGACGAGGATATTGATGAAGGATTTGAACGGCTAAATTTGTAAAATATATTCTAAAAAAATTAATATTACAGTGAGTTAAAATTAAAATTAAAAGGTTCACCTTTCTCTATCACTGTGTTTCTTATCAGGGCTCCACATTAAAGGTACGACAGCCATCTTTGATGTTATTGCTTTAACTTTTAAGTAAATCTTAGCAATTCTACCAATCTCCAAAATAAAAAAATTATTTGAAAGCACAGAATTTCACCTTTGTTTAAATAAGGTCCAAAGAATTGCATATAGAATTGTTTGCTTGGACCGTAAACGTTTAATGTAATTGTTTTTACTTCATGAAAAATTATTAGAAAGCAGCACCTCTATGATACTCTACTCAAGACCTTATATAAAAGTTGATCGGACTTTGAAGGTTTTTAGTTGCACGATTTGCCGCCATATCAGAAAGTGATGTGATCGTTGCGGATAGTTGTGATCTTTTATAACAACAGCTGTTCAGATTTATAAGATTTTATTTCTGCGAAATGGCTTCACATGTCAAAAATAAATGTAAGTTTTCGAATTGTTTTAAAACTAACGTGTCTACGTTTATACGCCCTCAAATTCCGAGAGACATGATTGTGATAAAAAAAAATACAAGAAAGCTTTCTTGTCAAAAGAACTTATTAAAAAAAAAAAATCTATTGATAGATTTTGTGAAAAACATTTTTGACCAAAATATATTCTATGAGAGTGGATTTAGCAGATAGTGATGAAAGCATTTTGCAAAAGGGAAGTGTGCAATTGCTTTTTATAGTTGAAGATTAGTTTTTCTCTTAATTATTTCCACATTGGAAAGTAAAAAAAAAAAAAAATTTTTTTTATTGTGGATGGTGCTCTAGAACTGATACAAGTAAAACACTGTATTTTTATCAAAACAGCAAATCATTAAGAAATTTTTGTGACCATTTATACTTTCAAGCAAACGGCAAATCAAATGATACTATAGTCATATTTAGGCCTATTTAATATAATTTTATTTTGTAATATTAAGACATCTCACTAAAATCAAAATCCAGACGAAGGGCATTTATTTGCACATGAAAATTTAGAAAGGTTAAGTAAGAAGAGGACGATGCTCAAAAACCTTACCCATTCACATTTCACTTATTTTTTGTTAAATATTAAAAAATTAATCACAAAGATATGGAGAGTTGATAGAAACTAAAATTATATTATTTATATTCGAAAGTATTTGACAACATCACATTAAAAAAGTAACAATATTTGTTTAATTTTTTAAAGGGCACTTGCCACAAAAGTATTAAATTATTTATAGGAGACTGAAACTTTCTAATATGACTGTACTATAGCTTGGTAGTAACAATCGGTATGTTGCTGCAAGTAATATTACTACAGTAATTTAATTAAATAATATTTAGGGATCATACTATCAATAATTGTCTTGGCGCTTAAGTCAAATACAGTATTTGAAAAATGTATACTTGAAGGCTGGAAACAAACCTGGAACCATTATAAAGATTGAAGTACCAAAGTAATATGTTTAGATCTAATGTTTTAAATAATAAAACACTATTGAAACTCTATATATTGTAAGCAAGAACGATATGAGTTAAAGTGAACGGTGAGTGATATTGATTTGCCTCGGTATTGAGCCTTTTGCAAAAACATACCCTCTAAGATAGCTAATTAACACCACTCACACTTTCGAATCTGAATTAATGTTTTTTAAATCCACTCAAAGATCATACTTCTCATTCACTCTTCACGTTTGCTTAATTCATTATTGCATTCTGCCTTATCCCTTTATTGAAGGAAAGACTCTAATTTTCGTATTCAGACAAATTACCCTAAATGATACATATCAGGATTAAATCAAAAATCCCCTCAGATGCTATGAGCTAGATGGTAAAACTCTTAGTCCCTTCATACATCAATACTTTTTTTTATAATAATTTATAGCCATATTTATATGATCAAATTTTACCAAACAAATAATTAGCATGTGGTTCATAACACAGTCATTTAAATGATCTTACAACGATGAGCAAATGATTAATTGTAATTTGTAAGCTATTCTTTTTATTCACTAGTTATCACATTGGGGATAAAATAATTACTGTCTACCAGTAAAATGTAAACTAAACTTTTCTTCAAAATTTAAATTGCGCGCGCAGTATTCCGCAACAACACTAACGCTATTTGGCTTCAATGTCTGATCACTGGAATTAAAGAGTAGTCAGACCCGTGTATTATCTAGACTCTGGGAAGCAGCCATATCGTACAATGTGAGGGAGGAAATCATAACACTACGTGTGTCACATGTCATTTTATGACACAAAAGAATAATAATAAAAAATAATTATGGAAAATGAGATACTGGAATATGTAGACTCTATTACTTATCTGGGCCTAGCTATTGACAAGCATCTCTAATGGGACAGTATCACAAATAATATAACAAAAAAAACTAATTCCTATTGCAGGAGCACAAAGCTGATGTGCCTATGCATTAACTAATCCAGTAAAAATAACTCTTTATTTTTCTTTGGTACACTCATATCTAAAATATATATGAGTAATATTAGGGGGTTTGCATCCAAATCGAGACTTAAAAGACTATCTGCATTACAAAATAAAATTATCAGATCACAATATCAATTACCTGTCAGAATATACAACTACTGAAATTTATAAATATCTGGATTTAATACCTCTCAATAAACTGATTGTCTACCAAACAGGCATTCTTGCTTATAAAATAAATAAAAATAAACTTAAAAGTACCCACAAATTAGAATTCCCCCAGGTCATCATACTAGAGGTTCACTTAAAATATATCATGATTCTTTTAACACTGTAAACTATGAAATAAATTCAACTTTAAATAAAGTGACTATAATATATAATGCAATTCCAACAGATATCACTTGCTTATTTGAACTGACATATTTGAAAATGATCAGACATTTTTTCTTTGCCAGTGAACAAGTTTAAACCCAACATACCAAAATTAAGTAAAGTTTTTAACCCACTCTCCTCTATTTATGATTAAAATAGGTCTACATTACTGTAAAATACTTCACTTAAGTCTCATCCTATCTAATTGCCTTCATCACAATTATTCTAATAAATTCATCTTTTATCAGTAAACTTTTTAGAATCTATTATTATTTCCATGTATATACCTACATATATTATACAAGATTAATTCAATTTTAATAGAATGGGGATTGTTATCTGTGTCAAGTTGATACAATATTAGAAATGACAAATACATAAATATGAAATCTATATGAACACTAACACAAGATTTAAGAAGTTTTACCACTTCAAAAAAAGTCAAGTTAAAACACAAAGAATAAATTTATGTATGTGATAGCTATGTGAGCAACAAGATATGTTATATTGAAAAATTGGTAGTTAGTCACAAGACAAGGTTCTTATATTAATATTGTAAAAATGATGACCATTATGATTATAAAATTATTAAAATGTTGTTAACATGTATAAAATGTTAATAGCAAACTATGTAAATGACTAGATATGGTTGATAAGATATTAACATGGCATATTTGAATAAATAAATGTTTTGAATGAATTTGTTTAAAATTGAATTAATACACAATTATTTAATCCTTTGTTCCTCCTAAACTTTCCATAAGTGGAATGAGCTTCTTTGTCTACATGTTTCAATGCACAACCGGCATCATCTTCAGGACATGTTGCAGAATAAATATTGAGTTCAACCGGCATCATCTTCAGGACATGTTGCAGACCAGATTGTCGGGAAACATATTCTGTAATCCTGAAAATTTTGGGAATTGCTTTTTTTTCCATATTTAATTTATTTTAAACTTGATTCTCATGTTTTATTTATTATTTGAATATAAATATGCATGTCAACCTATTCTAGATGTAAATTTAGATTTAATATGCGTTTCATAAATGTTTATAATGGAAGTAGGCTAAGTTATAGCAAAAGTACTAAAAATTGCTTAAATCTTCAACTTTATAATTATTTGTTCAAATTTCCTCTATTGGGGCCTATGTATTCATTTAACAAATTAAATATTTTCAGTGTTTTAAGGTACATAATATTAGCAAATTTAGAAATAATTAGTTTTAAATTTTTAACTCCCGTTCTCGTCTCGAAGTAAGGGATTCTAAAATTCCCATTCCCTATCTCATCTTGATAGTTGAGTACCTTAGTACATTAGTACCTTCTTTCTAATTTTCACTCTATAAATGATAAGCGAAAATAATCGGTTTCAATCATCAGCTTAACTGATTGTGACATAGTCAGCAGCCGACAATCGGGTCAACAATTGGCATAGGCACTGTCCTAATCTTTATTAACAAAGTTGAAGTTATATTCCCAGTTTGATAAGTGATATGGGATTAGGTCTAGAGGAAAAGTAAGACACAAATAAAACAGACAACCAATTTAGAATTTATTTACAAGCATTTCATGTTTAATATACAATACTTAAGCAACTTTATTTTAATGTTTTTTAGTGATGTGAAATTTATTATAATATTAAGAGTGAAATTATAAAATAAATTTTTGAATTTCACTTCTGATTGGTCGTGCTTTGTTATAAAACAAAAAATATTTTATAGCTTTAAATCTACAAAAATAGACAAAGGGAAAATCTTTTCTACTTCTAGAAACTCATAACTTTTTTTTAAGGGGAACCTCTTTTTACTTTTGAAGTACATCATTTATACACATACCTCTGAAATGAATGAATGAATTATTTAATTAGCTTACATTTTCCATTATAAATTTAAACAAATAATTCTGTTAACTTGTAGGCTCTATAAAGCCAGTAAAGTTTAGCAATGATTTGTTAAAAACTCCCAAACCTTTGTAACCAGAATTAGTTTAGAGATTTATATTCATATTTTTCACTTTATATTAAAAATTTAAAAAGTAATGAATGGTTTAGTAATCCGTTTGAAATACAATATTGAATCAAAGAAATGGTTTTTACTAAGGTTATGAGTTTAAAACACATTTCGAAGAAAAAACAAAAAAACGCATATAACCTTTTAAATTTCCGATTAAGACACTCAATTTAACAGTTGATTTTGTCTCAGTAATTTATAGCTAGTGCTTAGAAAGATATTGAGTGCAAAAAGGGATGATGATGTGGGGAATGGAGGCAGTTACATAATGATGAGTTAATATCCTGTACTTATCACAAGACATTGTTAGGATAATCAAATCTCGCATACTACGGTTGGCAGGACATTCACCACGAATGGGAGAATATAGAACTTTGTTCAAGTTATTGACTGGTAAACCCATTGGGAAGACCTGGATGCAGATTGGGAGGCTAACATTAGAATGGACCTGAAAGAGAAAGGGTGTAACGAGTTGGATTGGATGTAACTAACTCAAATTTAGAGATAGGTGGCATATTTTTGTAAGTGCGGCAACGAACCTTTGAGTTCCTAATGCCATATACCAGTGATACTCAGCCTGGAGTAAGCAAAGACATCTTAGGGGGTACCTAAAATATAAAAAAAATAATATATATGTATAACTTGTATTATGCACTAACAACTCTGGGGGTACAAAGTTGAGGATGAATTATATCTGAGAGAGGGGGTGCTTTAGATATCTAGAGTTACTAAACAGACCCGGCCACAGGCTGGAAACAGTTCATGATGATTTAGGTATCTAGAGTCTACATTCATGCTGGCAAATTAAACTTTTGATTTCACCTAAAAGTGTGGTCCCCCCC
>CABFWB010000192.1:251111-350978 GCA_902151455.1 Timema bartmani
CCCCCCCACCATCTATTTTTCAGAGTCAAAATAAAAAATAATCAATTTTTTTAATTATTTGAAGTGCTCCCTTTATCTTCCAGTAGAAATTCAGTTTTATACAACCTTGTAAAGTAGTTTAGCCTAGTTCTGAAAATTTTGAACCCACCTTCCCCCATTTTTCCAGCTCTAACTTTGAAGATTCATATTTTGTTACTTAAGAGATTTGGAGTGGTACCTCTCTCTACCTACCTGACTGCCAAATTTCATTATTATATATGTTTAATAATAGGGGTTTTTCTTTTAATAGAGTATCCCCCCAATTATTAGTGACTTATTTTGAAATTTCCTATTTTTAGACTTTTTTGGTTGTGTGGCCTCTGTAGGCTTGCCAAATTTCAGATTTCTAGGACGTTTAAAAGCAGTCAAACAATTCATGCGGAAGGAATTTGAAAGGAAGGACAGGAACTTTCCTTTATATTATTGATATAGATGATACATTTATAATAAATACTTAGTACAAAAATACCTGGAAATAGTTAGAAAGTTTCAAATTGGGGGAAATTTTACAAATGTTCACTTTCCAAGCAAAATTGCAAAAAAGTGAGAAATAAACTAAATTAATAATATTAAAAAATACATAAATTTAAAGTAAACACACAAAAAAATTTAAAAATAACTAATAATATTTAGGTTTTTTATTTCAAACTGAACACAGAGATGCATTCATTCCCTTTAGGGTTGAAAACTTTCCTGCGTTGTACATCCAATTCGACACGCATTTTAAAAATTGTATCCAAGAAAATTTGACGCACTTGGCCTGGGACCACCTGGCTCGTGCCTAGATCCAGGACTGATACTTTCCTAAGCAAATAAAGGGTAGATTTGGCTAACATCATATGAAACTCAACCAACATGAAACATGTTTAACTTTGTGGTATTTTTAATTAGCTACTTAATTTTATATTATAAAATTTCTAATAATTCAGTTTGTTCATTGTGTACCAAGGCTTTAAAAACTAGTCATAACATTTCATTTTTAGCATTTCTCAATTTAAATTCTGTGTTCGGATGTATACATTTGATGAGTTTAGATTTTCATTCTAATATAATTTCATAATAAACTTAGTTGAAATCTATTTTATAATATGAAAAAGTGAAAGTTAAAAAAAGTAATTCTTAGCTTTTGTCTTAAACTTTCATTGGCAAGTTGTTTCAAATGTAAAAACAAGTAACTTTCACACACCCCAGTATTGATGGTGAACTTCAAATTCCTCAAAACTTGCTTTTTCACTCTATAAAGATGACTTAATTAACACCACCAGGATATGAACCAAAATCTTACAAAGGTGGTTGGACATTGTAAACACAATGCATAAGCTAATCAGCTGTTCAGGGCTGCCCTTAGGGATGTGCAAACGGTGTGGTCACACAGAGTCCCGCACTTGATTAGGTGACAGAGATAAAAACAAGTTGGAGTGGGAAAATTTTGCTTGCTCGCTCGTATAATGGGCTCCCTAGATAGGCAATCTAGAAAATGTTGTCAGAGTGTAAAAAAACAAATAAAAATATAATCATGTAATTTGATTTATTGAACAAGTGAAGCGAGTTCTCCAATTTAACTCTAACTGTTTGTATTTGTCTATCCGTCTGAGGTGAATATGTGTCACAATAACTTTTGAATGCATCAACCAATTTAATTCTTGGCACAGTTGATCTTTGTACATTTATAAAGATCAAGTTTGTCGGGGAAAAAAATCGAAAGACGGGTTGGGGAGAAATTAACCCTTATACAAGGTTTGGCTAATAACCGGAATGATGCTCTAAGAAATTGTATTTACAAAATTACTCAATGGACATGTTATTACCTTCAAATATAGTCCCCTCCCCGATCCCTACACCTCACCATACAAATCTTCCACTATTGGAAGCAATGTTTCAAGTCATTTTCTGAGAGGGTGTTCATGAGCTTCGTCGCTTTTTCCTTCACAGCATCAACAGACTCGAAACGGGTCCCTTTTAGTGCAGACTTGATCTTGAGGAACAGAAAAAAGTCACACGGGGCTAGATCAGATGAGTAAGGTGGATGTTCCAACACAGGAATCTTGTGCTTCACCAAAAACCTTTGGATAGACAGCGCTTTATGTGCTGGTGCGTTGTCCTGATGAAGAATCCAAAAGCCATTCTTCCATATTTCAGGTCTTCTTCTTCTTTTGTGTTCACGAAGGGTTTTCAAAACCTCCTTATAGTAAACTTGGTTAACAGTCTGATCTTCAGGTACCCAATCAATGTGAACAATCCCTCGGATATCATAAAAAACTATCATTGCTTTGAATTTGGACTTGCTCATCTGTGCTTTCTTTTGTCTCAGTGAACTGGGACTCTTCCAATGCATAGATTGGCACTTAGTTTCAACTGAAAAAACCATGATTCGTCACAAGTTATCACATTTTCTAAAAAGTTTGGATCATTTTCAATGTTATGAAGGATGTCAGCATAAATGTTCATTCGAGTTTCCTTTTGCTCAGGAGTGAGCAATTTTGGTACCATTTTAGCGCAAACTTTTTTCATGTGTGAATTTTCATGTAAAATTTGCAGAACAGTTTCCTTATCAATATTAACTAAGTCAAAGATTGCTCGAATGCTCAGGCATCAATTTTTTCGAACAATTTCACTCACTTTTTCAATATTAACATCTGTTTTTGATGTGCGAGGACGGCAGGGGTGCGGATCGTCTTCGATCTCTTCCCCCTCCCCCTTCTTAAATTTTTTAAGCCAATCAAACACTTGAGTACTAGATAAACATTGGTCACCATAAACTTCCTTTAACAAATTGTACATTTCTGTAGCGGGTTTCCCAAGTTTTACAAGAAACTTCACGTTGACACGCTGCTCATCTTTTACACTCAACATAATTCCGACGAAGCTCAGATACACAGTCCACTTCGAACAAAGGCTACGGCTGAACTGTCAGTCGCACAACCTTAAAATTTGGAAGGTAGAGGGAGAAAAGAACATAGATCAATATCTGACCCTGCTGGTTGTTACTGAGACTTTAGTTAAGTGGCAAAAAAATGAGTCCGGTTATTTAGTAGCCACACCTTGTATCTATGAAAACATGACTTTTAGCACTATTTATCAAAGTACATGTGTTTACTTTTTAGGGAATTTCCTAATAACTTATATTACCGAAAATTAGTATATAGTTGCACTGTAGTTACTGTAATGACATTAAACAAAAATTAGGGGTCTATGAGCTCAAGTATTTTAATTCGATTCAATCTCGAGGGGGCTTTTTATAAAGTTTACAAATATCGAGTTGATCTTGAGCTTGGGTTGAATAAATATATAATTTTAAAACTTAACTTATGTCAATAAAAACAAATATGTATTAATATTTTTTATTTTTTGAATGAAATACGAGACCTGCATTTAAAATAAAATATGTTTTAAACTAGTTTTTAAATAGTTAAAAAATCAAGTCACAGTACATTTTAGAATTAATTTTGAAATATACTCTGATAGTCACATAAACATTAATTTTGACACAATTCAACATTGTCTAGAGTACAGCTGTTCACTCTGGACCTCCTACCAGAGAGCTAAGTTAGAGTATTAATGATTTTTAATATGTACATAGAACACTTTTGCAAGCTCTACTTGATACTATCTTGCACTACTCTTATATATATTCTAACAACCTTACTGTGGATTCACATGTCTGCTGAAACACCAGCGCAGAACAGAAGCGTGGTCATATGACAAGCTTTAAGCCAATCACAAGACTTCCAACTAATCGGTGTGAGCTGTTCCTCTAAAGTTCAACTCATCTCTACTTTGTCCGCTCTACCTGAGATGTGTGGTACAGTAAAAACCATCAAATCTCAGAACCAACCATCTCAAATCAGTGTGCATGTCTATTTGACAATGCATGGGCTTTACAGCCAGAAGCAAGCAGACAGCTTCGTTGGCCGTTGTAAGGAGATTTGAAATAACCTGTTAATTTAAAGCGTGTGTATCAGTGTATTGGATTGTGCCACAACACAACATTATAATTTAAAAACATCCATCAGGATAGTGATCTAAATATATGTTGATAATCAGCTGTTTTAAGTTTGCATTGCAATGCATCATGGGTCAACATACAGTGTGTGTGAATTGCTGCGCTACTCAAGCAAGTTCTACTTTCTATTTTCGGCGAACTTGTGAATCAAGCTTTACAGAGAGATGCCTTTCCTATTTCTTCTTTATCAACTCTTCATATTCTCCTTTACTTAACAACAATTATTCAGCTGCTGACCTTGACATTTCAATGACTATCAGCACAATACCTTTTTTGGGTTCTTCTCACACTTTGCCCTCCCCCTCTATACCCCTCTAATTGTGCATTATTTCACAGAACAAATCCCAACACATGATCTCGAGCTTGAGTAACTATTAGAGAACCAGCTCAAATATCTGAATACTCAGCAGATCCTTAGAAACAATTAATGTTGTTAATTAGAGGCAGATGACTGGGGACCCCCCCAAACAAAGTTTTCCTACATCCCCACATATGCTAAGAGCGGCCATGCAGCTGTTCAAGTTATCAAAACAACATAACAAAAACTTTGGAAAGTTTTATTCGTGATTACAAAAAAACAACAACTATGGAACTGTAATAAATGACATGTGAAATGCTTAGTTAAATATTCAATCGAGAGGTCACCTTACTATAAACACTAAGCCACCCCATCCTTATTATTTTATCTATCTTTAACCAAATTCTTCAATTGTTGCTCTAAGTATTGCACTCTTCTCACGAGCTTATCGCGAGGGTTAAAATCTGTGTGAGGTATGGTCATGACCTTGTACCCTTTCTTTTCCAATAATTGAGCACCAAGAGCCGCCATCCCGTTGGGTTCGTTGTGAACGCCACGGCACAAGTCGTGGTAGTCCCAAGCCACAATGCCTATCCTGGAACCACATTTACATATCGAGTAGTTTATTAAACATGTATTATCTCTTTGTACATGTCTGTAAAATACAAATTATTAAATATTTAAATATGATGCCCATAAATTACAAATTATTAAATATTTAAATATGGTTGATGATGACTTTTTGCTTTGAATTTTATCACAGTCATAATGTTGAAGTTATAAATGGGACACTCGAATCCTATGGTATTCGAGAGATTCAAGATCCGTAAAAATTTCAAAAAGTAGCTCGGATACACTTAGTAAGACCTTGACTTGAACTCACACTTTTAAGAAATTGGTAACAGTAATTATGTATATAAATTCAAATGTGCAATTGGGAACATAATAAAATCACAAAAAGGTACAAAATTGTATTAAAATAATTGATTTACTCAAAAAAGGGTTATGATGTAAGAGACGTGCCAAACAAAATAGTGTCTGTCAGTGGGACTGTGCATTTGACAATTCTTTCAAAATTTATTTTAAATATTTCAATATACCAAAATTGTACATTTTTAAAGATTCAAGGAGAAAATTAAAGATTCAGATTCGAATCAAATCAAAATAATCAAAATCGATTTTCTATAACTTTTAAGTTGTTGTTAGATAATGCTCTGGAGCTTGTATTTCTTCCATTCTCCATCTAGCGTCCCAATAGTATTTCGTTAGCTGGATTGGTAAATATCCTTGTATTTTGGTTATTGCTCGACAGTGAAGCGAGTTTTTTTAAAATCATATGGCATATATGACCGGGAAGGACATGACATCCAGGTTTGGTCACCTTATGTGTAGACTACTAGCCGCTCTGGTGGCACAGAGCGCTATCCAGGGTACACCTATGGAGGTTGTCTACAACTTGTAACCGCGAAGTGATGATAGTTATAATGAAGTTGTGAAGCCGGTGTGAGTCTTAACCTAACTTAAGCCTAGTGAACCAAATCCTGGTGACTGTTGGGATAATTCCCCTTAAGGGAAAATACCCAAAGTACCAGCCGGGAACTGAACCCAGGACCCCTGGGCTTATTGTCAGCTGCACTGACCACCACACCACGGGGCCGGTTACCAAAGCAAGTGTTCATTCATGATGGTATCTGGTAGTTTGCAATGGTGTAAGGTATAAATGTTTAGTCTATGAAGATGTGCAGCTAAACAATCATGTCCTTTGGTTAGTTGGAATCTTTATATCTTTAAATATCTTTTTAGTGGGAAATCAGGTTTTTATTTTCAAGGATTATGCTCCATTTTTTGCCTGCAAAATTGTTTTTGAACTCTTCCATTAGCTTAGTCTTAACTTTATGTTTTATCCACAGCATGGAAGAATGATATGTCATGTTTTTGGTTATCAATTGTTTAATTCGGGTACCTTTCTTTGCTAAGATATCAGCTTGTCATTTTCTTTAATACCAACATGAGATGGTATCCATTAAAAGGTTATTATTTTCAAAGGTTTTGTAGTAGATTCAATGCATGATGTATTTCTCTTATTGTACTGTCACATGGGTATAATGCTGTTATAGCTTACATTTTATATTGATAAAAAATTAAAAACTAATAAAACTAATTATTTTGTTTTGGGGTGTGTTTATGTAACGTGTAATGGTTAACAAAGAAACCCTTATTTATGTGTGATTGTACTTCCTATTTATGTTAAATTGTTATTCAATGTTATGTGAGAGTGATAATATGTGTCAAGTAAATGTTTGTAATTAATTTTTGTTTAAAGTAGTGATGTAGAGGAGATTAAAAAAAATCGACTTTGATTCGAAGATCCGATCAACTTTAATCTATGTAAAAAGCTAATATATTACTGGTAAATAAATGTTACTTTTGGTACTCACCTAGTTCTCTTTTGATTGTTTGGTTGGTTAGCTTGAGCCTTTTGCACAACCGGTATGGGGTTACACTTGGCATCAAGAACACACTCCCCATCTGAAAATAACACAAAAGAAATGTTATCAAGATCATCATTTTATCTGTCAATTCATAGGCGTCTTATTTCAGGGGTGAGAGTAAACATCCTTCCTTTGACATGTCCTTAAACAAACATGAGAGTGTGTAGTAAAAAATTAAGAACAAATAAAAGTTGGGGAAGGGAAGAGGAAGAACGAGAGTTTGTGGAAGAAAAATTGGAAACTATTTTTTTTAACCCTTTTGTACTCAACACATTTTCACTTGGCTTATCAAAAAAAACTCGGGCTATTTTTCACATATTTACCTCTGTACATTTTTAAATTTCCCATTGAAAAAGGTTTTCAATGTATACAAATGGAAAAATCACACTTATAGAATAAACATTGAAGATTTAGAAAAAAATATCTCATAAATCATTTGATTTTAGATATTTTGAAAAAAATAATAATTGAAATTTGAAAATTTGATTAAAATGTATTATTCAAAGTTAAAAAAAAAACTCTTTTTTCACGTCTTCCTTCTTCATCAGTCATCCTGCAAGAAAGACCATTTATTTCTATAAAATTTTATATAAGTTTGGTATTTGTAGGTTTGTCTTATTCTAAACTATATGACTGTAAAATCATGTATATGGGACAGTACTTACAATTTTGAAGTCAGCGCCTGTGTTTGGAAAAACACTCTCCATGAAGTCGTAAGATCTGGGTTACTGTCATCACTAGTGGTATCAGAGTCACTTTCAGGCACAAAGTCACTCTCACTGTCAATAGTGTCTAAATAATCTAATATATCTGAGTCATTTAGCCTAGAACTTGGACCAGCCATTGCCGAAATAAAAGTCAAATCAAATTATTTTCCTAACACTTAGGCCTATATAGCTTCCAATTAAAATAACTACGAAGAAAATAAGCACAAATTAATAAATAAACTTTAGAAATAAAATAAAATATCAACTGCAAAACACATAATACACATTAAATAAAGAGAAACATAGAAGCCAGAAACGTAATCGTGCCATGATGTAAACATGTGAGAATAACAAAATTCATTTTTTTTTATTCATAAACATTACAGTGCTTTCTGTTTAAGAAAATACTAACTAGATCTTCATATTTATGAAACAGTCCTTGTGGTGACACCTAGTAATAATATGTATAACTAAAAGACTAGATTTGGATGGCGCCTATAGATCAGTTGTGTGAGTGTTTTAGCCACTACTTGGCGCACCGATAGATCGGCGCGCTGAGCGTTTAAGGGTTAAAAATCATCCTCAGTAGATAGGACCGGGATTCAAACCTCGGATCTCCCCATACTCAGCCAGCCAGTCCAACACTAGTGTGACACCTTAGACCGTTCAGCCACTGACATGGGTTTCTACTAGAGATGTCATGATACCTTCTTTTCTCGATTCCGATTATTAAGTTCAACCACAATTCTTCGATTCTTGCACATTTACTATTATTATTATTTTTCCAAGCATCCAACCTCATTTAAAAACATATTTATTCAACTTTATAGAATAGCAATTAAACAGAAAAATGTAAATAGTACCAAAGTTAATTTTTTTTAACAAAGAAAAAGATTTGTTTACCAAGTATTAAAGCATATTTTACAAAATTAATAAAATAATTTGTAATTGCATTAGAAAGCATGTATTTTTACCTTCAAGTAAAGCTTCACCGAGTCATATAATTAAAAAAAGGTATAACAAATAACCGTCGAAAGCAAACATCTTTTAAATTCACCAAATAGGGTTGTTAACTGAACCAAAATATTATAGCAAATTACGGCAAATAAACTAATATCAGAGAAATTCGATTACTACTGGTTCTGAATTTTGCCATTTTCTTAGTTGCCAGTACTTTCATTAGAGCTAAGAATCGAACTATAGAAAATCGTAATATTAAGATCGATTCTCGATTCTTTCGATACTAAGTAAGAATCGAGGATATCGAGGTATCGACATATCGAGTTTGACAACCCTAGTTTCTACAATTTATATTGAATATATACGTATATAAATATTTAATATTTCACTACTGAAGAAAGTAAATAATATAGCTCAAAATGTTAAAAGAACTAAAATCAAATCTAAAAAATAAAAATAATGGAAACGAAATATATGTACATGTTGTCTCAGTGGTTACGTGAGATAGCAGAAGAAGCAATGTAATGAGGATGAAAAGGAAAGAATCTACGGAAGAATGATGGAGAAAAATTTGTAGGAAAAATACTGTAAGTGAGAACAAGAAAGCGATGGGAGTAGTAAATAAATAAATAACATCAAGAGTGTGAGTGAGAGGAGAGTAATGGAAGGAAATAAATTAAGAAGAATGGTGGAGGGAGATGAAGGAGTTTTACTAAACTCATCCAGCTACAAGACAGGACGACGATGACAGAAGGATGGATCGACAACTATGGATGGACCAGCAATGGCAACAGATAAATGGACCAACAATCACAATGGACGGACCGACAACAACGGACTAACGACAATGACAGATGGACCGACGACAACGACGGACAAACCAATGTGATTCTTATAGTTGACTTGATTTAAATGTATTTCCGATTCAGGCATGCTTTATTTAGTGCTTTTTGTAATAGTTTTAATGAATTATCAATAACTATACTTTTTATTAATGCTTCTGTGTTCCAATAGAACGGCCTATTCTGACAATCCTGCTGGTTTTGAGGTGAGAAGACTTGAAGCAGCATGGGTATTTAAGTAATATAAAAAATGTACTTTATGTTCACCCATCGCCATGCTGTCACACATACAACTGATATACTTTTGCATCTACATCTCTTTTAATGCACAAGTGTATTATTTTTATTTAGTTTTTGGACCTGGTAATGGATTAATGCAGAGGTTCGTAGCCTCGGGGTTGCAAAATAAATCTAGATTTTTCTGTTTTTTTATTTGCATTTTGACATAATTAAAAATTATTCGCTATTCACACTTTGCTTAGACATATGTCCTCCCTCCATCTCCCATTACTGATCAACTAAACATATTTTTAATTTTATTATAATGAAATGGGTTACATAAAATACTATAAATGTGTGCATGGGTTTTTAATTTCACCTCATGGCGGGGAAGATTTAGGGGGGGGGGGCACAGCGAGCTATCACAATGGCTTCAGGTGGTCCGTGATATGGAAAAGGTTGGGAACCACTTGATTAATGCTGAGAACCATTAATTCCTATCAACTTAGAGCGTGCATTAGATACCATTTCAAAAGTATATATTGATGCCACAACATAACATGTACACCGTGTGTTTTGAACACCACTGCTTTGAATGTATATTAAAGAATTGTAAATATAAATATATATATATATATATTTTTATTTAAATTAGAAGGGATAGCCACCACACTTACCTTGGTGATACTGGAGTAGAAATTGTTTAGATAGAACATTAAAAAACACACAAACACATTTTTAAGGGCAAGCTTTCACTGTCACAGACTACTAGTCTACTCTCTTGACCTGATGAAGCTGTCTGTGACACTGAAAGCTTGTCCTTAAAAATGTGTTTGTGTGTTTTTTAATGTTCTATCTAAACATACTCCAGTATCACCAAGATAAGTGTGCTGGCTATCCCTCCTAATTTAAACCATGATTTAGCCTAGTGCTCTATTCCAAACAATCTTAATATTTCTTCAATTGAATTAAAATTTCTACCTTTCATTTACCTAATAAGAAGCCCATTCCTGTGTCGATATCTGTCCGCAGATATGTGCTTGAAGGGAGGAGATTCGAAAATGAATCAAATATGGTTGAAACCAACAGTTTTTTGTCTCGAGATCTCGTCAATGATACTTTGTATGTGTCAACATAGACTGGAAGTAACGGCCCTAAAACAAAAGAAATATCATCTTCCTTATTCTTAATTTTATACAATATTTTCAAAATTTCGTTCCTATTAGAAAGATCCAAGACAATTCCAAAATTCGTTTTAACATCAAGATGAGGCCGAATCCTAAATTTATCAAATCCTGATTCTTAAATTTTCTATTGAATCTTGAATCAAAATTCATAAACTTTAAAATCAATAGGGTTTTATGTCATTACTAAAGATTAAAAATGTTCATTAAACTCACCCGAGTACTTTTCCAATTTCAACTGTGCCGCTGCATTTATGTTCAAAAGTTTTAGCTTTGACGCAAAACTAATATCTTGCTTTTCTGAAATAAGGGAAAAAAGAGATTTACTTTAAAAAAGCTACATGATCTCAGATAAAAATAATGCAATAAAGCCTAACTTACAAAGGGAATATGGCAAAAAGCTTGGAAACTATTTTTAAAATCTAAACAAATGCTTACTGCAAACATTATTTATGTAATTTAATGCATAATAAACATAGTGTTTAGAAATATAAAAACTCATTTGAAAAATTGGAATTTTGCAAATAAATACTTAAATTGTTTTATTCTATGAATTTATAAATATTTTAGTAAGAATAATAACTTTAAGCTTGAAAAATGACTTTTTTTTAAAAATTTCAAATGTGATTTTTAACATATTTTGTGAAAAGTAGGTTTTCTTATTTAAAATTCATTCCTTTGTGTGTGTGTGTGTTTATGAACCATTTAAATGTTACCCTGGTCATTGCCCCCTCTGCCTATCGTCAACTTGGCGAGGAACTCGGGTGAGAGGACTGATGTCACATGCTGAGCTGTTGCCCTGTCGAGTACGACCAAAGACCACACAACATCCAGCCAGGCCACAGGGTTCGGCACAGCTGCCACAGTCAAATGTTTCACCAGCACCTGGGACAAATATGATGAAACGTACATTACACAATGATCTTTTTTTTTATGATAGAGATAAATTTATGACTTTTTTTTTTTTGCAATTATATCTACCATAAGTGTATGAACAGGAGAATAAAAGTATTATTTAATAAATATCTCTTTAAGGAAAATTTTATTTCCAATGTTTGAGAAATGCTACATTTTATTTTAAACGGAAGAAAGTAGGGGGTGTGAAGTCCACTTCTTCAATTCAAAGCGAACCCAAATCTAATAAAATATCTCAGAATTTAATATATGAAACATCTCCTAAACTGAATCGAATAATGTAAATATCCCCGAAGCCGAATCAAAGTTTGAATATTAAAAAAAAAAATTAGTGTCAGAAAACAAGTATTATATGTTGAATGATTATATAGGTTTAGTCACTGAAAATCTTTTACAAAGTATTAAATAGCAAACATGTCTAACACATATGTTGTCTCAAAGCTGATGAATTAAGTTATCATAAAATTTAATTAAATTTCTTTTTTTTTTACGCAAACACTAATTTGTATGAAAATAACTTTAAAAGTGTTTTGACTATAAATTTTTTTGGGTGGCGAAGCTTCGTAATGGTTGCATCTATAATTTCACTTTCCAATCGAAGTTGAAGTGAACAAATATTCAAAGAAAAGTCTTAAGTTTTTGAAGTGTCTCACACCCCTAGAAGAAGATATGATGAAGGATATAAACAAATAATGATCCCCATTATTCCTTTTAATGCCGATGTTTTCTGATTTACTCTTTTAAGAAGTTGCGTTTCACAATCCCTCTTGAAAAGTTTCAATAGAATGAAACCTGTACCAAAGGATTGGGTACTGAATAATTTTCTTCAAGAGGAAGTCACTATCTCTTTGTCTAATGGAAGCATACCATTTTTTGTTCCTTTTATTTTATTTATATCCCTCTTTTGTGTACCTTCTTCCATTGATTACAAAATAATTTAATAAATAGTAGCTGAATTGAGTAAAAATTATACAAGATACTGGAATAGTGAATTTTAATATGATATTAAATCACCAGCAATCTTTATTGGTTTATTTGTTATTAACCACAAAAAAATATTTTTTAATGTTAACTTAGTTTTATACTCAAATACTAAAACAACACTTGAAAAAGTGTCTCTATTAATTTTTTCTAAGCACATGTCTTACTACCCATTCGGGTTATACGCTTATATACCAATTATGCTAATGATTTTAGGGATTAAGGAGGTTATATTTAAAGGAAGTGTATCCATATTTACACAGAGGGAGTGTGGAAAACCATTTAGGAAAAATCACCCTCAGTCCACCTAACTGAGATTCAAACCTCGATCTCGCTGTCATCTGCAGTCTAGTCTACTGTGAAAGTAGGTGTTAGACCACGCGGTCACCGAAACAGGCCTATTCATTAATTTGATAGTTTGGTTTGGGTTGTACAAAGTATACATTTTATTTTAGCAAACTGCTTTATTACCTATTTGGGTACTAACTGTGCTAATGTGTTAGTTATGAGGAGGGTTTAATTTAGAGAACATGTACTCACATTTTCATGGAGGGAGAATGGAAAAGCGTTTAGGAAAAGCCATTCTCGGTATACCTGACCAGTATTTGAATGTCGATCACTCCGTCATGGGCAGGCCAGTCTATTGCGAGTGTGACGCATTAGACTGTGCGACCACCAAAACTGGTGAATATATAAAAGTTATGGCCCCTAGTAAAATTACAAGTTCACTTACGTCAAATAGCTGGCTCTCATTGGAGGGCCTGTAGTTGAGCATGGCCAGAGTCTGGAGGAGGGAACAAAGGTCCTGAGTTCGACAGGTATCTATGTTAACTGTCACCCAATCTGACAGCACA
Source organism: Timema bartmani (assembly GCA_902151455.1). Lineage (NCBI taxonomy): Eukaryota > Metazoa > Arthropoda > Insecta > Phasmatodea > Timematidae > Timema > Timema bartmani. Next base: position 264,606 of record CABFWB010000192.1, read on the forward strand.
TCCAACAGTTCTGGCAACCACATAACAAATCATATAAATAGTGACTTTTAAAAAGGATAATTTATGATTTTATATAAGTTATTACAATTTTATGAAAAAATAACTAGTTTTGTTATTGCTTTATTATGTTGCAACATTAAAATTTATACGTTTCTTTGTTTAATTTTAAGAGATGGGTCGAATCCTATATTTCTCGAATTCAAAGCTTAAACTTTCTTTCGAATCTCGAATCCTCAGGAATCTTTAAAATATACAATTTTAGTTAAAGTTAAAATATTTAAAATTTAATTTAAAACAGTTGTTTAAGGCTTGGTGCGCCTATGCTATAAATAACAAAGAGAACACATTTTAAAAACTGTATTATATTAATACAGTTTTGTTCTTTTTTTATTTTTTTACTCTCCCAAATACACACGTATGTATAATTTATTTTACAAATTGCATTAAATTGTTATTTGAAGCCAAGGTTTTTATATATATATTTGAGATACTTTTTTTGGAATTTGTATTAGTCTCAAATATCTCAAATACCATAGGATTTGCGAGATTTGAAAATTCGAACATCCCAGCCCTACTAATTTTTTTTTTAATTATGATTATTGACATAAATCAAGCTTAAAATGATAAAACAAAGCCAAGATGATAACAAAATAGAATTCAAAACTTCTTATGTTTTATCAAGCAAAATATGTGATTATTTATAAAGCCCATTTAGACAAAAAAAAATGTTTCAAATAAAGGCCAAGCGACCTGCGCTATTAAAAAGTATAAACATACAAAATAAACAAAAACTATAATTTTGCATGTAGTATATTAACTACCCATATAACTGGCCCCATAGTATAGTGGGTCACTCCATCTGGCTACGAGCCTAGGGGTCTCGATTTTGATTCCTGGCTGGTATCATGGGCATTTTTCATGAAAGGAGAACTATTTCAATGGTCACGAGTGTTTTGCTAGCTAGGGTGAGTTAGGTTAAGATCTTCGTTGGTCCCACACCCTCATACTCACTATCATCATCATCTCATCAGGACATGGAAAGAGCCTCCATGGAAAGGCTTTATAATTAGTACATTTGGTCTTCCCCTGGATACCGATACATTAGTAGGCCTACTGGCTACTCTTTCCACAAAATAGACTCTGAGGAATGTAGCCCAGACACACATATACACACACACAAATAAAATAAAAGAGACGAGCCCTCGAATCCTTAAGGATATTTGAGATTCGAGTATTTGAGAAAATGTCAAATTCCAGAATCAGATTCTTAAAAAAAAAAAATTCTTCAATTTTTCAAGTGCAATTTATTTTGAAGCTTGAATACAGTTTATTGGTGGTTCAGAACCAATTATAATTATAGGATGAACTTAACAACCAAGCCCCAGACCAGTAGTTTAACACTTAACTGATTGTATTTGTATTTAGTTACTATTTGTATTTTATATTATATATTTATATTTACTCTAATGTTAATATGTTTCTAAAATTCGGGATGCAAAGGTAAATTGGAGACTCGGATTTGGCCCAATTCTAATAAATATATATATATATATTTCTAAGCTCTCAAATTCCAGAAAGTTCTAGTTTCTAAATTAAACAGTATTTATTTTCAGATTATTTTAGTCATTTAGTTATACTTTGACATAAAGAATGAAAATCTTAGAATACTTTATTTGCTGTAAGTAAATGAAATATAAGTGAAATTTTATAATTTATTTCTTTATTTTCTGACGAAAACATTTTTTTTTTAGATTTCGTATCACAATAAAAATTGATCAAAAAACCTAATGTAATATTGATTCTGATCCTCATCCTTTTCCCCCTTGGTAAGAAAATATAAGAAGACACTGACGCCTGTTCCCCCAAAAACACTTATGAAGTTTAAACCTTTCCATGCTAAATTAGGAAAATATCCTGTACAGGCCTACATGTATGTGTTGAATTAGGAAAACCTTTGAACCACAGTAATTTTTTGCTTAATTGTACCCATTTGACGATTATAAATGTTCACCTAAACTATGAAACTTCTGAAAATATATTTATAAAAATAAATGAAAGAATGAATTAATAACTCCTAAACTAATAATTTAAAGAAAGCATGACCGAAAATGCATTACATAGTAAACAGTTGCGTGATCGGCGACGAATATCGATCCATCAGTTCGACGAGAAGTGTATACAAAATTGCAGTACATTCTTCATAATAGTTCCAAAGTAGTGCCAATAGATGGTATTAACAGTACAGAAATTTAGAGAGCTGTATTTATAAACATATTTAGCACTGGTGAATGAAATTTGAAAACGTTTATAAACGTTAATAGTATAGGCAATGCAAAATACAGCAAACTTTTATGAATGATTATTGCAGTGAAAGGATTAAGGACGGCCCCTTACTATTTTTTTTGCTGTTTAACTTTAGTATTGCAAGTGTGCTCAATATGACTTTTGTGTTCTAGTGACCTTGCACAAATCAGAGACATTTGAATATGTTTTTACTATTCATACTTTTTAACGGGTTTTTTTGTTGTTAATAAATACATTAGAATATGGTAAATAAATATATAACATATTTTAATGGGAACTTTGATGGATGTAAAACAATTGAAATAGTAAAAATTAATGTTAATGAATTATAATAGAAAATTGAGGGGGTCATGGTAAAAACATGATAACCCTCATTTGCCAACAAAATATGTTAGCAGTGATTTCTGGTTGCATACCACTTGAACTATAAGTTGTTTCTATAGTCAGTCAAGATCTTGAGGATAACTAATATCCATGAATATTTCACTTATTTTTTATAGCTATATTTCAGGATTTTATAGACGTTTAAATAATGAAAATATCCCATCTAAATCAATGAGGGTATTCATGTTTTAGCCCCAACACCCTCAATTGTGATTTAAATTTAAGAACCAAAACCGAGCATTGGTATCAGGAAAGACAGGAAATGTTACAGTTAATTTTATGATCATGTAAAGAGGCTTGAAAGGAAGAGAATACCAGAGAGAAAGATGGGAGGAGCAGAAAACAGAAAGTGTTCAAGTGAAAGGAGAAGAATGGTGGAAGGTTAAAGGAAAAGGGAAGCATTTTAATAAACTGACCCAGTTACAGGCTGCAGTTGATGGTGATATATAGTTAATAATTGAATATGTGACTATTTAGATTGTAAACTGTGGCTTGAACAAAGTGGCAGGAAAACCCTGGTAGGAAAGAACGAAAGCCATGAAGTTTACTGATGACTTGATGGTATGGGGGGTAAGAGGAAGTGAAGGAGTGTGGAATGTAATTTAGCATGGCAAAGTGTGAAGTGATGGTAATGACAAGGAAGAAGGTAATAAAGCTATAAAGTTGGATGGTGGAGTAGAGCTGAGAAAAGTACAGAACATAAAATATCTTGGAAGTGTGATTGGGGGGAAAGGTGGAAGTAGAGAGGATTTAATGAGAAGAGAACAGTAGGGAGTGTTGTTCTATAGGTGCGTAAGAGACCTGCTATGGAGAAGGGAAGTCCCCTTGAAGAGTAAGGAAGTATTGAAGAGGGCGTACTTTGTACCTATTGTCACATATACAGCAGAAACATGGACACTGAATGTAAGAGAGACTTAGAAAGTGGTGCCCATGGGAATGAAGTTTTTGAGGAACACACTAATTGTCATGAGCAGAAACAAAATTAGGAATGAAGTTATCTGGGAAAGAGTAGGGGTACAGGGAATACATGAGATAGTAGAGGAAGTAGGACTGAGATGGTATGGGCATGTAATGATGGATAGAAAAAGTGAAGATGCCGAAGAAAATGTTGGAAATGAAGTATGTAGGAAAAAGACTGCTAGGGAGGTCAGGAAAGAGATGGGAGGAGCAGATAACAGAAAGTGTTCAAGTGAAAGGAGAAGAATGGAAGAAATTAAAGGAGAAAGTGTGGTTGATGAATAAAATAAGATGGAGAAATTTTACTAAAATGAGCCATCCATAGGCTGGAAACAATCGATGATAATGATGATGAGATTGTAAACTGTGGCATACATTTGGAGAGATAAGCTTGAAGAAGAAGAGGCCTGCTCTTTACTTGTGCAAAATTTTATCTCAAATTCAGGGCTGTGGAGTCAGAATCAATTTTGGGTTAAGTTGAAGTCGGTAAAAATGTACCGACTCAGACTACGGCTTAAAATATAAACTTATAATACTATAAAAATATTGTATACTTTTTTATTATTATTTAGGACCAAAATTTGTAATTTAGATTGACAAATTTATTTAAATATAAATTTACAATGTAAAAGAAGCTTCGCATGAATTCATCTGTATTGAAGCACTTTACTGCCATCAATTTGCTATTACTAATTAATATACTTTAGTAATTTATGAAGGAGTTGGATTCGAAGTTGCAGTCGAAGTCAGACAGTATAAAAATAGAGGAGTCAGATTCTAAGGCTTGGCGTACCAACTCTACAGCCCTGCTCAAATTGAAGCAGCAACTATACCAATAGAGTCAGGAAATCTTTCTTGGTGCTAGAAGTATGTCAAGACCCACCTGTGTGCTTGTATCTCATGAGGCCCACGCTAGTGAGGACTGATCCGACCACTGCCGACCTGTCATTGTTGGGGACGCACTCGCACAAGTCCGAGGCCACTTTCTCGAGCAGCACCTCGTCGGGAAAGTTGAGCACAGCCATGGCGTACAGCGTGTCGGTGGCCTGCTTCATGTCAAGATGCTCAGTCTTGCGTCCAATGTTGAACGCTAAAGAGCGAAGCAGAGGCGTCGACCGGCGACGTTTATTTGCCAAAGTGGACAACACCTAGGCAAGCATCAGACAGAAAACATCTTGGTTGTTAAGACCTGCAATGGTAGGCATGCAGATAAAGGTGTCAAGCTAGTTGTAATTTGATTTGTAGGTGGTGAGCAGGTAGAAGTTTGAATCCCAAGAAAGGTGTTGTGATTTTTCCTAAATTATTTCTCACTCTCTCTTCACATAAGTAATATTAGTACATTTCTTCTAAAGATCTATCTTACTCATCCCTGCTCCATTAGTGTGATTAAATGTTGATAGCCTAGACGAGAAGCGAACAAATGCTTTTGAGAAACTGAATTTTGTTTTTAATTGGGGATAATCTATGTTGAATGCATTTCCAAATACAGTTTAAAATAAGTACATTGCTTACAATATATAATAATACCCTTGGTTCCAAACCCTCAAACCTAAATCAAGAAATATTATTAAGTAGGTGCAGTAATAAGATAAATCCATAAATATTCCATTAACATTAACCCATCATATGCATAGACGATAAGCCAATCTTTTGGGATGGTTTGGTTTATAAAAACTCACCCTTATCATTTGACTGAGCGAAATACCAGCAACCAGTTTAGCTGCTTCGTCATCGCCCGTGACTCCCAAAACCATAGCTAGGTCCCCAAAACCACCCATGTCGGGTGCAGTTTTTGAGGATGAAGAGGTAAATCCTTTACCAAGAAGTCTGCACATTTTCACGAACCGCTGATCACCTAAAATAGATCTTTGTGTTTATGAGTAATGTCGACAGAAAATAGAGTTTTACATAAGTTTACAGTGATTTTCAGGTATCTAGTTTATTTTTTACAAATGAGTTATAAATTATTGAGTTTTGATGAACTACTTATATGAATAGTTTAAGTATGGTAGGTTTTGAAATTTGTAGTTTTGTTAAGCAAATATTATTTTATTTAATCTGAAATAAAATCAATTATATTAATATAAAACCTCCCATATCTGGACCTTAAATAATCGAAACCCAACATATATGAAATGATTAAATGCATATTTTTTCGGGAGCTGAACTGCAAAAAATTTTTTTACATCGCATAAACCTTTATTTGGCAAAGATATACAAATCTAAAAAAAGAATAAAAATTAATTTTAAAACTTATTTAAAAAGAAATGCTAAATTTAATTTTGTTGTGTATTTAACTTTGCAATAGTGAATAATAATTTATTTAGCAACTGTGTGTACATACATATAATCCAACACCTTAGCTCAGTCGGTCTTACTGCTGAGCTAAGAGTCCCAGGTACGAATGTGAAAAAAGTAGCAATACTTTACTAATATCATTATTTTTCTCTTGGTACTTTTAATGAGTACAGTATCAATACTTTTCTTTCGATACCACATCCCTAGTCCCGAGTTCAATTCCCGGCATGGCTGAAAAATGTATTATTTGTGAAATGTTGGCTTATCCTATCATAGTAATGAATTAACAACCGGGGACTGGATGAAATGTATTTATATATATACAAAAAATACTTTTATGTAACTAAATGTTTATTATGTAATTTATAATTTTTTTTTTTACCTTTTAACTCTTCAGGGGGGTTTTAGTTTCATATCCGAAAATTTGCTTATCTGAAAAGGGGTCAGCCCTCTTTATTCCGGCTAACAGAAGTTTTAATGTATTATATACAAATTTAAAAAGATAAAGACCTACAAAATGTGTATTAACATAATAATGGCTTAGGGATTTTAAACTTACCATTCGTTTCATGTTGTATAAAATTTTAGCACCACATCTTACTATCCATTCAGGTTATATGCTTATGTAGCCTACTAATTACACTAATGGGCTTGGGATGAGGGAGGCTGAATTTATAGGAAGTTGACCTACATTTGCTTGGAGAGAGAAGGGGGAGAGAGGGAGAAAGAGAGAGAGAGGGAGAAAGAGAGAGAGAGGGAGAAAGAGAAGGAGAAAGAGAGAGAGGTAGAAAGAGAGAGAGGTAGAGAGAGAGAGAGAGAAGAAAACCATTTAGGGAAAACCAGCCTCAGTACGCCCAACAGGGAACAAACCACAGTCTACATGTCATTAGCAGTCTAGTCTATTATAAGAGTACTGCCTGTGGCCAATGAAGCGGGTTACACATTGTAAATACATATTTTATAATATGAATTAGGGTTTATCCATAAACCTAGTAATGTTGAGAGAGGGTAGGGGCTCTAATGTCTACAAGGTGTTACATAAGGGGTAAGGGGGGTACCTACATTACAGTGTTATGTAATACAGATCTTACACATAGATTACAATATTGAAAAGAAATTATTTTTTATGTTTCGTGTTCATTAAATGTAATATATGTATTCAGCAGAACTGTACCTACTTAGAGATACTAAAAATTATTTTAAAAAGGTTGTTAATCTTACAAATACCCATCTGTAACTTATGTGCAGTAAATAAGTAAAAATAATAAAGTATTGCTATAAAATTCTTTGAAATCATTTATATTCAGGATTCTAAATGGATTCCGAGCTGTATTAAATCAAAGTCCCTCTTTTAGGGTCCCAAAAAGCCTCCTTATGAAATAATGACATTCACTCTTGATGTGAATCTGACACCTTAGCTCAGTCGGTAGCGTGTCTTGTCTACTGAGCCAAGGGTCCTGGGTTCGATTCTCGGCATGGCCAAAACATTTATAATTGGTGAAATTCGGGTTTATATTTTCACATTGATAAATTAACAACCGGAGACTGGATGTTGTGCCTGTTCTAGTCTTAAGTTAGATTATAAGGCATATGAAGCTACGACAGACCTAGCAAGCCGGTAGTGGAAAATATATGACTTGAATAAAAAACTGATCCAGGCCACTGGGTGGAAACTGTAATGGATGTAAAAAAACGCTTATGTGAAAAAAGAGAGAAGGGTAAAAAAAAGTTTTTTTAATTAATGAGTTACATGGTTTATGGATGACCCCTAACAAGGAATTACCTTCAAAGTCAGCCAACTTAACCCTGCCACTTGAAGTCCAGTCGGCCAGGACCGACACCACGCGAAGTGCACTCCGCCGTGTCACCGATGAGTTATTTACAAGAGTTAGGAGGGTCTCCACGGAGTCAGCCCTTTCAATTTGATCTTCCAAAGACAATATTTTTTTATGCCGAGTGAATGTGGTGTTGTCCGCTTCTTTCAGCGAAGCAAAGGCAGTCTCTATAATACTGTTTCTTTTTCCGGTAAGCTTGGTGTTTTTTACAGAGTCTGAAGTACCGCTACCAAGAATTGTTTGAGACGTTGATACGACAACCTTTTCTTCAGATTTCACTTCATTAGAATGGGTAGACTCCACATTTTTATCGGTTGTACTTGAATCACCACAAGGGACAGAAGTTAATGCAGCAACTGTTGAAGCTGAAGAGCTTTTGTTATGAGCATGAACAGTGAAACGCATTATTATTCGTCGACAGAGCCATGGGACGTGACGAATCATGCTGAAGTGAAACTTGCAACCTACGAGAAAAGCAATCAGCCATTAAATTATTACTCAAGAGGATCAAAATTGAAATCGTATATCTTTATGATTTAGTGATATTTGGTGTAATTGTAATGATAATGAATCATAGACAATCATTTTTATATTTTTTATGACCACATCTTAAGTTACTCGTTTGGGTTATTAGCATATGTACTACTGTAATTACACTCATGTGTTAAGGACAAGGAAGGTTGAATTTACTAAAGGTGTAACCACATTTGCATGGAAAGAGTTTGTGCAAAGCCATTTAGGGAAAACCACCCTCAGTGCACCCGAACAGGATTCGAACCTCTATCTCCCCGACATCAACAGTCTAGTCTATTGTGAGGGTGTTTAAATTAAAAAATAGATGAAAAGGAAAATGTATCTATTTTGTAATGCTTTCCACAGTGATTATGTTTGGAGCCTTTCAACTTCAGTCAACTTAATAATGGGAAGATTGTCAAGTTTCTTTAGAATATAAGTATAACTAAACCTATAGGTACCTACTTATTTTATTCTAGAACAATTCTGAGACCTTAGCTCAGTTGATATCATGTCTACCTATACCTCAGTTTTAGCTTCAGTGGTGCTGACTGACAGCTCACAGCTGACTTCTGATGGCTTTGAAAAGCTACCAGACCAAAATATGTATCCCTACGCCGAACCATATGATCTGCAAAAAACATGTCTTTAGCAGTTGTCACTAAGCTAAGGGTTCCATGTTTGATTTCCAGCACAACTGAAAAATATATTATTTAGCCTAGGTGCAATGTGGGTTTCCCCTTCCACAGTGATGGATTAACGATAAGAGGTCCGGGCGCTGTGTCTAAGTTAATGTATACATTGTTTACTGATATAATCAGTTGCTTCAAAATGTGCATGTTAAATAGGTACCTCAAATAAAATAAAAGATTCTGGAATGGTAGATAAATTAAAATATTATAAGTTTAACATAACTCAGATGGCTAGATCTAATAAAAGTATGCTGCTCAATAAATTGTATTAAGAGCCCAAAATACAGCCAAGGAAGATTCAGAGAACAATTTACAAACGTTTACCAATTAATATTCCACAAAAATGCTTTTGATAAAACTAGGCCCTATATGTTTTGAGATAATATCTAGGATAGCAATAAAATGTTCTTTGAATGTGGTATTCAATGCTGCTCATTTCTATAAAACTATTTAAAATAAAATGGTTATCTTAATTTAGTGCAAACTAGTTATCAGTCCCTCATTGTTAGTATCATAAAGTAATTAATATTGTTTCGGAAACATTGCTTAAGAACCTTATGATAAGTGTATTTTACTTAAGATTAAAATTTTAACACTATCACCTACTCACAAGGAAACGGCAAATTGAATAACACTATAATTATATTTATTTGAAAAATTTATTTATTTTTACAGCATTTAGACAACTCACTAAAATATAAACAGAGTTGGCTCTATCCGCATTTTCTCTTTTTATTTAACTTATTTTAGAGACCTAATAGGCAAAGTAATTTCTAAAAATTTCTTATTCATTTGATAATAATCTTCAAAAACATCACCCACCCAAAGGTTTCCTAAAACGTTTTGATCATTGTGCTCTATAGTTCTGTAAGAAAAAAAATTACAGCATAACTCTTAATATTTAAGTTCTATATAGCCTAATATAATTAGACCCTATAATTAGAGATAGGGTAAAATAGCATTAATTTTAAGTTTTTTAACATTAATTATTGGAAATTTAGCGTTTTGTGGCATAATTTAGCATTTTGTAGCAAAATAGGTAAAAATATCTTTCGTCAATGTTTTTAGGGCCTATAAAAAGGATTTATAATAAAAGCAACGACTAACGGAATGTGGCGATTAGCCGTATGGGCTGTGGAAGGCACAGGATACAAGTAAAACCCGAGCTGAAGCACACAGACGAGTGAAACTCAATGATTTTTTAATCAATTATTTCCGCTGAAAAACATCGTTTTATAGAAATTCTCAGCATTTTATTTAAATGCACAGCATTTTCAGGGAATTCACGTCTATTTCGCTAAATAGAATAATTTAGCTAAAATACTCTCAAAATCACATTTTTCGCGTTAATTCGCGAAATAAAAATCGCTTTAAACACTTTCAAATGCCATGAAACGCAAAGAAAACTTATAACTACCCTATTTGCGACCCTTTTTTTTCTTTTCGCGTTTTTCGCAAAAGCGAATTTACCCTATCTCTACCTATAATATATAATATTATTAATAATAATAATAATTAACAATTTTCATATTAGTACATTTTGTTAATAACTCAAAACTCAAAAATAATGTAGAAGAATATGATAGGAAAGCATGTTGGGAGCACACTTTCAAAATAGTATGCCAGCCCTAGCCTACGCTGTCTGTGCAGAATAGAAAATAGGCCCCATAATGCTCCAAATTTTGTTAAATACCATAACATACTTTGACATTAATAAATAAATATAAGATATAAGCTCAAATAAAATTCTATATTTGTGAAGTTCCTTTGCGCACATAAGAAACTGCGAACCGACCATGCTTACAAAAATATAAAAGTAGTTAAGGGTTTCTGATGACTAGTGTTAGGCTGACCATATTACTAAAAACTTCTTAATAAATATACTTATATTTTATGTTTACATCGATGGTTAGAAAATAATAACACTTGAAAATAAAAGATATAACATCCTTAGTGCCCTTGCTCAAATAAGTGTCTAATTTATTTATTCCATAACAATGGAACATGGTTGAGGTTAAGGTTTGAAATTTCCTCTAGTGGTGATTGGATACGAATAAAAAAAAAAGAGACATTGTTAAAGCACATATAGGCGACAAGTTTATTAAACTGTTAAGAACAGACAACAACCCTACTAGAGTAATAATAAAATATTTAAACTGTCTGCTACCTTCCGCCCTCGACACCAGTTACCAGAGAAGAACGTATTTTAATAAAAAATTAGAACTTGGGTCATAGCATTACTTAGTAATAAAAGATTACAAATTATACCTTTTAAATTTCATAGATATTTGAAGCCGGTAACATTAATTCATATTGTTATTTAACTTATTTAATAATTCTCGAATAGATATTAGGTTGCAGCCATTTTGAAAACAAATGAACCATTCTTAGAATCAAGAAAAATTTCTTCTACCAGCTTCTTTTACATAGCGCTAGAAATGTGAGTTGATTCCATTGATCTCTATAATATAATTGGATGGATGGATATATGTGGCTGAAATTCGAGCGGTCGTCTGCATACCATTGTGTAAGAGAGAAGGAAACTTGCAGGTATCTTTTTCTCTCCTACACCCATACAAGGCAATGTGGCATTTTGACATCGTTCATTAATTTGATTGAATATATGAGAGACATTAATGTGTGATTAATTAAATGAAATACATGTGTTAGTAAAAGCTTTGAAGAGCACAAAAAAGTTCGAAACTAGTGAGTTTTTTCTTTAAATAAGTTGATGTAGGCAAATATATAAGATAATTTTTGAAGAAAGCTCGTTTGGAAGGTTTTATCTCGTACCAGAATCCTAACCTATAGCAGTGTTTAGGTGGGATAAAAGATCTTGCAGAAGGGAATTTCTACTTCCATTCTAAATGGGCGTTTATCCTAACAAAATATGATAGTATTCTGATACGAAATAAAGCCTTACAGATTGGAATTCCTACTAAAATCAAGGTTTAGCAGATACCGTACTTCCTACAAGCCTATAACTTAAATTAATGTTTGAACGTAAGACTTATACACAAAGTACGTCATTCAAACAACCGTAATATAGTTTTAGCTAACTTGTTTCATTATAGTTATCGAACTTTCAACATAATATGGGTTATGAAATCAATATACAAGATTAAAGACAACTTTTTAAAAAAAGGTAAAATAATAACTCTTTCTACAAGCCTATAATCTAAGTGATAGTTTGAACGTATGGCAACTACACAAACACTCACTCAAACAAATGTAATCGAGTTTTAATATATCTTATTAATTATATTTATCGAACTCTCAATATAATATGGTTTCTGAAACCAATATAAAAGCTAATATCCAACTTTAAATATAAGTGTAGACTTGGAAGACTGCAAACAACATGGACGATAACTACATACTAAAATATATTAAAGATTTTATTTGTTTTTTATACAGTATTACCTGTAAAATTGAATTGCATATCCTTTAATGTAAATGATTCTTCATGCAAGTGTGGTATAATACTTCACTATTTTCAAATAATAACACTTTTATTTATCAGATACATGTTTTCATATAAGAACATTGAAAGAACCCGTTAAATATTTTCCCCCCACAACGTAGCAGACAATAAACTTGAGCGTCACGCTTTGGACCTTGGCAATGCGAATGTTTATGTCCATCCAGTTTAATATAGAGATCACCGGTTAATTCAAAGCTAAAAGTTAGTGATTTTAACGCTAAACAGCTATGGATGTTGGAATTGTGAAGCTTCGAGCTTAAGTTTAGCCGGCTTTTATCTGTTATTAATCTCCCGCTGCTGCCTGTGAATCATCACAAACGGTTGAACTATTATTGGCGTCTTGTCCCTATAGGAGAGCAATGGTACTCAACATTTTTAGTCTAGCACCCACTTCTGAGAATTAGAAGATGGATACCTCCTCCTCACCCCCAAGTTAAGATTTGATAAGCATGCTGACATCAGCGATAATAACCTTAAATTCACGTTACATTGTACATTCATATTTAATTATCTCAAACAAAATAATTATTTTGAAAATGTATAAGTAATTTTAAGACCCTTTTGTCAGGGGTGCACTCGTAAATTTTCCAGTACCAGAACGTTGGATTTGTATTATAGCAGACCACAAGAATATGGTTCGGGTGGCTACATGACAAAGTTATGGAAAATGCACATTAATTTCAATGTTTACATTGATAAGAAGCAAAACTTATCTTTTTGATGTCAAATGTTTAACTTTATTTTCGTGAATTCGATTTTTAGCGACTTATTTGGTCGCCGTCTGCCTACAGATATCCAAAAGCAAGGGCCATTTTCGTGCGGTCTGATTTTTATAATTTAGGTGATATTTTTTTTATCAGTTCATAAGTTGTTTATAACATATCAATAAAAGTGAAGTGAGGGTTAGGAATCAAACCAAACAATTTTAATATCCAGAAAAACATCTAATTCTTGAACATTTGAACAACTTAACATTTAATAGTTGAAACATCAGAGTACAAAATGTTTTATTCAATTAAATAGTCCAGTTTTGATACGCCCACATGTCCATAGAGTTAGAAAAACTTAGCAAATTAATTGATGTTCTCCAAAGTGGTTGGTTTTGCTCGTTTCGTTCGGGTACCGTCTGAAGTCCAGTGTTTTTGGAACCATGTTTTTATATTTGGCTCTGGGTTCCAGTTTCTCAAGCTTGGGCTGTGCACAGGGCCACCGCTTAAGGGGGGTGAGCGGGGCAATCGCCCCGGGCGCCGTGATTAAGGGGGTGCCGATAGACGCTCCTCGTACCCATTTGTGTTAGTAAATCGTTTTAAAAATGTAAAGATTGAATATATTATAAGGGCATTAGAACAGATTCCAACGGATAATGTTGCCAAATTTTTTAAATATGTCTTGTAAACATTGAAAATAAAATTGTATAATGTGTTGAGTTAGAAAACATCAGTTTAATTAAATCTGTAAAGTGAAAAGAGCAACCATTGTAAGCCGGTGGCACCGCTACGACATGAATTCGTTCATCTCACAGCCCGTGAGTCACAGGCCTCGTGATGAACCTTTTCCTTCTCTCCACTATCCACTTGCTTCTAATAAATTGGCTGACACAGTGAATAGACAGACATTTAAAATACAAATCAATAAATATTTTGATTGTATTAATAATGATTTATCAAAGTGGATAGTGAATGACTACGTAGTAATATTCGGAACATTTCACAACTACAACAACAATTTATTATGTGTTACTTTCGATTTTTCGAACTGTGTGAATAAATTACCGTATTTACACTCAAATATATTTATGTAACCCTATTATTCAATAATAAAAAATTGAGATGTACTCCTGGGCTGGGCCTATCAGCCATGGTTTCAGGTGACAGGTACCATATGTTTAATGAATTAATTATGAATATTTGAGCTAAAAACATAATTAAAAAGTGCAAAGCATAACCTTTAGATGATCTAAAAAGTGTTTTGATTGGTGACACTCTCCACAGTAAAGGCTGCGCAGCTTGATATTTTCTTCATAACAATAACCCTTAGAATTATGGTGTGAAAACAAGATGGTGTGAGTGGTGGGTATGGGGGAGGGGTGGGCGCTTCTTTCAAGTCTGCCCCGGGCGCTGACTTCACACGCGGCGGGTCTGGCCGTGAAGTTTAACAAACATCAAACTTGACATATGTGGCACTGTCATTCTCGTAAGGGTGGGTGTAATAATGAGGTTCATTAGACTGAATCCTCTTTCACAGTCGGCTGAACTGCAGGGGATCAGTTTCATGCAGTTAAACAAAGGTGTTACTTTTTTGGTATCCTTGTATTGTTTTCGACAAAATCCATGTAGCTGTTTTTTATTTGTGCACCCATGCTTTTTGTTAAATATTTTGCTGCCTGTTATTATTAACATAAAATTATTGCTGTAATATCCATATATACTATTAAGAGCATCTTGCCATTCTAGAGCAACAATGAATAAAGATTGTTCCGAAATGTAAGGAGAGCCTTGCTGCTCTAGATCAACAATAAACCGCGTTTGCATCCATTCTTTCAAGAAAATCTTGGCACTTTAAAACAACAATGAATCACATTCCTTTTAGAAATGTAATGCTACTCGAGTTCTACAATGACCCACGTATAACTATAACATATCAGCATATTTTTACCAACCCTAGGCCATATTAAATTAAATTGGTCTTCAACCTATATGGAGTGTAGTTACGATCTAGGGCCAATACAATATATAATAATGAATTTATTTTATAGAAAGGTTTATTAGAATATTTAAGAGAGGGTTAAGTGGACAGGTCAGCTGAATAATGAATAAGTTCTAAGCAAAGTCAATGGAAAACTAACAGGTCTTCATAGGATTCTGCGAAGAAAGGTCAAGTTATTGTTTCACACTACGAGAATACATGGCTTATTAAGTGATGTCATAGAAGGCAAAGTATAAAGGAGACGACGAATGCAACAGATGAATGTCCTTAAACAAAGAAAGAAGATTAATTTTAAGGATAAAAAAAGGCTGCTAATAGGACATTCTGCTGGAGGACTCGATTTGGACAAGGCAACTGACCTGTCGAAAGACGGAACACCTAGTAAAAACTTCATAAAAAAGCCAAATTAAATAGTGAAGTAGTTTTATTATAGGTATAGAAATCTCCTACAACTACCAGTTCTAACCATGACGCAACCGATTGAAAATTGATATTTGCGCCCTCGTATCAGAGAGACTGAAGTTTAACCCCCTCGTTCAATCTGAAAAAGATTCGTTGGTGCCGATAGTCACGGCTAGATGGAGCAGATTATCGAGATCTCGTTTGGAGAACTTTAATAAAAGGGATAAAAGATCTGCGCGCGCAACGGTGCTACTGCCGAGATGCAATGCTGCCAACCGTCGCAGTGCCACAGTGGGAGGGACAAGAGCGCATCGCGTCACCTCACATCACACACACACACACACACTGCACCATCGCCATTGTTAGCAGCCTTCTAACATGGACTCGCACCATTGTTGCGGCGAAACATAAGTTGCCATTTTGGTAATTATGTAACTTGTTTGATAGTTTATGGTATATTCATTGCTGTGTTTGGGTGTTTAATGTGCCGCTATTTTTTATGTCGAAAAATATAATCGTTGTAAATCTAATTGACAAAATTTTATTTTGGTGTCAACTTTTGTTGTTGCATAGTAATAATCAGTGAACGAAGATATATTTTAAAACTTTTGAGATTTTAAGTATATAGAACGTTTTCACATAAAAAGCATTATATTATTGTCTGTTATATCTTCTTAAACGAGTAATATCGGTGTTACTATTATTTAAACAAAATAACCTAGATTTTTTTTAATGACTGATCAGTGATATCTAGAAAGTTTTCTTTGGATAGTAATCAACCGAAGGAGCAAAATAAAACCTTTTCACGCGTAACATTACGTTTGACGTTACTTAATGCACAACAAATTAAAGATAGAAAGGTGTTTAGATGATACCAATTAACCATTTTAAGTAGCTTTTTAAAGCCGGACTTGATTAATTAGTTTTCGAATGTGTCAGATCAGTAATTGTATTGATTTGAAGGCATAAAAGGAAGATATCTGAGGATATTGGAGCTGGGTGAAAGTTCCCCGAATGTGCCGGTTCGCCACCTGTCCTGTCGTCGGTCGACCTCGCAAGGTATAATGAAACTTGGTGTCGCCGGTCCGCTACGTCTGGATCTGAGACAACGACACCGGCAGCGTTTTTGGGGAGGGGCTGGGCGGGTGACCTGTGCCCGTGTCTTCTTCACATGGTGAGGCGATGACTTGGCCGGTTGCGGACAGGACGCTATCGCTAGGTCGCTGCTGTTACCTCGTCTCGCTGCTCCTCGCGTCGTGCGGTGGCGTGGTGGTGGTGGTGACGACGACTACTCCTACGACACCGACGTCCACCACCGCCGCCGCCGCGGTGCTGATAAAAGGGGTGGTCGTCACCAAACCCGGTCGGATCCCGGATCGTCATGACGTGCGGCCGACAGCCACGACTACCTCAACGGCCGACGCCAGGGAGAAGGAAGACTACGAGGACGAGGACATTGATGACCTCGACCAAAATAATATTACAAGTAAGCTATGATTTATTCACTCACCTGCAGTCGAATTTTCATAGGAAGAACCTGACAGAAAAGTTACTATATCCTGATTTAGGTAGGAAATTCTTTCTGGAAGCTCTTATTTCGTAACAAAATCCTACTGTGTACCTGTATTTTGGTAGGATAAAATATCTTAGAGAACGGAATGCCTAATAAATCAGGGTATATATATATATATACTTTCATGTATAAGGTGGGAGTGTAGGTGACATAAGGAAAAGGGCAATATTTTGCCGTTATTATCTTAGGGGCGTTCAAGTATTATCTAAGCACACTTTTGGCCATTTTCAACCGCTCCCCCCTCCTGTAAGCAAAAATAATAAAATTATTAATATATAATAATATAATATAATAATATATATATATTAATATAAGGTATTAAGACGCGATGATAAAAAAATATAAATTTATTCAATTTAGAAAGTTCTAGTAATTATTAACATAGAGGTGTAAATTAATATTGCGAAATAATCGATATTTAACACTGGTATGCAATGAAATTAAATTTATTGAACAGGTAAAATTAAAACAAGCTATAACATTATAAAAGTTTAAAATTTTAATTTACTTAACGTTATAAAATAGTATTATTAGGGAATACCGGAATATTAAATTTACTAAAAAAAACACCCTAATCTCATTTAATCCTATGACCAAGGTCCTTGAATCCACGTCTCAACATTTTCAATTATTATGTTTCTGTTTGGGTGACTAAGTCACTCAAGATTTGTCTGAAAGCCTCTTCACTCCACTCCTCGTTTAGCCACTCAGAATCTTCATGGCTGCCTGAAACACCCCGAAGTCCAAACGGCTTGCAATGCGCCCTCCCTCAGCAAAGCTTGAAAGCCCCGCCCCCCACAAGGTACTTACCTAATATTTAAACGCCCCCTTATATCAAAACATAATTGAGTCGGTGAATTTCAAAACTATCCTTATCCTAAATTTAAAAAAAATGGGTTAGTGATGGATTACGATTTAAGTTGGCATAGCTGCAGCTAAAAATGTCCTTCAACTGTTTCAAAACCTTTATAATCCTTTATTTATTTATTGTCAAAATATGAGGTCTTTTTCAAAACTGTCCTTATCCAAGAAAGTTTATT
Source organism: Timema bartmani (assembly GCA_902151455.1). Classification (NCBI taxonomy): domain Eukaryota; kingdom Metazoa; phylum Arthropoda; class Insecta; order Phasmatodea; family Timematidae; genus Timema; species Timema bartmani. The sequence goes on from CABFWB010000192.1 coordinate 282,794, forward strand.
CAACAAAACTGTCCCTATCCACCTTAAAAATTATTTGTCACAACTTTCCTTTCTCTGTATTAGCCTAAGTCGGATTACACCTGTGTTTTCAAAACTATCCTTATCCAGAGCTTGCAGTATCTCATCTCGTTTACTGCGACACTGCTGTTTCCGTAAACGGAGTGATTTATAATAACATTAACATATCTTGTTCTTTCCTGGATTATATATATACATATTATTGGGTTGTATTTTAAAGGTAAATCCAACAAGCCAGTACAGGCTCAAAGATAAAATCTGATCTCAACATCTAGTTGAGGATTCATAATTTAAAAGCCAAAGCATTTTACAACCAACTTAATGAAAAAGAAACAGAGTGCTTTTATTTGTTTACGACTATCAAAAAAACTTGGTTCTCCCCCGAGTGCCAGACCAGGCTGCATACTATAGTAGGCAACTATAATACTATAATTTTACAGTATGTCGTGGGCACTCAAAAGCATAACAGAATATGGACACAATTACTATCTATGCCTGGATGGAAAATGAGAGATATAAAGGTTTCAATGAAATCGTTTCAGCTGTACTTGATACACTGAGGAATACAAAACTAGAAAATGAAGAATTTGATTCTATCCGGCTCTGTTCAGACGGCTGTCCCGGACATAATAAAATTCGACGGTGATTGGGGCGATGATGATGTGGTTTAAAGAAGAAGCGCCAAGTACAGTAAAGAAGGTCGAATTTGTGTTCCATATCGTAGGCCATTCTTTCCTACCGCCCGACAGGGTTTTCGGAAGGATAGAAAAAAAATTTATTAATTGGAGTACAATCGAGACGCCTAACCAATACATGACTATTTTTTTATTTTATTTTAAGGATTTGGGACAGTTAAAAAGCTGGGTTCAGAAGTGCCTGTACATGACTGGAAGTCTGCCGTTCAAGATGTAGTCAAACTTACTGGGCAATGGCATTTTAAGATGTCTTTGTGTAAAAGGTTCATATTAACTAAGAACACCAACGGAAATGCTAAGGTCCAGGAGTGAAGTGAACTTCAAATGCGATTGTGAAGTTCCAGGATCAATAAAAAAGGAAGGGCAAGTGTCTAAGCAGTATGAAACCTGTTCAGCTTAACAACATGGTTCCTGTTAAACGTGCCAAATTAAATTATGTTGCTAATTTTCCAGCAAAATATTTTGGAACCAACTGGAAACAACGTGAAGACCTTGTCTACTACAGTAAAGTGATTGATGGAAAATTGTGATGAAGCGCCAGATTTTGTTGTCTAAGAGATTCAGTACTTTCCCACAATAGTACTGCACTTCTTAAAATTTAATACTCTATTCCTAAAATTTTTTAAAACGTTTTTGTGCAATTTGACATAGTGTAGCCTAACTTCCCCCCTATTTTTATCAGTTGTGCTTTTAATTGTAATTTTTGATGCAAATTGCCATTTAAACAATTTTTTCATTACAAACTATTTTTTTATTTCTAGGCTACGTACTTAGCTACAAGCTAAAATTATTATGATTTTGTTTTTATTGTAAGAATAAAACCCTAGTTTTAAAGTAGTTTAATTCAGTAATCTTACCCAAATCCAACCTAACCTTGTTTTATTTCAAACATTTCCTTTTCCGAAATGGTTATTTGCAAAAATCTCTCAATCCGCTGTTTTGTTTCAAAACTCTCCTTATCTAAAATATTTTATTTTTTTAAAAAGAAATCCAATGCAGATATTTGACAAATTAGGTTTTATTAACAACATGGTTCCTGTTAAACGTGTCAAATTAAATTATGTTGCTAATCTTATAGCAAAACATTTTGGAGCCAACTGGCGAGAACGTGAAGACCTTGCCTACTACAGTAAAGTGATTGATGGCCAAGAAAATTGAAGATAATGACAATGAAGTGCCAGATCTTGTTGTTTCAGATATGTAGACCTTTCCCACAGCTGTTGTGCTGCACTACTTAAAATTCAATGCTCTATTATTAAAGTTTTTTGTGCAATTTGAAATAATGTAGCCTAACTTTCCCCTTTTTTTTACTTTTTGTTCTTTAACTGTAATTTTTTTTTATGCAAATTACCATTTAAGCTATCTTTTCATTAAAAAATACTTTTATTTCTAGGCTACTTACTTAACTACAAGCTAAAATTATTATGGTTTCGTTTTCATTGTAAGAATAAAAGCCTAGTTTGAAAGCCTAATTCAGTAATTCTACCCAAATCCAACCTAACCCTGTTTTCTTCAAACCTTCCCTTTTCCAGTATATTTATTTTCAAAACCCTCCTTATACAAAATATTGTATTTTTTAAAAAAGGAATCTTATGGCAGATATTTACCAAATGAGGTTTTTTAATGATAATTAAATGTGATCAACACCAGAAAAAACCATTAAATAATATCAATTAATAAACACTGTAGAAGTTTTTTGCATTTTACCAAAAATGACTTATAGTGGATAAGGACAGTTTTGAAATTCACCAACTCAATTGACAAAACATGTGAAAAGTATGCAAGTTCAGTGACCATGCAACCACCAATGTGAATACAAAGGTTAAAATAGATCAGCATTTATTATAAAATAACTAAACATTTGTTCCATTCTACAACAGCAACAAAGTTTGATGCCACTTATTCGGGCACTTTATATGTCATTGTTATCTGGAGTAGACCCTATACAGTTTTTTTCTTTCTAAAATATGTACCTACCTATATGTATATTTTACTAGAAGTAATCAGGCTAGTTCAAACACTAAGTGTGCCTCAATTGTTAAAAGCATTGAAAAATATTTTTTATTTTTCTAATTATATGATTTAAATATGAAACAACAAGCAATCCAGTCAATATTGAAATAAATAGGTTCAGATGCATTCTTTGTATATTTTTATGAAATTAGATATGGAACTAAGAGGCACAACACACATGATTTGTTTTCTGTGTTAAAACTGTATATTTGCACTGTGAGTGAACATCTGGGAAATAAAAGCATTTTTAATTATTTTAATTTTGTGTAGTATTTATCTATAAACTTTTAAATGGCGCTTCTTGAATTTTTAGAATTATAGTAAAATAATTAGATTGTTTGGGTATAACTTATTCAGTGAACTGTATTTGATGACTTGATTTTTATGTTATGAAAATACTGATTAATATTTTACTAAATGATAATGTTTGATTTTGTAGATCTTGATGCATGCAGCTAGAAACTTTGCCTTGCAAGAGCACGCAATCAATAATTCAGAATCGGTAAGTAAACCCATAGTTCTCTATGTTATAGTTAAAATTGATACGACAGGGTTGGCATAGTGGCTAGGCCTACCTACCACTCTTGAAATAGACACTGGAGGCCTGGGGTTTGAATTTAGGTGAGGTGTACTGCATGTGGTTTTATTTCTGTAATTTTTCTCATACTCCTTCCTGATGAATGCTGATGCATTTCATTCATTTACCCCCTTATTATTCTTTATTAATATTCAACAAGCTAAACTAGAGGTCCTATCTTGTTTAATCCATGAATTTATTTTGGAATGTGTATTTATTTATTCTTAGAACTTGAAGAAATTGCAGTTGATATCAGCTCATTTGGGTTACCAGCAGGAGTCCTTAATGAAGAGTTCACTTTTGGTGGAAGAAGTGAAAGAGCAAGTTCGAGCAATGCAACGATAACTTTTATATGAACTCGCATTTTAAAATGCCAATATTTATAGCTATTTAATGGAAACCTCTTTTCACTTTTTGTGGTAGATTTTGTTTCCTGCACCTTCTTCGATACTATTAGTTATTATGTTTCTTTTTCTAAACTAATTGTAATTTTATTTTAATAATATAAATAAAATAAACTTTTCTCGGGTGTATAATATATATTCTGTGTTTGATAATAATTAACAAGTGTTGGTACAATATTATCACATTTTTATGTAGATAATATTGTTGGTATCTGTTAATTTTAATAAAAATGGCCTAGAAATCTAAAATAAAATTTCTTTGAATTTAGAATGCATTTTTAAAAATCATTTTAAAAACTGTTTTAATAAATAGAGTAACAAGAATATATTTATTCACATGAGAAGTATTGTTACTTTATTTATTGAAAAAAAAAACCTGTTGAATAAGTTTATATTATTAATCTACTTTTTAATAGCTTATCACCAGAATTTAATATTCTTCTTCTACATCTTGATCATGATTTTTTTAAAAGCGATTTGCTGTTGGTGTTTAAGAGGTGTTTAAGAGCTGTATTAGAACTTACATATCCTGTTATCTGCTGAAAACCCTATTGCCAGAACTATTCAAACATGATGGTGCCATTTAAAATTCATAGATTGCTCTTTCTTGATTAGTGTATGAGAAATGTTTATCATTTGACTTGCATTGAATTTTGTCAGTAAGCTAGGGGATATTTCAGGTAATTAGACAAAGAACGCAAGAAATGTGCTTACAGCTTTGGATATATACTGACCATTGGATCGATATTGGATACATCCATTGGATCAATATTGACTCTATGCAAATTGCCGATCAGGCAGAGGCAGGTGTGTTTGTGGAGCTTTGTTTTATTATTTGGATTTAAAAAAATTAATATAGAAAAGTAAAAGTTTCAAGCAATTATTTTTTACTATCAAATAAGTACACCTACATCTAAAAATTTTCTATTTGCTAATTTAAATAGTTTAAATAACCACTCCGAACTCTTCACTGCCTCATCATCTCTCCACATGGCACAAAATTCCTAAAACAATCGCAATATGTAAATAAGTTGTTTTTTACAACTAAAGGAGAACCTATAACTTTGATAAGAAATTTCTCCAGACAGTTTACAAAGAAATGCTATTACAATTTGAGAATATTTCAACCTTGACAGGGACAAACTAGCTTAAAAATCTAACAAATAGTTTTTTGCCATCCTTCTATAACCCAACCAATATTTACTGATGCAAATGCAATTCCTCTAAGATACCTTTTTTATTGATATCCCTTAAGTTGTTTATAATCCTTGCGGGTGAAACCTGGACATGTAATCTAAGGGTGGTTTTCATAGGGTTTCCCACACTCCATGCAAATGTGGGTAAATTTTTTCTTAGTTCTTCCTTTCTTATTCCAACTCCATTAGTGTGAATACGCAGCTAACCCGAATGGGTTATAAAATAAAATGGACAAAAAAAATATTTTTTTTGTTTAAATGACACACTAAAATATAAATAAATTGTGCAACTATCTATCTTCTGAACTTCAATATCCCTTTGTCTTTTTTTTATATAAATAACTTATATTATGTTTTAACTATCATTTTTTATTGAAAACTTTTAGAATTTTTGTAAATAGTAAATATAGATTTCAAAGAACTGAAACCAAAATCCGAATAAGTATCTAAAAAAACAGGAACTTTTGTTCCTAACCATAACCTTTAAAATGTTTCTTTGGAGAACAAAATAACCAATAAACACTTTGCTTAGGCTCCTTGTTTTCTAAACACTGGTTTATATTAATACACATCTTATTAAATTTAACCTAAAAACGTTATAACATCCAAAACTGGCACTAGGAATTGAAGTATTTGAATAATAGGACATACACAAATAATCACCTCTATTAGACACTACCCTGGGATTAAACTTCAACCTCCCTAAACATCAAGCTATAGGCATACAAAATTAATAACAAAGTAATTAAAATGTACCAACCAGTAGCATATTAATTTTAAAAAAGAGTATCCCAAAGCTTCTCTAATGGTTTCCACGGTGCAGGGCTTGAAGGACACCTCCAGCAGTTGACACTCAATACCACATTCAAGATAACGGATAGAGCAATTAGCAAAAATTGCAACAGCAGGAATGTGATTGTCAAATATTCATTCTTCTTTGTAGAGAAAGGTTGATCTGGCTGATTATTCGAGTCTGAAATTGTAAGATTAGTTACTAATAACCACTTACCTTGTCCAGGGAAATTATGTTTAGAATATTAACAAATGTGTACGAGGTATATTTTTTTCTTTATACAAATTGTAATTTGTTATTCTCTATAAGAGAATGTTACTGACAGTTTCTTAAATTTATACTCTTCCATTTAAAGTTCAAAAGCCAATATTGTAAGTTTAACACAGAGGACAATTAATCTAAAGAATAGAGATGAGAATATTTAAAAGAAAATGCTCTAGCATTACAATGGAGAGAGGATGGTAAAATCAGTTCAAATTGCATATAAAATTCTCTCCCATATGACGCCCCACCCCCCATTATACTTGGATGGGATATAGCAACCCCCTGTCAAAAATGACCAAGTGCAATGCAAGTCTTAAGTCAATGCTGTGGGTATTGTAATAGGTAATTAATAATTGGGCATCACTCCCTTCCTAACAATGCTTGCATCACTAACATGAAAAATCACTTGCTTGTTTTTGGACTAATAACCACTCATATTCAATAACCAATTGCAATTGCACATATAACTTACCATTGTTTTGGTTATTAGCGCTAAACTATCTAAACTTAGGAAACAAAATGAGGAAGATGATTACTAAGGGAATCCATTAACATTTACCTGAAGAAAAGGTAAAGTCACATTACACAGAAAAAACATATTTAGTGGGTGTCGTAGGGAATCAAACCCAGACCTCCAGTCATAGTTGAGCAAGCTAACCTGTAACTAATTTAAAACAATGGGACTGATAGTAGCATTGAAATTATCAAAATAATAGTAGTAATAATAATAATACATAGCTTACTGTTCCCATAAGATCTATCTTGGTTTGACAATATCTGAACACAGCTTTCTTCAGAATTTCTGCAAGTTGGAAATTTAAAAAAAGTTAAATGGAATTTAGTTTAGATAATGATCACTTTATATTATTCATAATAAAACAAAATTGGCTTTTCTGGACAAATCAGCTGACTAAACCACTTCTTACTTGATTTTTGAAGGCAGAAAGTAAAAAGATTTACAATTTGCAACCCTCCACTCCTCTTTTCACCCTCCATGTAGATTTGCCTGCCAATAACCACATAAATGGAATAACACTTTTAAATTAATTTCTTCATATTTAGCTTAGACTGCTTTTACAACATTTCCCAGTACTTCCCACTCTTAGACCTATTTGCTGTCACTCAAAGCTAAATTTTCCTAAACTCTTAGCCTAAAGATTAAAATGAGAAAACACAATGTGACAATTATTCCTCAAGAATCTGAACATATTAGCGATCAATGGTACTTTTCTAATACCCTTGTCAACCTCGATGGTCTTGGGGTAAAGTGCTCGCTTCAGGACCCGATGTTCGTGGGTACAAACCTAGCTGAGATCGATGGATTTTTCTTGAGAGAAAAATCTGTGGTATAACTTCCTTCAGAGGAAAAGTAAAGCCATCAGACCCATGTCGATTGTGGCATGTATAAGAACCCTGGAAGGTATGTGCAAAAACCTTTCTGGGCAAAATTAGTAGGCTCTTTCACTCTTGCTCATAGAAATTCTCATGTGCTGATATGTCTGTTTAGAAAGTGCATGTTATATACCTCAAATAAATAAAATAATAAAAATAAATCTAATACCCTTGAAAAATAAATATATCCTACCAGGCCATAAAGATTCCAGAGAAAAGGGAGAATAATAATTTTTTTAAATAAGTTTTTGAAAAAAGGGCATAAAATGTATTATAAAAGAGAATTATAAAAAGCTAAAACCTTAAAAAACCAATACGAATCTTTTTGAATCTAAAAATATTTTATTCCAATCTGGTTTTGTTGGTGTTCTGATTCTTTAAGACTAACTGTTAATTTTGGTTATCGGTTCTGGTTCCACTTAATGTTCAACTCCCTGATTTATTTCTTAACACATAAAATCTAAATGTTATCAGAAAAAAATGTGCAAGTAGTTAGGACCTAACGTAATGAATACTTACATTTAGAAATGTATTTTATATGTTTAAAAGCAAGTTATATAGGCCCTACATAATATATTAAAAAAAATTGTTTATAACAAATCTACTTTGAAGTTAGGTACCGTTTTACACTGCTTAGATTATGTTTATCTTGAATTATGAAAATCTTGTCTGTTTGTATGCCTTTATCAACTCTTTCAATGTCACATCCTTCTAAAGGCTCGGTTCCCAAATGAACAGTCGCTGATTCTTGTTGAAGCTGGTTTCTGTTGACATTTTAAACATCACATAAAGCGAGCAAACGTTTTATATTAATAACCCAAGATATTAGGATTTTTTTATGTTTGTGCTACACACCTTACTTCAGCTCCAAGCTATCCATATATTATACAGTAAGAGTAAGAACGAGGAAGATAGAATCCATAGAAAGTGTGCAAGCATTTGCCCAAGGGGAAAATAGATAATCTCTTCTAATATACTGGCTCAGAATCCGAATTCTAGTCCAGGCTCAAGGTCAAAATCAAGCATGCAAGTTGAACATGACAGATATGCCACTAAACCAGCGATACACATGTAACCTCACCAGTGTGAAATCTTTAGTGTTTGGTTTTGACTCTTATAAAACTGTGAGTACTCATCACAGCTAGACTGTTCAATATGAGCTGGTGATGGTGGTGTTTAATATAACTATCGCTCTTTTCTTGTCCATATCATAAGGTACAAAAGTATTTTGACATCAATTTATTGGGTACAAATGAAACATGACCCACCAGATGGAGCTATTGCAGGTTGGAGAACAAGTCACAAAATTAAGAAAAAGCAATTACCTTTCACTTGATATGTGTTTCCCACCTGCTCACATTGCTATCAAGTACATAGTGACAAGTAAATGTGCATCTGTTGGATTTTTTAGGGCAAATACATGATAAACGTCTAAAAGTAAACATTACCTGCCTGATATGTTTCGACTAGATTCTTCTTGCTTGTAATTTGCTAGATTTGGATTGATGCAAACATCTGTTTCCATCGAAGCATCAACTTCTTCGATAGACCCTTTTTTTGAACAGGTGTTCTGTGAAATTTGTTCAGGTGGTTTTCTGTAGAAAATTGTGTCATAAATTTTGTAATAGTTAATGAACATGCGCTTTTAAGTAAAATGTATTTTTGACAAACAAAAAGTAACTGGTTTTGCATACAGTACTATATATAGTTTAGCAAGCATCTGGAACTAAATTAATATAGCAAACTTATATTAACATTTAACCTGCTTGAAAACATCTATATAAGGCCTTTATTGGGATTAAAAACCTGATCCACAAGTCCCCTCCGTCTTTCCCTCTGTAAAGATTCAAAGGTGGTAGGCCATTTCTAGGGATACTCTCCAAAATCAGTGTTAGTTGTAATGTTTAGCAGATATGCAGAACATAGTTCTAGTTCACAAAATTAAGAGTACGGTATAATATGGTGTAAGAGTTCCCAAATTGTCATTCTTGGCTAATGCAGACTTCGGTATATCATACAAACAAAACTTTATTTAAAAAAAACTTACTGAAGTTTTGAGAGTGTTGGTAATTTGGTGTATGGTGGAACTATAATAATGTTCTCTCTGAAACTTAAAAAAAAACAAAGCGTTAACAATACATTAACATGATCAACAGCCATGTTTAACTTTAGATCCATGTGTCAAAAATCAAACAAGAGTTTGCTGTGTCATAATAAAAGTAGAATTTAAGATAAGTTACACCACTCTAGTCACTATAATAATCAAATAAGCAAATAAAGGTTAGTATACATACTAGTTTGGTTTGTGAATTTTAAAAGCCATTGAAATGTCTTACTAAAGAAAATAAAAAATTTCAAATTATTGCTAAGCATTTGAAACAATGAAACCAACTGATTTTGAAGTCTAAATAATTTTATAAGGTCATATTCCTCTACATCTCTGACAATCTATGGCTCATGGCACAAAGACCTACACATAGAATCTGAAGAAGCTATAGGTTACACACTGTACCATTAAAGAGAAATCAGCACTCAACTACTTTTGTTGGTGGTGGGGTTTTACCAACAAATAAGAAGTCTTTATTTCACTGTCCATTTACACACTTACTGGAAAACTCATATAAAACTAAGTTTTCTCTAAACAAGGGATGAACCTTTTGAATCCTCAAATGCTTTAAGATATTTATGATCAAGTAAAACTTCAGATTCAAAATGTTAAAAAGAATTAAATTATTCAAACTTTGATTTAAAAACATGTTTTAGTGTTTTTATAATCCTTAATATTGGTATTTAAGCCCAGCATAATTGTAGGGAAAAATTAGCAACTGGACTCCAGAACATAAATATGCCATTTAACTGAATGTAATATGACTGTTATAATGATTGCATTATAACAAAAAAGTTAACATTTAGTCACTATTTTTATTTTCTACAGCAACATACTGAAATGAAGGAAATTTCTTATGTTTACAGTTTAAGTTTCAGATTTGTTAGAGAGTTTATTTGACCCATCCCTAATATAAACCAGGGCTTTGGAGTCAGTATATCAAACCTTTGAGACGCATTTATTTTTCTACTGTTCAACTGACTCTGATTAGTTCATAAATGACTAAAGCATATTAATTAGTAGGCCTTAGTAAAAAATGTACTGCAGTAAAATGCTCCGATACAAATCGCTTCATGGGAAGCTTCTTCAGCATTTGGAATTTACATTTGAATACATTTTTCAGTCAAAATTACAAATAATGGTCCTAAAAATAAACCACGTATAAAGTTAAAATTATATATATTTTTTACTATATAGTTTATTTTGAAGCCGGAGACTGTGTCGGTACATTTTTACTGACTCCAACTCCATCCAAAATTGCTTACTATTTTGACTCTTAGTCTACAGCGCTGATATAAACTAGCTATTTTGAACCTACATCAGTCATGTTAAGAAAAACAAATGTAATTTTATGTTGTAGTTCCAGCCAGCAGAGAGAAAACTCACTTCGTCACCGTCCAATCTATTGGCTACAATTTTTATGCCCTCGTTGGCTGGTTTTGATTTCATTCAAGAGATATCAGAGATGTTCATACTGGAGAAAAACTTGATGTTTGTACTCTATGAATAAATCAATAGTTTTGATGTTGATTGTATAGTCTATTTTATAGCTTCAAAATTATGATGCATACAATTTGTTACAGAAATGTATGCAAATATGATTTAAATGGTCTGGAATTTCTAGTGTGGTTACCTCTTAACCGCTGTCACCAAAAGTGTTTGTTAAGAAAGCTATTAATCTTAGGCAATGTTAGAATACTAGTAACAACAGTTTTATTAGTGAGAAATTTAATATAACAGTCAAGTCAACTTATCCATACTCATAAGACATGCCAATTTTGTTTGTTAAGAATAGCTTTGAAAAACTAACCCTAATATAACCATCCTTTACAAAAACAATTAAAATAGATTAGCATCATCACTTGGCTATTTTCAACAGAGAACATTATGACAACATTAAATAAATTAATATAATTATATTCATATTTAAAAATTAATAATGTTGACAAAGGGTTTGCGGAGATTTCAATCCAAACGGAAATGTCACATTCCCTCCTCTCTTTATCATAATTAAATATTAATACTCTCGTGATCCTCATCATCATGTACCGCTTCCAGACTGTGGCCAGGTCAGCTTTGTAAAATTCCTCCATCTTCCTCTGTATTTCCATCATTATTCATCTCTCACTTGCCCACATGTGAGTACCTGCTCTTTCAGTCACTTTCTTGGTCTGCCTTATGGTTTTTTTCCTACGTACTCCAGCAACATCAATATCCTTGGGATCCTTTCCTATTCCATCCTCATTAAATAAATGTTTATTGCAGCTCACTCATGCTTCCTATACTAGCTTATGTAAACCCTGTAGACCAACTCTTCATTCCTAATTTCTCTCGGTTAGAGCTAACATACTACTCAAAAACTTCATTCCTATGGCCTCCACCTTCCTGGTCTCTCTTGGATTGACAAACGCCACTGGATTATTTCTTTGTTATCTCTTGATAATTTGTTTGTTTACCTGTCTATCTGATGGTCTGGAGATAGTGGAGTTTATTTTTATACTGAAGTGGAGTCGAAGGTTGTCTGTAGATTCCTCAATACCTTGTTTATCTTGGGGTAAGGCACCACGGGGGCTTGTGGAAGTTGGCCCATTCGGGGATCCCGTTGACTTTCGTAGGGTGCGGACATAGGGGAGAATGAGTAAGGGCAGGGGGGAGAGAGTAGTGAGTGGTCTCAGGTGATAGCCGACAGGACTCAGGGGAGAGATTGGGGTTAGTGGAGCACGTACATTGGGTGAGCCATGGGAATAGATGCTGGGAGAGAAGTACAGCACAGTGTGGGGAGGTGAGCAGGAGAGGGTGTGGTTTAAAGAGGTGGGGGAGGTTAATCCCGTGGTCTGGTGGCCGTGGTGGCTAGCGTGCCATCCTGTTTGTGAGTGGGTCCTTTGGTTGAGTACCCCATCTGCAAAGTGCTGAGCTCTGGTGTGGTAGAGTCGTTAGTGCTGGTGGCCTTGCTCTAAGCGTTTGTTCGTCTCGTCTGTTGGGATTTTCCAGAGCAATTCGTGAAACCCATGCCGTTCCCGAGCCGGCTAATTTTGAGCAGTTTGAAGAAATTGTACAGGGAATTTAAGTCAAAATATCCTAATATTACTGTAGGTTTTTCAAAATTTTTTACATTGCATCTTAAATGGTGTGTTCTTGCGTGGACTTCTGGAACCCATTTTTTGTGTGTGTGCACTAAACATTAAAACGTTCAACTTATACTTAATACTGTACAGTTAGAAGAGCCCTAATTGATGTTTTGGTGTGCAGTAAAGAAAACCCAAAATGTATGTTACGGTGTTGTGAAAACTGTCCCCCAAAAATCATATTGCAAGATATGTGAAAGGGAAAATTTGAAGAATATGAACCGGTTGATGAAATTGATTATTATCAATGACCATCAATTGATAGAACCGAAATTCAAAAGTTAACTTGTACTGCAGAAGAATTTGTTGTTTAACTTGTGGACAACATTGAAAAGCTTATTCCTCATTCTTATGTAACAAAAACACAATCAAAGTCATTGAAAGAACTTAAGAAATCAATAACTTCAGAAACTGTTACTATCCTGATGGACTTCAGTGAAAATTATTCCTTTGTGATTCAAGAAGAAGCACAAGGACATCATTGGACCCACGGGGCTTGCACAATTCAGCCTGTCATTATTTATTATAAAACAGACACTAATTCCATCACAGCATCAAGTCATTGTTTCATTTCTGATTATCTCAATCATGATGTTGCAAAGGTCTATAGACTTCAAAAAGAAATAATGATGTTCATGTAAACTAATCTTCAAAGTGTGAAGAATGTAAATTACTATACTGATGGTTTTGATAGACAACACCAAAACTACAAAAACTTAATAAATCTGTGCCATCACAAAATTGATTTTGGCATTTCTGCTTCTTGGTTTTTCTTTGCAACGCGTCATGGAAGGTCACCACCATGTGATGGTATCACTGCTAGAGCTAGTCTACAGCGACCTCTAAATGAGCAAATAACAACACCTATAGATGTGTTTAGTTTTTGTTCTAATGAGATTAAAAATATTAAGTCTAATTTTATTTCCAAAACTACAATGAGTGATGTGTGAGTTAAGTGTGAACAAAGGTTTTTACAAGGAAAAACAATTCCTGGTACACGAAGTTTTCACAATTTCATTCCATTATCACCATTTAGAATTGGTATGATGAATTAATTTTAATTAATTTTTGACTTTAGTGTAAAACTAGATATTCAGCAAAATTTACATACACAATGTTATGTTGCTTGTGTCTACGATTTAAATTGGTGTATTGGAATGGTAGATAAAATTAACCTGGGAGAAGGAGATGTGTCAGTACGATTTATGCACCCTAGTGGCCCAGCAAACTCATTTTACTGGCCATTGCTTGAAGATGATTGCAATATTCCATTTGGTCACATCTTGCATGTGTTAGAAGCTCCATCAACAACCAGTTCAGCTAGAACTTGTGGTTTTTCCAAAAAATACATTTATACTTGTGAAGCCAAGTGGCTTTCTTTTAGAAACTCTCTGTGTATTTTAAAACATTGGTTAAATTATATTTTTAATGAATTGTCCTATAAGGATTAGATAATTAACATCAACTTTTAAGCTAAATTTTATTATGTTAATGATTTTTTTTTTCACAGAAAGCAAAAGAAAGCCAAAAAGATTTTTTGTGTACTTAAAGATGTTGTGAAAAAAGTAATTGGTGGGGTTTCACCTCTGCTTTCTCTGATATTAGTAATTTATATTAACCATATTTTTAGGGGACATTTACTGTGAAATCTTATTTTAATTGTATTTTTAAAATCATAATTTGTAGAAATCCACAACACAATATATTATTCAAAACACTATATTTAAAGAGAAGTTTAAAAAAAATTATTGATCTATCTTTCTAATTCTAGAGATATAAAATATTTAATGTCATGCTGTCAGCTTTGCACACCATTACCGCGAAAGCATTTAAGGTAAATTTAGGCTATGTTTGAGCCTCCATAACTTGAAAACTATTGTTTAGATTGTCTTAAAATTTAATATATAATCATAAAACCATTCAAAGATATGATGTGCCAAATTTGATCAAAATCCAAGATGGTGGGTAAGCTGGCCTGGATGAACTGACACAGAATGACCCTGTTACCAACAATCTGTTCTAACATGGGAGTGGTGCGTTGGACCATGTGACCACAAATGATGGTTGTAGATATATAACATAACGTGTTATTTTATGGATGAAAGTTTAGATTTGTTTGTCATATTGGAACTTGTCAGGAGTCCTTTGCTCTGAGCAAAGACAACACCACAAGCTACAATGAGAACTTTTGTTCACAAGTCTCGGCTCATGACTAGTGTCTTCTTCTACACATACGCATACCCACATTCATGACGGTACGAATGCGCACACAACCTCCTACCACTTTTGTGTCCTTGTCTTGCTGGATGCTCGTTACCTTGAAGATCACCATGTGTAGTGTCGTGTGCTATATTCATTTATATAGTCTTGTTTAGTAAAGAGTTACTGTGTTCATTTGGACATTCACGTCTACGATATTCTTCATAACCTTTCTAACAGAACTTAATCCTCAAAAATGTTGCATGATCCAAGGTCATGTCCAACACTTGATCTCAGACACTGTGCCTCATGTGATTGGCTGATAGAGAAGTGTCTGTAGACTAACATTTATGTGTAGTGTCTTGACTAGTATGTAATGCTCCCTCCCTGGACTCAAACCCTTATAGAGTTTCTGGTGAATATTACACTTGGTGAATCGCTGTGTATTTATTTTGGTTACACTGCTGAGAAATCTCTAAGAATATAGTTAAGGGATTAAGTTACTAAGTTAATATAAGAATTAGAGGAATTCCCAGAATTATGTGATATCATAAGTCATAGAAAAATTATACCATGAAAACCTGATGCATATGAAAGTTTGGGAGTAGTCGAGTTTAATGCAAATATGCAACAATTATGTGAAAATTGCATAGTTTGTGAACTCGACCTGCAAGTCTCGTTGATTCTTGGTATCTCGGAATGAATTGAGAGAGTTTCAGGTCATACTTATAAAATGCTGGCTAGTAGTATAATTTGTAAACACCTCTGACACTTCTCAAGCTATAGCTGCTCTATGATGTATTTCCGGAAGTGTCCGGCACTGCTCTAGTTGCATGATAAGTGTTTCGTGTGAACAGAAATTTAATGCCAAATGTAAACACATCATTAGGAGTGGAATTCTCTAACAGTGAAATTTAATAATTTCAAGAGGCTTCAGATTATATTTGATAAAAGTGAAATATTTATACTTAAACCATTAGTAGCAAAATAATTTATGAATCATAGGTACTCATAAGAGTTAATTAAAAATAATTACATTTTGTGTAACAGCCACAAAGTGTAATATAATTTTAAATGTTAAAGAAATAATAGTTTGACTTAATGTACATTTAAAAAAAAGTATATGCAGCAAATATTACCAATATATTTATTTGTATCAACCTAAAGACATGATGCAGTTATATATAAATAAGTCCATTAATTAAAAATAAATACAATATAAAAATTTACATTTGCAGTTGGAAAAAATCTAAAATTTCAAATATTAGTAATTAAGCAGGGCATTTTGGTGTGTATTGGATTAATATTTAAATTTATTAACTATTTGAAAGCAGTATTGAAACTTGAAGTGCACCAGCCATCAAACCACATGGAAATGCTATCTCTTTTGATCACCAAGGTCCTCAATAAAATCTTCATCAATCTGTACAAAGGAAAATATATAAAAATATGAAATCTTGACACTAAATGATTACCAATTAAATTTTATTTTAGTTAATTAGTTAGCAAATCTTTTATTCTTTGAAACAAATCCAGCCTTTCAGAAGAGTCTTTGCTGGGGGGTTGTGGTAAGTTATATAAATGATACCCTGACATGGATTTGAACCCTAGTCCTAAGGTTTTATGGGCCGATCGCTCTATCAACTGAGCCATCCAGATTAACATTTCAATCAGTGTATCACTTAATTATCCAAACCAGGCATGTCAAGCTTGCAGCTGGCTGTGATGAAAAATTTGTACCATAAACCTTATAGTAAAACACCCAAAAAAATTATTACATTTGAAAATTACTGGTCTTTATTTGGGGAAAGCTAGCAAGTAAGATTGGTTAGCCAAATTTTTACTCTTTACTTACTTACTTACTTACTCTATGGCATTAGGAACTCTGCACTCACAAAAGTTCGCCACCTATCCCTATCTTGAGCTAATTCTATCCAGTCTATCTCATTACACCCACCTATCCCTATCTTGAGCTAATTCTATCCAGCCTATCTCATTACACCCTATCTCTCTCAGATCAATCCAATTTTATCCTCCCATATGCGTCTGGGTCTTCTCAGTGATCTTTTCCCATTGGGTTTGCCATTCAATACCTTGAACACAGTTCTAGATAGTCCCATTCGCGCTGCATGACCTGCCCACCATAACCTGAGAGATTTTATTACCTTAACAATGTCTAGTTATGAGTACATGATATGCAACTCATCATTATTTAGCCACCTCCGCTCCCCACTATCTTTATCAAATTTTGGACCAAATATCTTACTAAGAACCCTGTTTTCAAACACATTAAATTTCTTTTCATCATTTAAAGTAAGAGGCCGCGTTTTGCACCCATTGAATTTTACTCTTTACTAACCAAAATTCAATTGGTTCCCAAAAATGGTTAAACTTTCAAATCAAATATGTGCAATTTTTTAAAGCACATTTTTTCGGAACAATTGTTTTCTCTTATAAAAATGAACAAACACCTGATATATCATGGCTTACAGGCATGTATTTGTCATCCATGATTAAAATGACTTAAATACAAGAGTTCCTAAGCCACTCTCTTGATGCAATATTTTTATTTATCACGGCATCTCACTACTTGTTCAGGTTATATGCATATATAACAATTATTCTAATAGAGTAGTATTGAGGAAGGAATCATTTTAGAGGTAATCTATCCACATTTGCGTGAAAGGAGAGTGGGAAACCATTGAGGAAAAACTACCTTCAGTAGACCCGAATGGGATTCAAACCTCGATCTCACTGTCATCAGCAGGCATAGCACGATAGTGACTCCTTAAGCCATTCAGCCAATGAAGTGTGTATTATGATATTTAATTTTTTAAATGTGGCTCTTTTGATGATACGAGTTTGACATGCCTCATCTAAAATAATACAAACGAGAATCAACAAACAATTATGTAATCTAAAGCTTACTCTTTTTATCAAATGAACATTTTTCTCTAATTTTCACCCTTTAATAATATGTTTTCTTTCCACTTCCCAGGATTACCAGGGTTTACAGACAAGTAATTTATGCTCTAATTAAAAAGGGGTGAAATATCCAAAAAATATATTTCAATATGTTATGTTGATGCTATGCTAATATGGGGCATTTAATGTGCAATGAAATTACTGATTATATTAGCACACAACTTACAAACTAACTTATAAACTGTAATATTTGTATTTAGTTTCCACACTCACATCTGGCCATTTTTCAGGGATGATGTCAAACAAGTCATCCTTTACATCCCCTTGGATGACAATCTCGTCATCCCCCGTCACTGAGGATCCACATGCAAACTTGGTGCCGAAAAATTTGGCCGCTACTTTCAAGTCAATGTCTACAAAACAAAAATAACATGGGTTCGTGACCGTAGCAGATCTATAATATTCACATAGGGGGCTAGAATTATAAATAATACAGTTTTTAATTGGCTCTGCATCTTACAACCTGTCCGGGCTAAACATATTTTAAGCCATTGGCGTAGACATGCAGAACTGTTCCGTATGATAAGAAAATGCTTCAATGGCCGACTGACTGTTCTGTTACAGAACTGTTCTGTTCACTTCAAAAACTACAGGTTTCTTTTTTTCCGTAAGCTCTAAAATGTATTATTTCATACCGTTTTATTTTATACCATGGTCTGACATAAAAAGGCCGTGAAATTATCATTTTTATAGTGAGCTTGTTTATTAGTTGGTTTGTTTGTAGTTTAGATATCTTTGGATTCAATCTAAATAAACATTGACTATAATCACAGGAAAAGTGTTTTGCTGACAAAATAAATTGAAGATTTATTAGTAATTATGGGATTGAGGAATTGAAATAAGTGAGGAAGGTGATACAGATAGTGTTGTGGACAGTGTAACATAATTATAATGATTCAAGCAGCGAAGAAGCTGGAATAGTTAGGCCAAGGTGATTGTATTACAAGCTTATCACACACTGATGAACTATTAAAGTGGTTGTTTGTCAGTATGTGACATTTTTTTAAATATTTGGTTAAATTTAAAACAAAATAATAGATTCAAATAAAAGTAAAAGACAGAAAACATTTATTTTGAAACGCTGCAAAAATAACCTATTTTTATACGCATTTAATTCCTGCCACTATTTACAATTATGTGAAAAAATATTACAACCTTAATGGGTTAGTTGTGCTAATGGGGTAGGGATGAGGCAGGTAGTATTTAGAAGAAGTGTACCCATATTTGTGTGGAGCAAGAGTAGGAAACTATTTACGAAGATAACCTCAGAGGAATCAATTGAACCTTTGACAACTTCCCTGAATCCGCGCTTACATGGCCCTATTCAAGACTTTGAAATGTATTGGCCCTCTTTTATCAGGGTTGATAAATATTTTTTAAGTTTTTTAGTTTCCTGATTTTTCCAGGTTCTCCAAACCAACAAATAATTTGTCTCAGTCTTGTATATGCAAAGCTATAAAACAAGAGTTGTAACATGGTTTAGATAAATTGGTTTTAATATGGAGATATAATTTTCACAAAGCCTTCTTGAAAAGAAAAATTATATATATATATAAATAGAAAAATAATTTCAAGACAAAGACATATACAGGTTCGGGCATAAGTCGCTTTAGTGAAAATGCAAGAGAACCTATTTTATTTTAAATACATAAAAATTTAATTTACCTGAGTATAATAACCGCTCAAAGTGACTGTCATTGTTTTCGATGCACTTAAAACACCTATCTGATAAAGATTTACAGATTCTATCACACAACTCTGGCTCAAATATTTCTTAAAATTTAAGTTCCATAACTTCTTTAAAATAGCCCAAATCGCAAGGTTTCACAGAAAAAGCAAGCATAGTTTTTCACTATTCCCCACATGAAGAAGTCACAAGGGGTTAATTCCGGAGAGCTTGCAGGCCACTCAATGGTTCCTCTTCTATCTATCCACTCACCGAAGTGCTCATTTAAAAAGTTTAAGACAGTAAGTGCAAAGTGTGGGGGAGCTCCATCTTGTTGCCAAATAATCCTATATCTCATGTCTCCAGTTCGATGATTACTTCATAAAGCATTTCCAGGTAGTTAAGCGTGTTCAATGTTCCATCGAAAAACTAGGGTCCAATTATACCTGCACTGCATATCCCTGCCCAAACTGTGACACCTGGTACATATAATTCTTCAGTGATGACAGTATGTGGATTTTTAGTTGCCCAATAAACACTATTGTGCCTAGTGACACGTCCATTCAATTTAAAAATTGCTTCATTGGTCCACAAGATACATTGATAGAATTCTGGATCTACCTCATTTCGAAATGAGTATTCCTCACAGAATTGAAGGCGCCTGTTGGGATCGTCTTCACGCAGGGCTTGTAGTAGCATAGGCCTGTATGGTTTCACTTGCTAACTTTTTAAGTCTTCTAAAATTTATATTTGATATAGGGGTGTGCAAATAGAATTATTTATCGAATTGAATATCAAAATTTCGTACAAATCAAATAGTAGATTTTCTTACATTTTTAATAAAAAAATATTTTAATTAGTAAATTCACATTGAAAATGCAGTTTTATATTTAACAATTTCCAGAATGCAAACAATTATTTATAACATTGTTATTTGAGCTGGTATTAAATTTGAATTTAACACAAGATTTCAGGAAATTGAAAGGAGCTTTTGATCCAGTTTTTTTAGACAAGAGGTTTAATCTAAATTGAATTTTTTTAATTTTGTGATAAGTTTTTGACAGAAATTTTAATTCAAAAATTGCATTGAGAATGTTTAACTGGTCAGTGTATAGATTATATTCCTTTATATTAAAACATTATTATTATTATTATTATTATTATTATTATTATTATTAGAAAGGGTAAAATAATGGGGTGATTAATAAACAAGGTCTTGGTGCTTTACTGGTATTACCTAGACGTTCTTGCGACTAAGTTATTGATTTTATACACTGTTCCATCACTATCATAACTTAAGTCACTGCTATTATCAAAAATCTTGTTATAAAATTCCAGCATTTCGTAGATACTTTTATTGTTTCTATTATTTCAAAGTGTAGTTCTCATTTTCTAATACATAGGGCCTACTTTTGTTTGTGTGATGATTAGTACTCAACCCAAAGTTTGGTTGGATCCTAAACAATTCCACTGTTAGCTGAAAACCTAGAGAGCACTGAAAAGGCTTGCTAGGTAAATGATGAGTGCAGTAGTTTCCTCTTGCTTTCCTCACTGAGCCAGAAGGTATTGCACATCAGTCTGCCAAGCCCACCAAGTGACCCTACAAGCGACACCTTTACTCCATTCATAACAGGGACTAGCTGTATGTATATTGATTGTTATTACTATTTACTAAAATAGCACAACAGTTATGAATGATAATATTAGTTCTTGACCCCTTTTAAATGTTCTCTAGGCTTGACCCCCTTAAATGTTATATAGGTTTGAGTCCCATTAAATTTTTTCTAGGTTTGACACCCCTTAAATGTTTTCTAGGTTTGAAATCTTTTAAATGGTTTCTAGGTTTGACACCCCTTAAATGTTATCTAGGCTTGACTCCATAAAATGCTATCCAGGCTTGATCCCCTTAAATGTTATTTCTTTAGACTTTATACCCCTTAAATGTTATCTAGGCTTGACAACCCTTAAATATTATCAAGGCTTTACACCTCTTAAATGTTCTCTAGGCTTGACATCTTAAATGTTTCTAGGTTTGAAACCTTTTAAAAATTTTCTATGTTTTAAACATTTAAATGGTCTCTAGGTTTGAGACCCCTTAAATGATTTCTAGGTTAGAAACCTTTTAAATGCTATCCAGGTTTGACACCCCTTAAATGATTTCTAGGTTTGAAACCTTTTAAATGGTATCTAGGTTTGACACCCCTTAAATATTTTCTAGGTTTGAAATCTTTTAATTGGTCTTTAGGTTTGACCCCCCTTAAATGTTATCTAGACTCGACACCCCTTAAATGCTACCTAGGGTTTGACACCCCTTAAATGTTATTTATGCTTGACACCCCTTGAATGTTTTATAGGTTTGAAACCTTTTAAATGTTCTCCAGACTTGACACCTCTTGTAATCTCTATTCTGTCTGGGTTGCCTCCCTGTCCAGTTAACAACAGACTAACAGGTGCACTCATATGGTTGACCTTGCAAAACTGCCCTCCCCCAAAGCGTTTATTTTTATTTTCCCTTTCACTTTCACTAGTAGGAGGATCATGAGTCAGTCATGTGGCTCCCAACTGTTTTTCTCTCCACCAGCGTTGTAATAACCCCTCCCCCTTCTTCCATCCCTTAGGCAGCTTGGCGATTTGGAGGTTAAGTATCATGAAAACGTTCTTCAAAAGCTGTTTTTACTTGAGAAAAATTATGATCGTATTACCACCATTTATGTTTTATTTATAGAACGCCCTCTTGTGATTATCCACTTACAATGCGACATATATTTGACATGGTTTAGTATCAATATTGGTGAATTATTTTATAATCACTTAATGAAGTTCTTGAATAGTTCTTGGCTTTTTTCTGTACACTAAGTTTTTTTAGCACCACGTCTTACTACCCGTTCGAGTTATACACACATGAACAAATTAAGCTAGTGTGTTAGGGATGAGGAATGTTGAATTTAGAGGAAGTGTACTCACATTTGTGTGGGGGAGAGTGGAAAACCATTTATGATAAAAAAAACCTAAATACATCAGACCAGGATTTGAACTTTAGTCTCCCCATGATCTGCAGCCTTTTGAGGAAAATACACCTTAGTCCATGCGGCCAGTGAAGCGGATACTAAGTATTTTAGAGCTCCGATTAAAAAAACTCTGTAGGGCCCAGTAATGAATAATAAGAATCACAAGCAGGGAAATTTAAATGTTTTATAATTCGTTTAGTTAATGTAATAATCAAGCATGACCACTTCTTCCATTCCAGTTCCATTCCTCTATATCTTTTCTCAATGTTAAATTTTTAATCTAACCAAAATTATAATTTTAGAAGGAGACCATGTGAAAATAGTATAAATGATGATTATTCAAGTATCTAGTGATTGATTTGGCTTTTTTCATTTTCATTGCCTTGTCATGCAATGCAACTTCAATCAAGGATAAGTCAAAATAGACGAGAATATTAAATTAGTTTACCAGTGAAGAGTAGTTTTAGAGCTATATTACATTATTAATGTGGAATTTGATATTGATTTTAACAATTTATTAAGTTACTGAATGGTTTATAAGTGAGACTGTAGTTATCATCTAAATTAAATAGACCTGCCCTATTCTTACCATTGTATTTTAAAAATTGATTTGTAGGTACATAAAGAAGAAGCTTGAAAATATTATATATAGGCCTATATAAATACTAACCATAGTCAAAAAATGTATCTTTACTCCCAAAAACAGTTGGCACAGTGTGTTTCTTACAGTTTTTCTTTAAATTCAAAATGGAGTGATCCAGTGTTTGTGTCAAGTGTACTCACTCTTCTTTCTTTCTTTCTTTCTTTCTTTCTTTGTGTTTGATAAAGGCAACAATGCCGAAATATTATCCTATTTGTGTTAAAATCTGTGTGTGACTTCTACTATAGAAGACGTCATCATTGTGCATTGGATTCTTCCCACATTTTTCCTCTTTCCCTAGATGGACTCTCTCATCAAATTTACTCTTATTAGATTATTTTCCTTTTTTCTTTATTTTTATCAATTTCCTTTATTATCAAATTATTTAGCCATTGGGCCACCTCATTTTTAATCATCTTTTGATTATTATTTTGCACAGTCTCTTACAACTCCTTTTGACTATTTTCATATTTAAAGTATTAGGGTAGGAATGGTAGAGGGATAATTTAAAGAGAATGTACCCATATTTTCAAGGAGGGAGAGTGGGAAACAATTTAGGAAAAAACACCTTCAGCACCAAAATTGCTATTTGAATCTCAAACTCCTTACCCACTGACAGTCCAAACAAGAAGACCAACACTTAATCTATGTGCACCCTGGTGCAAGATTTAGTGCTGCTAGCATGCTCAATACTATCCTCTTATCCCAACTTTATTTTAGGTTGATTAAAACAAATGAGCCACTAAGTGAATGAGAACAAAAGAGCTTAACATCTAAATAATAAATACCCACCAAAAGAGCTAAGTCCAGTAACAACAGTCACAGACTTCTTCTTGCCACGAGGGGCCCGGGACACATACACTTGTTTCGGGCCATCCTCTTTCTTCTTGGTTTTCATCATCCCCTTGCCTCCTCTTTTTTGTCTCTTCTTCTCTTCCTCTGCTCCTGCCCCATCACCATCCTCTTTATCCCCTGAGCAAAAGCGGAAAGATAAATGGTAGATCTATAATTCTAATGCATCTGAGAGCTTGTGTAATCTTGTGCCAATTTCAGTGGAAAAAAAACAACACAAATAGACATTTTGGTTTTCACAGGCACTTAAACATAAGAGAGACTATTAGCACCTGTGAACTTTTTTTCATTATCATAATATTTTAACAACCAGTGTAGTATTTGATTGTCTGGTCAACCTAGATTTTATTATTATTAGCACCACGTCTTACTACCCGTTCGGGTTGTATGCACTTATGCTAATATGTAATGGTAGGGTGAATGCGATATGAAAATGGAAGACCTACAGTTTGACGTGGAATCCGAACCACGATGGAGGCCTGGCATTCCACACATTCACAAGTCGTGATTAACACACGTCTTGTCAGAGGTGAAGGAAGGGTTCGGCAGTCAACCTAGATGTATTGTGTAATGTAAACATTGGAGCAACAACACTCAACTTTCAGCAATCAAAACATTGAATTCCAAAACACACACTCTGTGTCAAATTAGCTCATGGCAGAATAAACCTTGTTCCAACACGTGGAGTGATCTCAACTACCTCTACATAAAGGACCCGCCTTTTGTTGATTAGTTTGATAGACATGGCGATTAAAGGGTGGCAACCCCCTCCTGGTGGATAAATATGATTGACTTGCAGTTCCTGGTATGCATTTATTCTAGAAAGAATATTCATGAAGAACTTATCAAGCTGGTCACCCCTTGAAGTGAATTGTTTAAGGTGGTCAATAACTTCTTGCTTTGATACAAAGTTTCTTTTTACAACATCAGCTAGCATGCTAGATAGTTGTTTCTTGTCTAGTAGGAGTGCAGAAGTTATCCTATAGGTAGAGACACCGATATTTCGCGAGGCTTCGCGAGTTGTGTTTTTACGAACTTTCACTTAGCACATTAAAATTGCCATAGAAACATAATTAAACATCATTGTGGCATTTTGGAGTGAAAATATTAACGCGAAATAAAACGAAATAAAATCTATTCGCGAAATTGACGATTTGTCCATTTAAACGCGAATTATGGTCATTTTTTCTATTTAAACGCGAATAAATAAAAAAACATTGCTGACATCGGAAACCATTCTAAGACTTGGACAAAAAATAAAAATAATACTGTTGACAGTGAACGCGTATTTTCAGCATATTCCAACATTATGTCAGACAAGCGCCCTAGCTTGAAAATCGAAAATTTGGAAACAATGTTGTCTTTGTACTTTGGTGATTGACGTGAAGTATGTTGAAAAAAACTATGGACATTTTTGTCTTATAAAATAATTCAGTGCAAGTACTTTCTAAGCTGTTTGAGTTAATTTATTACCATTCCCTTAAAAAAACCTCTTAAGACTTTTTATACCGAAAATCAGGGTCTTACCTTTTATATATCGAAATTCAACTTTTTATTTATCGAAATCAAGTAATTTTATTTACCGATTTTATTTACCGAAAATCATGGTTTTACCCTTTTATTTACCGACTTTTTATACCGAAATCCAACTTTTTATTTAACGAAATCCAGTGGTTTTATTTACCACAAATCAGGGTCTCTACCTATAGGTCCTAACAGATGGATTGAGCATGAATGTGGGGGAAAGACATCTAGCAGCCTTGACAATTTTGTAGGAAAGAGGACACTTGTGTAAAGTTTGTAGCAGAGATCAACTAGGAATTTTTGACAATCTCCTCTGAACTGAAGTATCTTGATGTCTTTGATTCCTTTCAAAGCTGCTGATGCTACAAACCCAATATCTACAGTAGGGAATGATTTCATGTTGGATTGTTTCTTTAAATCAACGGCTAACAATTTTTTGGAAGTATTTGCTGAATTCATTAGATCACATTTTACAATTCTGTTCATCAAGTGCTCAAGTAGTTTATTTAGATCTGCAAACATAAATGGGTATAGAGGCTGATTGCTCTGATATTCGGTGAGAAATTGCTCCAACTCAAGTGTATTTGACAGCATGAATCCCAACTTTGATGTCAGAAGTTTATCCTTCACAAAATTGCTTAATGTTTGAAAATTATCAGATTTTGGAGGATGCTTGTTAGAATAAAAACGCTGTTTTAAATACGGCAGCATTGATATTGCTCTCTCTAACACCCTTGAGTTTTTTTACCCATCTAATAGAACAAAACTTCATCGGGAAAAGAGTTGATCCTGTTATTCTTTGATAGTCTGCATGTCTTGTTGGGAAAATCTTTAAATAAATAATATAGTGTGCGCAAAAACTGGTTAATAGTCCAACTAGAGTTAGCGTATGCTGTTTTGTAAGCACCATGGACAATGTGTAAAGAACAAGTTCCAAATTCTAGTAACTCAGGATCTTGTGGAGAATCTTCCTTTAAGTAACTTTTGAGATCACTTAAAAATTTGAGGTTTACATTTGGTCCATCCATGGAAACTTGAAGCATTTTTTAAAGATCCAAGCCCTCGTATTTTAGTGTAGATATAAAGTTCATTAATATATTTTGAGCTGTTGCATGACCTAAAAAGCAAGATGTTAAATATATTGTATGAATTTCATTTTCATTCCAGAAGCGAACAACAACATCCATCTAGGTCTTCTGAGCCACAGTATTTATGCTTTCATCAAATAAAATACAATAAAATGAGCATTGCTTAATTATATTCGCAAGCTTGCTTTTGAAAAAAGGACCTAGTCCATACACGATGACATATCCAAGTTTATATTATGCATTTGAAATTTCTGGGCAATATCACTATCGGAAAACATTACTTTAAAAAGATCACTACAAGCAGAAAAACTTCTAGCAGAGGAATGTGTCATTACTTGATTAATAGCCCACAATATTTCACCACGAGAAACTTTATCTTTGACAAGGATGCTCTGAATAGAACAATTTGGTCTAGTTTCAGGTTTCAAAACTACTTCATGGTCATTAGCACTAAAATGTATATCTTCATGTAGGCCTACAGATGACACTGCATTTTTGGCCGTAGGGACCAAGTCCAATATTTGTTTGCTCCCACTAGCAGCTTTCACTCTGTCAACATGCTTATTTCCCTTGGCATGAGATCGGATTGAAGATATTTCCATGTTACTTATATCAAAGTTAGTTTTACACAAAGTTTTACACAAAGAGCAATGGCCTTTACTTTTATCACACTCCACTTTTTGTAACCACAGCCAATCTTTAAACACTGTACTGTCCAACCAATCATCTTTAAAATAGGTTTTTTCTCTGAGTTTACTCATTTCTTCTTAAACACAACCAGGTCACAAGATAAACAAGTGGGATTTGCAGAATACTCACACTAAGCCAAGCTTAGAAATGGTAGTTTTTCTCTTGGGTAAGATAGAGGGGGTGGAGGAGTGAGAGAGGGGGGATGAAGTGAAGACCTCAACAAATAATGTACTGTGCCATTGGACTGTCAAGGTCAGGCAGGTGCACCAATAGTTTGAAGTGGTGTTTGAACTTGAGCAATTACTAGTAACTCGGCACTCATAATGGTTACTGCTGAGAAAAAATTAGGGGGTGGGTGGTTAGGGGCAGTTTGGCTGCTAGTGTAGTCAAAACAGTTATTTGTTTCTTTCTCTAGTATGTAAGGGTAAGGGGGGAGGGAGGGCTTAGTGTAGAGACTGAAAATAGAAAGGTCAGCAAGTGAGGCAAACATCCCCACTGCAATGTCATCTACAAGGTCAACTAATTGTGTGGCAAAAAAGATAGACCAAAGGGGGAGTAATTGAGGGGTAGTCAAAATAGAACTATCAGGAGTCCAAATTATATCAGGGGTCTCAAAATGCTCAATTCAACATTTCACGCACTGTGAATATTTTTCCAGTATCTAATTCAAAATTCCAGTATTTCCAGTATCAAAAATAAAATCAACTATATTTCCAGTATTTCCAGTATTGTTAGACACCCTGACAGGGTCTTCACATTTTCAGTATTTTAATCCTAAAGCTACTTGATGTTAAGAGGTAGCACAGGATATTTACATTTTAAGTACAGTAGACCTTCTATAACATTGTCTACTACAACGTTGTTTGGTTACAGTATTGTTAATAGTATGTGAGGATCTTTTTACTTTACATCATCCCCGGTTGACTACAGCATTGAACCACACGTCACGTTTGAAATGTTTGTCAACCACCAATTTTCACCTGAGCAATGCGGTGAGTCATGCAGGCCGCGTCACACACCCTTCTCCTGCCCCTCCTCCAAGCCTTCATAGTTGTTGTTGAGCGTACTGTTGTAAGCATATTTTCCATCAGTTAAATTCTATATGCGCACATGGGGTGGTTTTTGTCTTTCTTTGTGAATGTTTAACTGTTTATAAAGTAATTATTTGTCTTGTTATGCATTAGTTTTTGTCTGTCTAGTACCAGGGGAGGGGGAGGGGAGCATTAGTGCCGAGCCAGACTACGACTTGAAACTAGATGTCTTATTGGTTTGTAGGTATTTTGTGAGCCCTTGAAATCCATCCCCCGAAAAATAAAGCGTTTGGAGCTAAGTAAATTGAGGATACAAGATAGAAAAAAAATCATCAATAACTGCAAAAATTGTGTGCAACCGCATCCTTTGCACATCTTTAACACAGTGAAGGTGATGTTATAGAAACACCAGAGTCTGAAGGTGAGGGTAAGTGTTCCCAAACAAAAGAAGTTAATTCGGCCAGCTCTCCTGGTCAGCAAAGAAAGAGCTGCAGCTCTGGATTGAACTAAGACTTCGGATAGACAGGCTACTTACATTCACACTAATTTTGCAAAAGATTTTGGACAAAATGTAAAAGAGTTGGTTATAAATCTGTCCTCAATCAGCAGAGCTTGAATGAAATATGAACAGGCAGCATTTGAAATTCTTGATAAGTTTTCATCGTCTGTGCCTTTAGTTATCCACTGGAATGGAAATATTTTACCAATTATCACAGGGAAAGGAAATGTGGACCGCCTTCCTATTATTGTTTCTGGTGCTGGATAAGCAAAACTTCTTGGGGTTCCTAAATTTGAGTCTGGAACAGGAAAAAACCAAGCCAATGCAGTATTTGAATTAATTGAAAAGTGGTGCATAAAAAATTGAGTAAAGGCAATGGTATTTTACACTAAAACCAGCAATACTGGAAGACTCAATGGGACATGGACTCTCTTGCAGCAGAATCTAGGGTGTAAACTCTTCTACTTGGTTTGTCGACATCCCATTCTTGATATCATGCTAGAGAAGGTTTATTCGGAATGTCTATCATCTAAAGCTTCAGGGCCTGGTATTGACTTATTTCAGTGATTTCAAGCTGAGCTCAGCAAAATTGATAGTTCTGATTACCATACTTTGATTAGTGATGAAGAACCTAAGCTCCAAATTGATCCTTACAAGGAAGAAATTGTGACTTGTTTGAATCAACTTGAAAAACATCAACCAAGAAGTGATTACAGGGAGCTGCTAGAACTTTCACTCATATTAATTGGAACCATATCATCATGCATCTAGGAGCGCTTCATCATGCAAGATAGATGGCAGCACTCATTTATTCCTTTTAACTGTTCATTTTCCGACAAAAGTTTAAACTCTGATCAGCAGAATAAAATGGAATTTACTGTTTCATTATCTTTGGATTGGTTGTGTACATCAGATCGTGGTTTACAGCTCCAGACATTGTTAGGGGCCCTCGAAATGATATTAGTTTGATGAAAAAGATATCTGAATTCAGGCACATTGATCATGGAGTTTCAAATGCAGCAGCAAAAGCATTTTCATAACATCTGTGGTATGTTAGTAAAGAACATGTTGGTTTGGCCTTTTATGATCCATTCGTTTCTGAAGAAGAAAAGATTATATGCCAATCGATATTAATACAGGAAGAAGTGTTATATGAGCTGTCAAAAATAATTGACAAGGAAATTGACGAGTCAATCGAGAAGATGTATATAAAGGATTTTGTTAGTGCCAATACAAAACAATTTTTCGACATCCTTTCTCTCCCAAAGTCATATTTGAAGGAACCTTTATCAGAAAGGAATGACAGTGATGATTTAAAAGCAGTGCTGGAGATTTTAAAGGGCCTTCCAGCCATCAACGATTATGTAGAAAGAGGAGTATCCCTGATGAAAGACTTCAACACAGCCATTACCACATCAGAGGAACAAAAGCAATACCTTTTACAAGTTGTCGAACAGCATCGTTCACAATATTTCAACCCTAAGAAGGAAACACTGAATGCCAGCAAAAGTTAAAAGTGTCTGCTAAATAGTGTTCCTTGTAAATAGCTTTAGTGTTTGAGAGACAATGCTGTTATAGTGTCTTTATTAATATATTTTCCAAATAGTGGATATTTGCTTAATCTTTGTGATGTTTGTGCTACCCCTAAATATATTCCTCTAGATCTAACATTTTATCATATTAATTAACCCTAATAAATGAACAAATTAAGATGCTAAGACATAGTAAAATACCTTTTTTATTTTTTCCTATCTAACTGAGAACCACCCTAATGCACATCCTTGTGCAAAAAAAAAAAAGTTTTTATATTTATGGAGCAAAATAAAATAAGATGTCTTAAAATTTCCTTTTGTAATAATGATTTTGAAATTATTTTCTTACTTAGGGTTTGAACTATTGTAAAGAATGCAGTAGTATCGAAAGAGGCAAAGATGGCAGTTTATATAAGTGTGTTAACACCAACATGTTTTATGGATGTAAAGCATGGTTTTGTCAGGAGAAACACAAGAGCAAGGCGAATGTGGCTGGAATGAGATACAGTAGTTAAGAAATGTATGTGGAAAAACTCGTATGAACAAAGTCAGTAATTAATGGAGCTGAAGGAGTGTAATTAAAGAGGGAATCAAATAGGTCGCTGTGTAAGAAGTGTACTACGCTGGTGTTGGTTTGGACATGTTGAAAGGATGAGTGCGGATCAAGTAACAAAGCAAATATATGAAGAGAGTGTGTGGATCTAAAGCAGCGGTTCCCAACCTTTTTCAGACCGCGTTCCCCCTAGAGGCAAACATCCCCATTGCAAGATCATCTATAAGGTCAACTAATTGTGTGGCAAACAAGATAGACTGGAGGGGGAGTAATTGAGGGGTAGTCAAAATAGAACTATGAGGAGTCCAAATAATATCAGGGCTCTCAAAATGCTTAATCCAACATTTCACTCAATGTAAAAAGGCAGAATATTTTTCCACTATATGATTCAAAATTCCAGTATGTTCAAGTATTTCCAGTATCAAAAATCAAATCAAGTATATTTCCAGTATTTCCAGTATTGATAGACACCCTGTTTAACAGATAAGCAGCAGCTTTTATTTATAAAATATTGTATGAGTGTACTAATTTATGATAAAAACATTACAAATACCCTGTGGCTGGGAACAAACACACACACACAAAAGAAGAAGATAAGAAAAGGGTTGCACACTTTCCATAAAAACTAAAAAGTCCACAGAGTAGGTAACAAAGAATGCATATCATTAAGCAAATAGAATGAGCTTTGAATGTCTTAAGTGTGTCATTTGTTATTGTTAATACTGTATTTAAATAAACACATAATTAAACCCCTTTAACCTCAAATTTATTAAAATAATTATGTGATTGTAACTTTAATTAGGTAATCCTAATATGTGACTTAATTAAGTGCAAGCAAAATTAACCTGTTTGGTATATTCAGCTATGACCAAAAAGGTCATGAACCGAATTGCTGCCAGGTGAACTGAGGATTTTTATATACCTTCTCCAGGTGAGTGCTGATACATTTTATTTAGGCCTAGATTCATCTTTCTTACTATGTAGGAATACTTAAATCAGCTTGAATAGTCAGGATATGCATTAAGATAAAAACTACTAATAGTTGTTTTATTAAGTTAAAAAAAAATGGCAATAGGCACTGAATTACTTAACTTACCAAGTTTGACAACCTTTTCAAACTCCGTTGGTAAATTCTTCTCCAGCCATTGTTTGCACTTGTCATACTCTGGGTAGTACTCGCAATACTGTGAAGATTATATAAAAAAAAAGGATCCATAAACTTTTCAAGTTACAGTTAGGCTACAATTATTATTAAATATAAATATAAATTTGTATATGTGAGTAAATAGAATGGAGTAATACTTTTGAGAATAGGCCTGATTTTTATTTTCAACACAATGAGTATATTTTCCACTACTAGCTTGCTAGGCCTGTCGTAGCTTCATATTATGCCTTATAATCTATCTTAAGACTAGGGCACACACAACATCCAGTCCCCGGATGTTAATTCATCATTGTGAAAGGGTAAACCCATATTTCACCAATGATAATTTTTTCGACCATGCCGGGAATCGAACCCGTGACCCTTAGCTTAGTATGCAAACAAGCTACCGGCTGAGATAAGGTGTTGGATATGTTCTAAACCTATCCATACTTTGTACAAAATAGGATAATAAAATTGAAGACTATTATGTATGATATTAACGATACAATTGTTACCCCCATGTATATCCATCCAGTATGCAGATCATGGATATGTAGCCTATAAGGTAGCGATCAAAATTGATTTTTTATATATATATATATTAACTGTTGTTTATTTAGTGAAAATTAGGCCTACTATTGTGGGCAATAAATACTATTTCATCTAACTTGTAGAGTAGGCCTATCTATCTAGCTTATTATGAGAACCACCCCCCACATTTTTTATTTATTTATATTATTCCAAATGTTGTGGATAATATTACCTCAATAGGCATGGAACAGTTGCCACAGTAAAGAACGCTGAGTGGATATGAGACATTGGGCTGTGGACCTGTGCACAAAGCTTTCCCTTCAATCTCTGTCGACATATTGTAGTTCCTAATCTGAAACTGAAATCATTGTAGTACTTTAAGTTAATATACTATAGAACTATATAAATACAGTTTAATCCATCTGTATATTTAAAACCTAGAAACATGCCACAATGCAATTTTAATTAAGATAGGATTAAAAATGATTCACTTAATCAACTCTTATTATTTTTACATAGCAATAATTATTGATCCAATTTTGGTTTATTATCTTCAAATTGCTAAGTACAATTTTTCTTATATTTACCTATGATAAATAATTTGTAATGAGCAAAGACAACCAGATTACCTGCAATGATTGTTAAAATGCCTTAAGTTGGACTAGAGTTTGTTTTGTTTTTTTCCTAATTTTGAAAAGGGAGGAAAAATCTTTATAGCAATTCAAAATCTAGAAAATATATAAACTCCCTCCCCAACAATTGTTAGCCAGGGAAGGATAATATAACTATATTTATAAAACTAGTAAAGGAAAGTCTAAGTCCTGTATTATTACAAATAATTATCTTATCTTTTGTAACTGGAATAGTGCCAGATAAAATGAAAGAATCCTAGGTTGTTCCTATACATAAAAAAGGCACTAAAGATCTTTGTAGTAACTATAGGTCTATTAGTCTCATCTCAAATCTTGCAAAAATAATAGAAAAATCTTTCAAAAATAGACTTTGGAATATTTAAATAGAAAAAACTATTTTTTTGCTGGACAGTATGGTTTCTTGAAAGACTCTTAGTACTCAAACTGCAGCTACTGACCTAATAATAAAAATTCTAAATACTATTGACAAGGGAGATTTGGGAATGGGTTTGTTTATTGACCTGTAAGGCCTTTGGTACAGTTGATCATATGATATTGATTGATAAATTTAAGTATATTCAAGTAGAAAAGTCACCATTAAAATGGTTCAAACATTACTTAAGTTATAGATGCCAAAGAGTTCTGGTTAAAAAAACGAGCAAGGCTTAAAATTCTTTAGTGACTATAAACAAATAATGTGTGGCGTTCCTCAAGGTTCAATTTTTGGACCCATTCTTTTCTTAGTTTAGATAAATGATTTACACGAAATTTATTTGGATGGACACATTCAGCATTTTGCAGATGACACTTGCTTATTTTATGAGAACATTAATCTAAATGTTCTACTCATGGAAAATGAAATACTGGAATTTGTAGACTCTATTACTTATCTGGGTCTAACTATTGACAAGCATCTCTTATGGCCCAGTCACATAAATAATACGACAAAAAAACTAATTCCTAATGCAGGAGCAATAAGCCGATGTGCCTATGCATTAACTAATCCAGTCAAAAGAACTCTTTATTTTTCTTTGGTACACTCATATCTAATAAATATGAGTAATGTTTGGGGTTTTGCAACCAAATCAAGACTTAAAAGACTATCTACACTCCAAGATAGAATTATTAGATCACAATATCAATTACCTGTCAGGGAATATAGAACTACTGAATTTTATAAATATCTGGATTTAATGCCTCTCGATAAACTGATTATTTACCAAACAGGCATTCTTGCTTACAAAATAAATAAAAATAAACTTAAAAGAACCCACAAATTAGAATTCCCTCAGTCAGGTCATCATACTAGGGGATCACTTAAAATATATCACAAATCTTTTAACACTGTGAACTATGGAACAAATTCATATTTAAATAAAATGACTATAATATATAATGCAATTCCAACAGATATCTATTGCTTACTGGAAATTACAAATTTTAAAAAACATTACAAATTTATTTTTTTTTGCCAGTGAACAAATTTAAACCCAACATACCAAAATTATGTAAAGTTTTTGACCACCTCTCCTGTGTTTGTGATTAAAATAGCTCTTCAATACTGTAAAATACTTTACTTGAGTCGCATCCTATCTACTTGCCTTCAATCACAATTATTATAATAAATTTATCTTTTCTCAGTTAACATTTTAGAATCTATTATTATTTTCCTGAACATACCTACATGTCTTGGTTATTATTATAATACTAATTAATCTTCCTCAATTTTCATATTTATTTCAAAGGAACTTTCACATTATTTATGTATTCTTATTTTATTCTTCTTACATATTTTTAATTTAAAAAAAAAAATTTATTGATAAAATGTATTCATCAATATTATCACACTTATTTCAAAATTATTTTATCTGTAACATTGTACTGGTACTGATTTCTATTATGTTTTGTGTATTTTGCTTTTTTATGTATTTTTTTTTTTACTTTTATTTCATGATAAAATATTCATGTCTTTTAAATCTTTTAAAATTTAAATGCATTTAAAATTTCAATTATTTTAAAATCATAGTGGATCATGTAATTCATTATCAAATAATATATATAAAAAAAATCTAAGTTACAGTGACCAGAAATAGTGGAATTTCTTATCAAGGAAAGTGTTCTGCTGTGTCTCAAAGTTACCAGCAATATGAACGTGACAGTGTTATGTTTCAAATGTAAACATTATATGCACTTAGGTAAATAGAGCTTAGACCTTATGTTCCAATACTGCCCAACATAGATAGAGCTAGCAATTCTAGGGACAGTGAGCTTTTGATATGTGACATAGAAAAAACTTGTTAGGTACCATACTTATGGTTCAAATATAAAATAGTACACAAAGAGAGTTTATTCAATTAAAGCATGCAATGAGGTTTGTAGATCTAAGGTAAAGGAATGGAGAAAGTTGACGAATGGGAGAAATAATAATTTCTAATTATAAGGAAAAACAATCAAACTTAATCAAATGTGGCTGGCCACACTATGAGAGTGAATGAGAACAACCCATTGCCGCATAGCGCCCAATATTGCTCAAAACACAAATGTGTTAGATTTTGGTGCCAAACGTTGTGCTTGTGTTATCACATTAAAACATGGACTATAGTCGCTAGGTATTGTTTATAATAACTTTGTAACAGAAAGAAGGGTTTTCAGTGCAACTTGGAAAGAAGTTTGCAGTACAACATTCAATCGTGGCTGTAAATATCCTATATTTATTTAAGAGTATTCCTTCATTTTATGAACACCTTGTGTCTAGTACAGAAATGAGTGTAAATAATTCATCTTTACTAAAATTCAGGTGTCATTCTACAGTCGAGCCATACCGATCAAGCGGTTGCCATCGGTTGGCGAAGATAGTGCCAACTTTTCCGGATGGAGGGTGTCATGTGGTCGGCATAGCAAACCCCCTGGCCATTAATCTGTTTTATAGACTGGAGCTGTGATTTTTTCATTCAATAAGTTTGTCTACAGAGTCTTTATCCAAGACCCTAGTATTTACCACTCCATAGAGGTTGGATCAACTTTTACTTTCTAAGGACTAGATACGTATACATCTAAATGAAAGAACCAATTGCATCACGTGACCATACCAACCAATAAGGTAGGCCTAATCAAAAAGACTTTGTCGAATATCACTCGTTGAAAGAAAATTGTCTACAGTAAGAAGCAACTGCCAAGCAGTCGGCTGATTTATAAAATAAACTAAAATAACTTTTTTGAGAAAATATCCAGAGCATAGGCCTACTTTAAATTTAGGTTAAGAAAGATGACTATATTTATAGCACAGTTTGAACTATCAAAGCTGTAATCAGCAATGGATCAATTTGTTGCCCTTGGTGATTTTATTTCAGTGCGCGCTCATATATCTACTTAAATATAATTAGTGTTCCGTTTAAGCTAAGCCTAGTGATTAGAAAGTTAAAAGGTGACCAACATGTACAGAGTACAGATCAAAACTCTGTAGACAAAGTAATTTGATACTGAAGAATCGATTTCTTGGATCATGGACTTACAAAAACTGAGTTTGTAGATGGTGCTTTAAGGGTTTTACGGATGCAGAGCTTATAGTTTATATAGACCTTGGCTGTATCCGAATAGTAAAGTACACTTGCCGTGATGCAGAATTGATGACTTTACACTTACAATGCACTTGCGATTGAAGACTGCAACAGACTATTTGAACGGTAAAATATCCTTTTCACACCCTTGACTCCGCAGTGTTGCTTCCTACCAATGATCTTAGAAACTATTTTAAACTCCATCTATCAGCCCAAATTAACATAGGCTTCTTAGAGATTTGTGGTGACTTATTTTCCTTGCACATGACAAATTATTCAACACTATACTACAAAACAACCAGAATATTTAACGTACGTTATCATAGATCACTTTACTCTACGAGCTCTATCTCCAGCAGACGAAAAATTAAACAATTGCCGATCAAACACCGCATCGACGGCGTGTCAAGGGTAAACTTGCTGTCGCCCTTGGACTCGAGGGCGTGTGAGGTGTGCATTAGCACACTTCAGGCCTATTCGGACGGATCTACACTTGATCACGTGATTGCTAATGCAACTAACAAGTGGACGTCAAGGGTCAACGGTGCGTAAAGACCATTCAGCTACAGCCTAGGCTTAAGGCAAATGGTCCCCATTGCCAAAAATAGTTCAAATCCTGGCCGAGTAATTTTACCATCCTTTCTCAGTAATAGGTGTGCATTTCCTATAAGCTAACGTCCTCATCCAATCACAAAACTTAGATCGTTAATAACACTTGTGTTGAATATAACACTAAAATATTAAATCAAATTACACAGCTTATCAACTAAAATTAAATTACTATCATGGTAATTGTTAAGATTTGTTGGCAATATGTACATTAAATTAAAATATCAATATTGAATCGTGATATAATTCTAGTTTAGAGCACTTTATGTGGTTCAATGTTAAGTTTAAAATTTTTAACTTACAATTTCAAGTTTTAAAACATTTGAGACTTTTCTTGCGTCTGCTGTATTTCATGATAACCACCACTTAAAAGATGAATATTAATTTCCTATACAACTAAAAATTACTCAATGGTGCATATATTTGGAAGAAAGAAATAATATAGAATGCACACATAGTTCTTCTACCTATTTTTTATATATTATTTCTATATTATTACTATTACTACTATTATTCATAATATTAGATTCTATTATCAAGATGCTGTAAAAACGTATCTAAAATAATTCTAATGATATTGACTCAATATGCAGATGAAATAGTGGGGGATCATCAGTATGGATTTCGACGAAATAGATAATTAACGGATCAGATTTTTACTATTCAGCAGATATAAAAAAAAAGTGGGAATACAAAATTATGGTACATCAATTATACATAGGTTTTAAAAGGCCAACAAAAAATTTTAATTTGTTATAAACAAAAAAATTATCAAGCTAAATTAAGTATGTGTGACATACTCATGGCATGTTACAAATTAGTTGTTATTTATCAGATACCTTCGGAATACATAATGGGTTGAAACAAAGAGATGCACTCTCCCTAATACTATTTAAACTAGCCTAGTTATATTAAAATGGAAATTAGGAAAAATAATACATACGGGAAATGCATGCTATTACTCGATCAGTAAGTTGTTAATATCTCGATTGCTATCAAGAAATATAAAACTCAGAGCGTAAAAAGCAATGGTGTTACCAGTTGTTATCAAAATGGTTGAGAAAGATGGTCTCTTTAACTTACACGACAAAAATAAATTTAGAGTTTTCAAAAACAATATGGTTAGGAAGATAATTGGTCAAAACAGGGATGAAAATACTGGGTAATAGTAAAGGTTACCTAATGAGTTAAATACCCTGCACTCATCACAAATTTTTTCTCGGGATCATCAATTCTTGTAGACTACGGTAGGCAGGGCATGCAGCGGGAATGGAAGAATCTAAAACCGTGTCCAGGGTATTGACTAGCAAACTCTATGGGAAGGGACCATTGGGAAAACCTAGACGCAGATGGAGGGATACTATTAGAATTGACCTGAAAGATATAGGGTGTAGTGAGGAGGACTGGACTGGACTGAAGGAGCTCAAGATAGGAATAGGTGGCGTACTTTTGTAAGTGCGGCAATGAACTTTCAAAATTCTAATACCACAGAGTAAGTAAGTACTAATATTATTTTATGTGTTCTGTCTTTCAACAGGTCAGTCGCCTTATCCAAATTATGTCATCTATTATATCTGATTAGCAGCTATATTTTTATAAGATAAAACTTCATCATATATCCTTGTTTGAGGTTATCAATGATTTGTATTCATGGTCTTTCTGGTACTTTTCTCTCCTCCTGCACACACATCTCAAAACTTTCCAAATATTTCTTATAAATTATTCCTCACAAACTATGTTTCAGCCTTATGAAAAGCGATGCTCTAAATATAATACTTCACCAGTTTCTTCCTCATCTCCAGATTCAGTTTGCTAGTCAGTGGAATCCTCTTCTTGATAAAAAAAAAAGCCTTAGTTATCACTATTTTAGAATTAATCTCCTGTTTACACAGAGCGTCTGTCGAAATTAAACTTCTTAAATATTTTAAATGTTCCAAATTCTTCATATTTTATTCCCTACCTCACTGTTCAGTGGCTCATCTCTCTGGGATATCCTCATTACCTCAAACCTATCAATGTTAATTATGTACAGTTCATACTCTCTTCTTGTTTCAACAAATTAGCTAATCGTAGTTTGTAGCCCATTTTCTTCCTTCGCCAATAATATCAAGTGATTTTGTATTTCACAGTAGTTATTACATATTTTCCTGATTTGAAATTTTCAGATCCTTCCTAAATATTACTTAGCCAGCCATCCTCCATACAGGTTGAAAATAATAATTTGTAGTAAGCAAGATCACTGTCTTACTCCTCTTCCCATCTTCACACTGTTTGTTGGTGTCTCTTATTTCCAATATAACGCTTATTCTTTGTATCATGTACATACAGAGGTTTCCTATTAATCTTATATTTTTCCAGTCAATTCCTATTTCCTTGAGCATCTTTATCAGGTTCTTCAAGACTACCCGGCCAGTTGCCTTTTTTTAACAATTGATGAAACAAACACGTACTTCTCCAAACCAACATTACACATTAGGTACCTACTTTCTCCATTATTGGTTTCTCTATTTTAATTATACCTATTTGTCATTAGTTGGACCAAATATAAAAAACATCATTATTACAACTTAGTTAAAATATATTAAATGAATGTCATCATCTAATCTCCACTCTAAGATAACTTTAAATATATTTAGTAATTTTCAAATTTAAAAAAATGTACTTGTGGATTAGTTCGTGTTTCATAGTCAAATTTTAATCCAATTTTTGAGACAAATATTTTGAATTGGCGTATGTTAATGCAAGCTATAAATCAATCTTTAGGTATTAACTATGATTTTAACATTAGTTCACATTAAGTTTCATAGGAAACTATTGACAAATAATGCTTTATAGCAGAAAATAAAAAATACAAGCCGAACGATAAGTGTTATAGTAAAGTGAGCAACAGATGAAGAGCTTACACTACTTTAGAGAAAAGCTTGTAAGATAATAAATATAGCAAACATACCGTCAAGTTAACATACCACGTAATTAAGATCAAATACATAAACTAATTAAAAATAATATTACTTGAAAAGGTCTTTCTCAACATAACAAAATATATTTTATATTGTTATATTGAGAAATGCGTTTTCATGTCATACTGATATAATTAATATCAATATGCCAACACATTTAGGTGTGCTTTTAAAAATATTAATTCACCATCACAAAATTACTAGACGTACAATTAGTCTCACTAACATTATAATATTAGACGAGATGTAATATTCATCATTTAAATGTTACCTTTTAAGCATCACTAAAGTCTTCCTTTTAACAACTAGAGACATAGCTATTGTTTGTCACAATTAAAATAATGTTTTGGGTGGGTTTTTTTTTTCAGATTGTGTGAATATTAATATTACATAGGGTGAATAGTATTATGCTATGGAATGTTCTGAGAGAGTATGGTGTGGGTGCATGGTTAGTAAATAAAATGTTGGTGATGTATAACGAAAGTAAAGCGTGCTTTAAGGTGGATAGAGCTTTAAGCAAATGGTTTTACATTGAACAAGGTGTTAAACAGGTTTGTTATGTCTTCATGATTGTTTAGTAATATAATGGATAAGAGTATGAGGGACTCTTGTGAGGAAATGGTTGGTGTAAAAATGAAAAATGTGAATGTGAGAGTGCTGCTATGTACAGATAGTACATAATAATGGCTGAGAATGGAAGTGACGTGTAGAATGCATTAAATGCTCGAATGTGCTGGTAGGCAGAGTGGATCTTCCTATAAATGTATTCAAAACTAAGGTGATGGCTTTTTATAAGGATGAATCAGGAAATGGTTGTTAGCTTAGTATAAATGGAAAACTATTAAAACAAGTGAATGATTTTGTGTATCTAGGCAATTTTTTGTTGTAAAAATGGAAGGATAATATATGGGGAAATCGACAGACAGGTAATACATCTCGGAGAGAAATTGGATGTATGTCATAGACTATTGCAAAGAATAAAGTAGGTGGTATTCAGTGGCGTATTCTTTGGGTATGCTAGTCCTGCGCCGCATACCCATAATTATTTGCAAAAGATGTATACTTAGAAAATCTATATTTGTTAATACTCCGATATTATTGTGTTTTGAATCATTCTTCTTCCAAGTGCTCTTACCTACTAGCAAACTCCAAAGGCTTGTTGTTTGAGAAACGCAAGCAAGCTAGCTTTCACTTCAAGACAGAGAGGTCCTAATG
Organism: Timema bartmani; assembly: GCA_902151455.1. Lineage (NCBI taxonomy): Eukaryota > Metazoa > Arthropoda > Insecta > Phasmatodea > Timematidae > Timema > Timema bartmani. The sequence continues at coordinate 324,293 of CABFWB010000192.1, forward strand.
ACCTTGTCCAATGTCTATGTGACAGCCACCCCTCCTCTCCTCAAACCCCAAACATAGGCCAATAAACCGACAGTTTTACCACTAAAGGCTTGCTATTCTCGAACAGCAAGCAAGGAGGCACTTGTGCCAAATGTTGAAAAAAAATCTAGCTATCAATTATTATTATGATTAATTATTATAGCCTAACATAATTAAGGTTAAATTATATTAAATTAATCCATGTATTTGTAAAAATAAAAGATACTACTTGTACCAAGCATTAAAATAAAGTTTTCTTAAATAATTGCGGTGCAATACCTTTGCACTATAGAATAATTTATCTACATGTATTTGGCAACATGATTTTCACACACCCAGCAGTTGAGAGTAGTGGAGGGATTCTTTTATTTTGAACTGAAGTAATTAGTGCTCGTAGTTCTCGGGCGTGTAGTAGGTCGTTTTGGAATTTAGGTCGCGCTTTTAGTTTATTTATTTTATCCTAGAATGTTGTCTAGGCTTTTGTGATTTAATATCGGTGTACTGTATATAAACAATTAGTTATATTTTGAGGAAACTTGTATATTGATATTATTGCATTATGAATGAAGAAGTGCTAAACTGTCCAGTGGAGGATTTATTAAATCACTCATTTAGTAGTAGATCTTATAGTGAAAAACTTTTTATTTTTAATAAAGGTAGGCCATGTCCATCTCTGCCACTACTCGTAACAGAACATAAAGACAAAAAGTGTGAATATGTTAGACATTTTAATATTTCAAACTATGATAAAACAAAGTGGTTGGCGGGCAGTTCTAAATTTAATAAGTTATTTTGTTGGTCCTGTTTGCTTTTTTCTAACGAGTGTACTGTGTGGACAAAGAAGGGTTTTGGGAACTTAAATGTTTTAACAAAATCTGTCCTAAAACATGAACGGTCAAAGAACCATATTAGTGCTCACCTTCAGCAAAAAGCTTTTGGTAGGACACGTATTGATTTACAGTTGAACGAACAATTAAAGATTAACGTGTCTCAACATAATGAAAAAGTTCGGAAAAACAGACAGATACTCGAGCGACTCATTGATGCCGTGTGCTTTTTAGCTAAACAAGAGCTACCATTTCGTGGTCACGATGAATCAGAAGATTCTTTAAACAAAGGAAATTATAGGGAACTCTTAGATTATGTTAGTGAATATGACTCTTTACTTGCAGACCATTTAAATAGTTCAACTGTATTTAGAGGTACGTCCCCTCAAATTCAAAACGATTTGATTCAATCTATTAATAGTGTATTGAGTGACGCAATCCTTGAAGAAGTGTCTAAAACACAGTTTGTGGCGATATTGTTGGATGAAACAACGGATGTCAGCAACAAATCACAACTATCATCAGTTGTTCGCTATGTAGATGAAAGTGGTAATGTGCAAGAACGCTTTCTGCACTTTGCTGACGTGAGTAAAGACAGATCAGCTGTAGCTTTGTGTGAACATGTCCTTCAAGTAGCTAAATCTTTTAATTTTGGAGAAAAGTTAGTTGCTCAAACTTACGATGGTGCAGCTGTGATGTCAGGAAATATTGGTGGATTGCAAAAGAAAGTACGCGAACATTATCCACGAGCATTATTTGTTCATTGTTACAGTCACGTTCTTAACCTAGTGCTTCAGCAATCTGTGTCGTGTATTGCTCAGTGTCGCATCTTTTTCCAATCTCTCTCTGGTCTAGCAGCTTTTTTTTCAAAGTCAACAAAACGAAATGAAGCCCTAACAAAGTTTGTTGCTAAAAAATTGCCAAAAGTAGCACCTACTCGTTGGAATTTTTCATCGCGACTTGTAAACACTGTGCATGAGTTCAAAACATGTTTGTTAAGTTTTTTTGAAAACATTTTAGAAAATCCAGGAGACTGGGACAGTGACACAATTGTTCAATCCCAAGGATTTTTGTCATTTTTAAATAGTTTTGAAACAGGTTTCTTACTTGATATTTTCTCTATTATATTTTGTCACACTGATATATTATATAATATTTTGCAATCCAAAAGTATGGATATTTCATATTGTTTTGAGAAAATTTCAGAAGTTAAAATCCTGATTCAAGACTTTAGGGACAGTGGATTTAAAAAGTTGTGGGAGAAATCATCCCCTGAATTTCAACCAGATCAGCAAAAAAAGAGACAGCATTTAAATGATGAGCCTAACCAACGCTTCAAGCGGCTATTTAATGAAATTTGTGATCATCTTTTGATACAAATTACTGATAGGTTTTCATCATTTCATGATCTGTATTTCATTTCTCTTTTGGATCATACTAAATATAACACTTTTACTAATAAAAATACATTTCCCGAGGAGCATTTTAACAAATTGAAAGATATATATGGTCCTATCTTCGACTACATACGGCTTAAGAATGAGCTTACCGTCTTGTATAGTTCGAAAGAATTTCAAAATATGTCTGCAATGAAAATTGTTCCATACATGAGACAAAATGATTTAGACTCAGTAATGCCAGAAGTGTATAAATTGGCTACCCTAATATGGACAATTCCGTCCACCACCGCAACTGTAGAGCGAACCTTTTCTGCTTTGAAAAGAATAAAAACTTTCTGTAGATCAAAACAAGGCGAGGAAAGATTAACTGGACTATCAATGATTTCAATTGAAAAAGAGCTTCTTAAACATTTAAGAAAGAATACTCCCTTCAAAAACAAAGTAATTGACCACTTTATAATGAAATCTCGTAGATTGGACTTCACTTTCAAATAAAATTGGACAAAAAACTATAATTTGTGTGAATATAAGTGATTTTCTTTGATAGTGACAGTTTTATTATGTTGATCTTTGTAGCCTATATTCTAGTGTAGTGATATTAACAGACACTCTTCTAAGACAGGTGCACCATCTAGCAGTAAAGGTAATAATCCTTACAGACAATTTAATTACAGTTAGAAAAAAGTTGTTTATGGCTTATAAATTAAACGAAGTCATGGGGGGAAGGGAGGAAGAAATCTGGCATGTGGGTGGGAGAGGGGGGTAGATAATCTTGACCCCACCTCTTTATTTTCACTCTGTTGGACATGAAAAATAACCTCTAAATGCCAATATTTCATATTTTTCGTGAGGATGGATCACCAAACAGCATACCTGTTAAATTTATCAGAATACGCCACTGGTGGTATTGAAAGAGACAAAGATGGGTGTTTCTAAAAGTGTGTTAACGCCAACATTGCTGTATGGATGTAAAGCGTGAGTTTGTCAGGAGAAACACAAGCGCATGGGGAATGGGGTATATGTGGAAAAATTCGTATGGACAGAGTCAGTCATAGATAAGGAAAAGGAGTCGGTAATGGATTGGTGCTGGATGAGTGCGGTTGTAAAGGAAATCCAATAGGTCAATGTGAAGTAAGCGTCTTACGTTAGTTTGGTCATGTTTAGAGGTCGAGTGTAGATCTAATGATGAAACAAACATTTGTTGGACGAGTGTGTGGATCAAAAGGAAGTGGTAGGTCATATAAAACATGGTTTAATGTTGTAGATGAATGAGTGAAAAAGTGAAACATTAAAAGTTTTAAGAAAAAAACCATGCACGACTCAATGTACGGATGTTTTAAAGCGAGGAGAGTGTGAAAGGATAGGGAAGGGGGAAAGGGGGGGGGGAGAAATTTAGTGAGGGTGGATTTAGTACTGAATTGTTTTACCACTATTAAAATGCGTATTTCTACAATTTTCTATCACCATCTTCCCGACGACCTACGAGACTTCTACAAAGGTGATAACAAACTATTTTACTTCCTGCTATATATATATATATTCATCGACCTACATCATACTTCAAAGACGTTAGGTATATCCACCACTACTTCATTTTTAAATCAATCATTACTTTATACTAGGCAAGGTTTAACAGATATATTAACGACTTCAAACATTTTTTTATTTATCTTGGAAAGAATTTTTTTTTCTCTAAAGTGTTTCAAAATAGAGAGGACTATGACTTTGATACTACCTGTTGACCGGGCGTGTGTTCACATCTCAGTGCAACAATTTCAAAGACTACCTTCAATATTATTAACATTGTTAGTAATATTTTATAAATTTCAAATTAAAAATAATATTAATGTAATTATATATTTTCAAATTAAAATTATTTATTTAGATCCTAAGCCAAATTGAATACATCCAAGTTTTACCTTATAATTTTTCATTGCTATCGCTATTTTATCAACTCGAGAGTCAAGTGCATTAGTCTTGAATTTCATTCAAGAATACTTTAAATATTAATATTCTATCTGGAAAAGATTATGTTGGCCTGTTAAGGTTTTATTTATTTTTGGTTAATTTTGCCTGATTATATACTTTAGCCAAATGTTATTAAATGTCACCTATTAGATTTGTTGTAGAGTTACGTCTGCCAGGTAGATAATTTACCAGTTTTTTTTTCATTTAATGTGTGAAAAAGAGAAACATTAAGAGTTTTAAGAATAAAAGAGCTTGAATGACTCATTGTATGAACGTTGTTGAAGCGAAGAAAATATGTAAGAATGGGAAAGTGTGAACAAAGTTAGTGAGGAATTATTAAGTACGGTGGTATTTTATTTAGCTACATGCACAGCTACTTGCCTATCCCACAAGGGAAAAGCGTGATTAGGTATGCTTATATATATATATATATATATATATGTGTGTGTGTGTGTGCAAGTCATTATTATTTTCATAGTAGGCTATTTTAAGTCATCACGCATATTGTTGAAATTTTACTTGTGTACAATAACCTGTCTATCCTGACTCACTGGGACAGCAGTGAGAGCTCTGGCAGTATCAGTAAGCAGCTCCGGGAGGCTGGGTTCAACTCAGAAGTGAGCGGTCGTTTGTACAACTTATTTTTGGTTCACGAGAAGAAGGGCAAATCAAGTTCAATTTCAAATACCAGTTCCTCTCCGATTGTTTTTGCCAGCTAAACACGCAGATATCACAAGATAACATTGATATAAATGTATTTTTTCAAATAAAATATGTACAGAGGTGCACACACATAATTTTTTTTTAAACAATTTTAACTAAATATGGCAGGGACATTCTTTAAATCTAAGATGAACAACTTATGACTATGGCTATTTTGAGTAGTTGTTTAAAGTTTTGACATATATTGTGGGAAAAACGGTTATTCTATATGAATATAATCAAATATTAAATATAGTATGCTTTTGTTTTCTCTTTAACTTGATCATCAAGGAAAATATCATATTGAATTCGAAGAAGATATTGTAGGAGATATTTAATGAATGAGTGGCTTAGAATAAATAAATTAAGGGAGATTAATGCCCAGAGGGTACGTTGTGCTGACCACACGACACTCTCTATCCAAAGAAGCTAGCACTATTTGAACCAACAGATGACGGCCACTTGGTTGGTATTGTTCAATTATTGCATGCTGACACCAATGAGAAGTTACTAAAATATTATATGGAATAAATAATTTAAAAATGCACTTTTTACAGTTTAGCGCACGGATGTACTACTTAAAATGTTATATACTTTATTTTAAACCTCCCACCCAATTATTAATTATTTGTTTTCGGTGTGACCATCAAGCACTTAAATTTGGGCTTAGCTGTTTAACGCAAGGTCGATATTTAGAATAAGGAAACGCAAGGGATCCTTGTAATCATTTTTACAGTACACCAAAAATTTCAATTCCAATAGCGTGGTAAATTTGATACATGGTGTGGTAACATTGATGGCTTAAATATTTTGACGGCAATGTTTATCTCTCTCTAAACGTTTCATATAATAAATAATAATTATTAATTTCAAACAACATTTCATCGCAAACAAGGCTGTATGATTATATTTCAGAGCTGACAAATATATAATGCTAATACCGTTTTTTCGTTTAGTCTCTAATAATTTTGCAACTTTCAATAAAAGGGAGGTAATATTTATTTTTTTAATGAATAGGCCTCTCTACTTTTTTATTTTTCAATATTAAAAAATAATGGTGAGTAATTAATTATTTCATAAGATATTTATGAAATTAGACTAAATATATAGTTGGCCTACTGTAGTTGAACAACATTTTAGAACAATTAAGACACAAGTAACTACACAACATATTTTGATAAAACGTCCAGGATAGGCTACACTTGAAATGTAGGTTAAGTGCAGTCACAAATAATATATTTAAAACATAAGCTAGTTAGTGTAATTGCTATGATATTGCCATTGTGATTTCATTTCGATGCACGCACACACTTACTTTGCAATGATTGGTAGTCGCTAGCAATGTGTATCAACTAGTCCTTAGAAATTTAAAGTTGAGTCAAGAGTGATGAGGACTAAGCAATTAAGGCTAAGGACTCTGTAGACCCAGGTTGGGCAACCCGGTTTTCAATCGCCACATGTAGTGAATTGGCAAAAAAAGTGTGGTGAATTTGACTTTTCCAGCTCTCACAGTAAATTACAATTTTTCCTGATGGCTTGTGCGGGTTGTAACTTGATATTGGTATAGCCTATAACTCAAATAGGTAGTAAGAGGCAATGTTAAAAAAAACAAAAAACCTGAAATTTCCTGCATATCATTGAAAGCATTCCACTTTTATAAGGAGTCATTGACACAACACTGCCATCCAATATTCCCCGCCACTCTATTTCCCAACATTTTGTTTCATCTCTTCATTCGGACAAAATGATTATAAATTTTGTTTTTACATAAAATTGTCTTACATTTTCAATACAAACAATAATTTTTATCATTTGCATCTTAAGGAGTAGTAACTGAGTAGCCAAGGTGTACATTTCTTGAATAAACTTGTTCTAACAGAGTGTGTGTGCTAATTTCAATTTCCAATTGAGCAATATAATTTCTCAATTTTTACATTGTTTGGCGAATTTCACTTCTCATTCACCACACCTGTGGCTACATTGAAAAACATGTTGCCCACCTCTGCTAGTGTGGAGTTGATCTCTTACAGAGTAGTACACACCTTAAGGTGCGTATAGGCCCTACACTAGAAACAAATTTGAAGCTCGAGGCAAACCGAGGCTGTACGAATGCAGAGTGAGGCAGTATATGGCTGAGCCAACTTGTTTCGCTACATCAAAGTGAGGCAGCTTGCGCATTTGGCTTGGGCTTGCCTCGCTTCAAATTTGCCTCTTAGTGTATACACACCTGTATGGATACAGACGGGACTTAAGGAATTAAGGGGAATCTGTAGACAGTGAAATCTGTTGGTGTTGAGTCGATTTCTTACAAAGTAGTACGTACCTTATTGATAGGTAGTCTGTAGACGGGGCTTTAGTACTGTACTTGCATACCTTTTAAAGTATAATTTTCATAGAAATGACCTTTCTTTAAAAATAAAAGGCCAATCGGGCTAAGAATGTTTACACTTTCTTTAAAAAAAATGTATATTATAAAGATTATTTTCGAAAAAAAAAAAAAAGTCAGCCGTTTATTAGACCTTCTGCTTAAGACTATTCAATTCATGATTTAGAAAATATTTGCTTGACTCACCTAGTTCACAGGGTAGACCTATATATCAAGACGCAAAAGTTTACAGCAACCATGCACTGAACATCTTGAATTTTTTTTATGTATGTGTAAACTTATAATAAACAAATTAATCAACCTACCTTAACCAACCTTCAAATTCAATTAAAATTCGATAAAAAGAAACGTTTGTATGGATTAATACATTTAGAAAAAAATTTATCTTCACTAGTTATTCTAATGCAAAGTTGTCAAGGTGTCGCTTGTAGCAAGAAGCAGTACCTAACCAATATTCCCTAAATCGTAGTGAAATATTTGAATTGTCTTCAAAATTAATTACTTAGTTTTGAATATCCAATCAAAATATTATAATGCCTCAGCATTTTTTTTGGTGTGTTTTATGTAATTAATATTTTTATATATTGGAGGTAGGTCCTATTTAACATGTACTTTTTAAACCTACTGATTTTGTCAACACATGAGAATTTCTATGAATGAGAGCGAAAGGGCCTAACAATTTTGCTGGGAAAGGTATTTTCATATACATTATATCTCCTATGGTTATTTTACATGCCACTCCAAAGGAAGTTGTTCTAAGAATTTTTATTCTTCAAGAAAAATCTGTAAACCCCAGCTGTGTTTGAACCCACAAACATCAGTTCCTGAAGGGAGTACTTTACCTTGATTTGACTGTGTGATTAATAAAGCCACGAGGTAATGTGTTGTTTTTTTTGTAAAAATATAGTAGGGCCTAAGGTTTTTTTGTTGTAAAAATACAGTTTCTCAACAAAAAAAAAAGCGTAAACATTCTCTTTCTGGCCAAACTTGACAATATTCCAATATTTTATTAGTTTTATTTTATAGGTTTTGGAAATATCTATAGTCGATGATAGATGTATATACAGGTTTGTCCTATCAAATTGGCACAATATAGCTGATAAGTTAAGCTAAATTTTATGTTGTGTGTTAATATCATTTGTGTGTTTAGTATGTAAACCTTTACCGGTAAATACCCTAATTTACATCTCTTAGGCAAGTGATGGACAGTCATTAGCCGCATTAGAAACCTTGCTCAATGAGTTCTTTGCTCCTGTAACAACCAATGAGAGAAAACATGATATTGAAGACATGTTGAACAACTTCAGTAGTCAACAAGGAGCTTGGAAACATTGCTTGTTCTTCCTGGCCAACTCTGCTAACCAATATGTTTCTATGTACAGTCTTACCACTATTGAGGTAAGTATAGTAAATGTTTCATTTGAGTATTGTCAAATAGCAAGAAACTATTATTAAGTTTATGTTGGAGCTTTTGATGCTTATACATTGTTCTCCAGATAATTTGTATTTGAACTCCAGCTAGGGGGCTTAAAATAAAACTCTTAGGCCATGGACACACACAACACTGGTAACAGAGCTGAAAGTGGAGAGCTGAGCAGAGCCTACATTTCAAACATACAAAGAGCAATGGCGACGGCCTCAGAGAGAGTGCAGCTGACAGCTGTGAAGAGAGGAAATAGATGCGGATAGCGAAGCTGGCTTATAGCTTTTTGTTATTATTGAGATATAATTGGTTTTTATAGCCCCATGATCGAGCGCCAATTAAAATGATGCGGTTTATTTGAGATATAACTGTCCCGTGATTGGGAGCCAATTACAACTTTCTTGAATTGATTGTCAGATAATTGGTTATTATAGCCCCGCGATTGAGCACCAATTATTACGTTACTGTTTGTTTTACCCCACAATTGGGCGTCAATTGAAACGTTATGGTTTATTTTGTGATATAATTGTAATTTATAGCCCTGTGATTGAGCGAAAATTATTATGATATTTTACTTGAATAAATACAACTGTTAATGTTGCACACAATTTATTGAAGTGATTTTATCTTTGGTACAAAGATATTATGTAAAATTATAAACTTTTACTTGAGATACAGATTATGTACTGTCGTGATATTACACATTCTTTAGATTTATGTGACTACTCTCTGTTCATGTCGCCGGCACTCTGTGTGTTCATACACACAAACAGCTTATATATGACATACCCCTTGCCCCTTGGACCTCTCGTGACCAGTGTCAAAATCAACAAATCGAAAGTGTTCCTGCGACAGGTGGCTTGAAGGTTAGCTTCCTATTGGGTGTGACTGCTCTTGCTTGTTTGGTAAATACTACAGAGTTAAATTTTGAAATAAAAAATAAGTTTTAGTGGTGCAAATATTCTACATTATTTTTGAAAAGTTCGTGATTCTCCATGGATGAAGTCTTAAAAGGATAATTTACATACAATTTATTGAAGAAAAATACCTTCATCCATGACTAACTCTGTGTGTTCATACACACAAACAGCTTATATATGACATACCCCTTGCCCCTTGGACCTCTCGTGACCAGTGTCAAAATCAACAAATCGAAAGTGTTCCTGCGACAGGTGGCTTGAAGGTTAGCTTCCTATTGGGTGTGACTGCTCTTGCTTGTTTGGTAAATACTACAGAGTTAAATTTTGAAATAAAAAATAAGTTTTAGTGGTGCAAATATTCTACATTATTTTTGAAAAGTTCGTGATTCTCCATGGATGAAGTCTTAAAAGGATAATTTACATACAATTTATTGAAGAAAAATACCTTCATCCATGACTATTTTAAATATATGAGAGCGGTCCAAATCAGTATCGTTACAGGCTGCAGAGCGGACAATTCACTTTGTGTTTTGAGGCTGATTGAGGCGGATGGCATTATAATTTTGGCGAGCTATATTTAATGTAGTAGAGTGATTTTGCTGAAATATATGGTGAAACATTGATTTCTAAAGTTAGCAGCAGAGTTCTTCTGGAAGAAGAATAAAGACAATAAAACATCAAAAATATCTATTGAAATACTCTTATATTTATAAAATTAGTTTAATATTTTAAGTTTTTCATCTAAATGATAAAATTCTCCATAAACTTCTTGTTTGTTTATTTCATGGATCCAGTCTTCTCTTTGCAATGCGTTAATAATACAAAATTTTAAAGCTGTATTTCCAGCTAATATCAAACCCTTGCTTGACATTCCGTGGCTCTTCAGAGACTGAACAGATTTTTACGTGCTCTGATATTGTGTGTGTGTGTGTGTGCGTGCGTGCGTCCGTCCGTGGGTGTGTACGTCCGTCCGTCCATAGTAAGTATTCCTGACTGCTCTGCTCTCCGCTTCCAGCTATGCAACCATTGTTGTGTGTGTCTGCAGCCTTAAAGGCAGGATGTTCTTGAGGGGTTTGGGATACATAAGCCAGTACCAGTGGTAAAGAGATTATTCCATTTGTAAATGGTTTTTTCTTGTTTTGTATTAGGCTATATATCTTATTTACTTTGTTGTGTGTTTGGTGCAAACTGTTATATTTCCTTTGTGGCCTTGGCCGCACTCACTGCTCTTTCAACCAACTCTTTCTAGTCTTTCTTTCAGTGGCGTAACTACAAACCAAAGACCCGGATGCAAACATTGACATCAGACCATGTCAAATAAAATATACTGTAATGCTAAAAATAAAATGCAAGTTTCTGAAAATACATATATTTACAGAATATTAGCTTAGATGTTTAAAATTTCTTCTTCCGCGACTTAAAAAAAATCCATTACTGTTTCCAGCCAATGTTCTGGTCAGTTTTTTTTATTCAAGTCATATATTTTTCCACTACTGGCTGGCTAGGCCTGTCGTAGCTTCACATGCCTTATAATCTTACTTAATACTCGGACAGGCACAACATCCAGTCCCCGGCCGTTAATTTATCAATGTGAAAGGGTAAGCCCATATTTTCATCAATTATAAATTTTTGGTCATGCGGGGAATCAAACCCGGGACCCTTAGCTCAGTAGATAGGCACGCTATTGACTGAGCTTATGTGTTATTCCGCGACTTGATACAAGCAAAGTCGTCAATCAGAGCTGAGACATCCATTTTTCCTTATTTCTCTGCTTAAATCTTGAGGAGGGCTAGCTGTGACACATGATCTTGTCCCATAGGTCTGTAGGTAGTTCTTGATGATCTTCAACTTAAAAAATGTTCTGTCTGCTGTAGCTACTGAAGTAGGAATTGTCAAAAAAATAAAAAGTGAGCAAACATCAGGATAACTGGAGCTCATGTCTGAAAACTTAATTAAAGCAAGTTCAGTGAACTGTTGTATAGTAGTATTTCTGGCTTCAAAGTTTTTATAAAGCGCAACAACTGGAAGTATAGATTTTCTGACAAGTCATTAAAATAATGCCCTCATAGCTTAAGAGCATTTTTCTTTTCTTCTTCATCAGACAAGTTCAGCAATACTCTGTTGGTGTGAGAAATAGAAACAAGTTACAAATGCACAGCCCAAAAGCATTATCACTCCTTTGTCGAAATGTTTCAGTCTGTTTATTGCCTCTTTCCTCTCCAGGGTCCAGGGCTTCTTTTGGCTAAGGGCTCGGATGCAGCTGAATCACCTGCATTGCTGTAATTACGCCACTGCTCTCTTAATGAATTGTCTTAGGTACTCTCATTCTTTCTTGTAGGTGTATGTTGGAGCAGGCCCAAAGCCTACAGTAGATGGCAGCAATGTATAATATATTAAACATTCCACCAGGAAGCTTCTCATAAATATATTTCTTTGACTTATGAAACTAAAAACAAAACTTTTACATACTAAATGTGTCTAATGTTAATTAGCATACTACTTATTTTAAACATCGATGGTTTGTTTTATTTTCAAACAATTGATTTCTTGACTCATATATTGGGAAAGAACATAAAAACACGTTTTGATTTTATTTCTTTACCTGTGCATATTATTGGTCACATTGCCTATGCTCTGGAACAGTGTGCTCCAACCTTTCACAATTCACGGGCTAATCGCATCGGCCTAATGCAAGCCAAAAACAAAAATAAAAAGGTAAATGATAGTGGTTATCACAAGTAACACTTTTACTTTTAAAATAAACCTAGCTCTCTTAGACACAACACTAGATTAATATGTATTATGACTATAACACTATAGTTAGGTAGTGAGATGACTGAGCTTGTTTTTGTGCTATAGGTATTTTAGTAATGTGGTTGGGCGGCAATGCCTTTTTCTATTAATATTAAAAAAAACCTGTTCAACACCTTAGCTCACTCGGTAGTGTGTCTGCCTACTGAGCTAAGGGTACCGAGTTTGATTCCTGGCATGGCGGAAAATTTATCATTGATGAAAATATGGGTTTACCCTTTCACATTAATAAATTAACGGCCAGGGACTGGATGTTGTACCTGTCCTAGTCCTTAGATAGATTATAGGCCTAAGACATATGAAGCTACAACAGGCCTAGCCAGCCGGTAGTGGAAAAATAATATAGGACTTAAATAAAAAACTTACCCAGGCTAGAGGCTGGAAACGGTAATGGCTATACGTATTTAAAAAAACCTGTTGGAGTTGATGGGCAGAATAAAATAGGCCACATGCCACTATATAGACTACACTGCTTCAAAGGAATTTACTGGTTGTGCCAACACAGGAAGATTTTTTATCCTTGTACTATTTTTTTACTCAAGCGAGTGAAATGCAGTTAAATTTATTCAAACGATTTTTGAAGGGATTAATCTCCCTAGTAATTTATTTAAGATAAAGTAACTGCCTGCATCGACACCTTTTTTTTTTGTCACAGAAATTGATCACCAAGCAGTGGCTGGGACTGATGTGGGAGGAACGCGCCCAACTGAAGGCTACGCTGTATCAATTAACGTTGGAGAACCATCACACTGTCCCTCACTTCATACGCAACAAGCTAGTGAAACTCGTTGTCGACATCGCCAGGCTGGATTGGCCACATTTCTATCCTGACTTCTTCACAAATATCCTACAGGTAAACTTTGTAATGGGTTAGCGTTTCTGTACAAAGGAATTTTGGATTTAAATCATAAATATAGTAAAATGTTATCAAAGTTGGCCACAAAATCTTGAATGCATCAAACTAACATTAGATAATTCATTTTTTTTTCCAACTGGAAATACAAATAGAAAAATGTGTGTTTGATTATTAATTTGAAAATGAGATGAAACTATTTTAAAAGATTATACCTATTTTGATAATTATTTTGATATATCATCATCAACTGTTTCCATCCTGTGGCCAGGTCAGTTTAGTAAAATGCCTCCATATTCCTCTATCCTTCCACCATTCTTGAACCTCCTTTAGTATCTTCCCTTCTTCTTCTCTCACTTTAACACTTTCTGTTATCTGCTCCTTCCATCTCTTTCTTGGCCTCTTTTGCGGTGATTTTCCTACTTACTTAATTTCAAACATTTTCTTTGGCATCCTCTCTATTTCCATCCTCATTACATGCCCATACCATCTCCTTACTCTACGATGTTAGGAACTCGAAATTTCATTGCCACACTTGGTTTTTAAACTTTGGGTGTTTTTTGATAAAAAAAAATTTTTTTTATGGCGAAACCTCCAAGCTGGATAACCACCCCTATGGGCTGTCTGCAACTGCTTATTCAATATATTTGCAGCCACTTTTCATATTGGAGGCTGTATCCTCTATCTGCGACATGAAGACGCAATATGCTGTGGATGATAGGGACCTACAATAAATATTTCGGTTTCACTCCCTGGTGGTAAGGATGTGGGAGGGAATCACCTTACATTAAAGAGGATATTGAGGAGGGGATAACCGAAACACTCGATGTTCTTTTACCAGGAATCGAAGATAGAGAGAGCTCCAAGAGCATTCCAGACATAAACGACCACTTCATGTTTGTTTAGGGCCTTATAAAATAAAAAATAAAATAACTTGTCAGATTTCTTATATAGGGCTGGAGAATGAGCAATTTATGTGTATAAATATTAGTAAAATTTGACTTTCAAAAGTTGATATAAATAAAGTTTTTATAAAAAAATGTTAATAACATGGCAACAACCAACTCTGTTCATCATGTGTTTTAAGAAATAGTTGGTTATTTTTTTAACTATATTATAATTGCAGCTCATCCTAAAGCTACAATATTTGAAATTAAGAAATATATATTTTTTCTTTTTATATTATTGCAAAAATTAAAAAATTGAAATCATATTTTGAGTCTGCTCATTTTTATTTGTATTGTTCCAGCTGATCCAAAGTCCAGACAACACTACCCTCGGCTTGGTATTCCTCCTCACAGCCTCTGAAGAACTAGTTTATCCTTGGGAGGATCTCAGTGTTGCCCGTAAGGATGAACTCAAGCGTTTGTTACTGGCCTACATGCCTCAGGTGTTCAACATACTCACAGGTGACTAAACTCACTCCTAATCTTTAAGTGTAGTTTCTCATTAACTGACGGGTTTGTCTTATTTCTAAGTCCTATTTCTCCAAACTATTAAATAATCCAATACTTTCAAGCACATATTTCGGTTACATCTAATTTATTATAGCTTCTGAGTGCTACAACACATACTTAAAACAAATCCGAAAAAATATTTAATCAAGGATGAGACCTTAGAATCCATATAATTCTTAAGGATATTCAAGATTCAAGAAAATAACAGATTCAAGCCTCAAATTCTTAAAGAGATTGAAGAAAATATCTGATTTGAGACACAAATTCTTAAAGAGATTGAAGAAAATATCTGATTTGAGACACAAATTCTTAAAGAGATTCAAGATTCAGGAAAATATCAGTTTTGAGCCTTCAATCCTTAAAGAGATTCAAGAATTTGAGCCTCCAATCTTTAAAGAAATTCAAGATTCAGGAAAATATTGGATTCAAGCCTCAAATCCTTAAAGATATTTGAGATTTAAGAAAATATCAGACTCAAGCCTCAAATCCTTAACCCTTTTGCTGCGTTAATCGGATATATCCGATCTTAACATTATAGCCATTGACTGCGGAAATCGACTTTCCTCCACGATGTGTAAACTTTATCTACCCTTGCTGCAACAGTCGGAAATAGTCACAAGAGTGTTAGAACGCTGAATTTTTCATACTAGCATGCACGTGCGCCTATGACATCTGGTTTTTAATTTCGAGAACTGTCAGTTACCAGCTTCTAAATCATAACAGTAGTACCTCTTGTTTACTTCCGCATTTAATTACTTGTAGCACACGTGCAATATTTATGTGGTGGAAAACATTGTTGAGGGATTAATGGATTGCTATTTTATTTTTGTTCTTGACCTATTTCCTATCTTGAAATAATGCCTAAGACAAATATATGATTTTATAGACTACACTACACTGAGAAAAGCACCAATGTATCACAAAATTGTTCAAGTTGTGTTGATGTAACCTAACTTTCAAAAAATTTCTTTTTATTACATTTGGCCCATATTAGGCCTGTCAAATCCTTATTTAGCAATTAGTTTGACACTATTGTGGACTGCAAGTAAAATAAAGAATGGTTCTGATAGCAGAATAACATTGCATTTTGGTAAAATGTGACATAAATAATATATGACGTATAAAATTTTAGCGATATTAAAATATATATTATTATGCAATTTATAGACAACGTGGTGCTAAATTTTATATTTAAAATGCATTACTAGTTGAAAATCACATTATTTAATCATAATCATGATCATCATGCAAATTTTCAGATTTTGAATTTTTGACCCATAATTAGCATTTCTGAAGATTAGAAGTAAAAATTAAATACGCAGCAAGAGGGTTAAAGAGATGCGATATTCAAGAAAATATTGGATGCGAGCCTCAAATCCTTAAAAAACAATGATTTTTTTTCAATTTTTTAATTAAAATTTGTTTTGGAGCTTTGATACTGCATATTGGTGTTTAAAAATCAACATAAGTTTAGGATAAACTCAACAACCTGGCCCCAGACTAGTAATTTAACACACTTAACTGAATGTATGAATGTAGAATTTATGAATGTAATACTGAATGTATTATAAGAAAGAATGGTAACATTTAATTATTGTTTCTATTTTCTATGATTGCATAGTATTTATATTTCGTCTTAGCTTCGTAATTTTTTCCAATATTTAGATTCGTAAAATAGTGGATTCGACCCAACTTAACATTTAACCTAATTATGATTACAATCAAGGAGTCGAACTGGAATTAGAACTGATAGCTGGAATTCACAGTTTTTTCAAAGGAACCAGAAATGTGAAGTCAAGGCCTAAAAATAAATTGCAAAAGAATCGGAATCAGAATTGAAATCAATAAATATGTTTAGGTTCAAAAAGGCTTAGCTGTTCTTAGAGGTTTTAACTTTTATCATTATTTTTTATACAATAGGCTCACAACTATCCGGCCTAATATGGCGGTCGGCCGGTCCAGATAGCAAAAAAGCAAGATACGCCGGATCTTGAGAGTCCAGCCCCCACAGTACTTTTTCCGCCTCCTAACTACAATTTTTTTTTCTGCTGATTTTACAGAATACAGCCTTTTTATTGCGTTAAGTTTTTCCTCCATCATCACCACTTTCTTCTATTATTAACTCAAATTTAACTTTAAAACGAAATTAAATTACAATAATAAATACAAATTTCACAACTGATCATAACACACAATAAGAAGAGACAAATAAAAACTGAACAGCTTGCAAACAACTTGATCACGTTAGATATCTTTTGCTAACTGAGTATTGGGAAAGTACAATACTATAGAGTCATACTTTTCATGTAAGGACATACAAAGATATGCACACACAGCTAAATTCATCTCTCATTTCATACACCATTTCAAACAACATCCTCTGCGTGTATTGTGGGAATAGGCACACCTTTTTAAGGCGCTTAAGATTGAAAAATACTGTACAATATTAAAATCAAAAGTTTTTTTACACTAAATTTGTGGATCCAAATTACTGTAGTATAATAATACATCACTGTAATTGCATTGGAGCCTAAGTCAGTTAGTAAGGAGGGCCATATAGTAGCGAGATTATTGCAATTGCATTTTATGCCTGTGATTTTATTTCAGAAATACACTAATGAGTTCAGATACTTGAGGGAAGATTGTCACATTCCTTAGGGTTCACTCAGTTTACTCTTTAGGCTAAGAGCTTCGGAAGATGTATTTAGCTTTCATTGACAACAAATATGTCTAAAAGGGGGAATAACTTATTGAGAAATGGGAACTACCCCAGTTATACAGTTTCGGTAGAATGAAACCTAGTTCGAGGGATTGGGTGGTAGCGATCAATTTTCTTCAAGAGACAGCCACTACCTCTGTGTCCAATGGCAGCAATGTAAAGTGTGAACTGTGTGTTCTTCTTTTCATTGTAAGAGCCATATTGTGTTTGTTCCCTTTTATATGTTTTCTATCCACTTTTCCAGTTCCTTCTTTCAAATATACAAGGGGTGTTTTTTTAAGTAAGGACCGTTTTGCAATAAAATAAGTAATATATATATATTTTTTATTCCATCCAATTCTACATATCTTCAGCTACTTTTCAACACAGTTTCCGTTGTTATTTAAACCTTTGTCTTATCGTGAGATAAGTTTATGTAGACCCTCGTCATAGAAGTCTGCCACCAGTGAGGATAGTCATCATTAGGGCCTGGATTTTGATGACCTAAAATTGATCAAAAAATTACCTGTAAAATGACCTTAAAATTGATCAAAAAATTACCTGTAAAATGACCTTAAAATTGATCAAAAAATTACCTGTAAAATGACCTTAAAATTGATCAAAAAATTACCTGTAAAATGACCTTAAAATTGATCAAAAAATTACCTGTAAAATGACCTTAAAATTCTAAAAAATGACCTTAAAATTCTAAAAAATGATTTTATTATCAAAAAATGACCTAATAATAGGAACAAAAACTAATAATAAATGCACATGCTAGGGGTGTGCGAAGCTTCAAAACTTCAACTTGGCTTTGAAACAAACATCAGTTTCAGCTTCTAAACAAATTCTGGCTTCAAAGCTTCACCAATAACAATTTTGACAGCTAAACTACTCCATTTATGTTCAATTATAGCCATTCTGAGCTGTTTTGAACATTACAAATTAATATTTATATGGAAAAAAATCATAAGAAATTGAATTGCATGCTATGATAATAACTTGATTTGTCAAAGCAACGCGAAATATTACAAACAATAACTGTGCAATAAAACATTTTCCAAGCTATTTAAGTGCATAAAGTAATGTAAATAACCTCAATATAATATATTTTCAAGCATAAAACAACTAAAAGAAAATATTCAAACTTTGATTCGGCCTGTGAGAATATTTCATATATCAGCTTTGAGTTTGCTTCGATTTGAAAAAGTGGACTTCTCACACCCCTAGCACACGACTAAATCAAACACACACTTTACAAATATAAAATGCAATGAAACACCTTTAACATCCAAACTCTTGCATTCTGTTGAATATAATGTTGATTTACAAATATCTGCTTCAGAAATAATAGCTAACACCTCCCAACGTAACCATCTCCAGCCGATTTGCAGTTTTACCAGGCATGTTAATTTTGCAACTACACAGGCAAAGAGGATACAAAGTTCATTGCGTGCATTATCTTATCTTTCCTACAATTGTGTGATTAAAAACTTATATCAATATCAATATTATTTAAAAATATACTTATTCAACATGAATGCCTAAAAATGATTCTAAAATACCTTAAAATGCTTAAAAATGATATAAAAATGAGCTATAAAAAATACATTTCCACAACAAGGGGATTATGAGCAGAGTTCATATACTTGGAGTATTGTCTGTGATGGGGTGGAAGACCTGTCATCAAAATCCTGGCCCTGGTCATCGTGTATCAGTTTATGATAAACATAAATTAATAAACATCAATAAAATGATCTCTTGTCCAAACTACACCCTAGATCAGGCGTGTCAAGTTCATTTAGTCAAAAGAGTCAAAAGAGAAATTTGAAAATATTGCAGTTAAGAAAATTTACTATTGTCACCATCTTAAGTAAAAAAAATTCAACTATAAATTCTTTACTATTACAAAAATAAATAAAATATATACAGTTTTAAAACTTTTAATCTCTACACTTATTTTTCAGCACACATTTGAAACTTTTATTCTTGTTGTAATGGTCTTGTGTGAAAGTCACTTTCTTATTGATGACTCGGGTGACCTGGTAGTCTAGGGATAAGGTGTCAGACTTCTGTTCTGGGGGCCCGGGGTTCAATCCTTGGTCCAGGCACAGATTTATCTGATTGTCAAACCCTTCCTTCACCTCTGACAAGATGTGTATTAATCACAACTTGTGAATGTGAGGAATGCCAGGCCTCCACCGTGGTTCGGATTTCACGTTAAACTGTAGGTCCTCCATTTCATCTCACAATCACCCTAGCATTGCATATTAGCGTAAGTGCGTATAACCCGAACGGGTAGTAAGACGCGGTGCTAATAATAATAATAATAATAATAATAATATTAATAATAATAATAATAAAAATGATGATGATGATGATGACGACAATAACAATTACAACAACAATTATAACAACAATAATAACAATAACAACGATAACAACAATTATAACAATAACAACGATAACAACAATTATAACAATAACAACGATAACAACAACAACGATAACAACAACAACGATAACAACAACAACGATGACGATAACAATGACGATAACGATGATGATGACGACGACGATGATAATGATAATAAAAAAAAACTAAAATGTGTTCATAAGCCACGATTTCTCAGGTGTTTTGTTCAATTTTATATTAAGAGGAAACAAATGTTCACACACTTATGTGCTGACAAACATTGCCCATATTTGTTGCGCAAATTGAACAATTTTTGGGAATCAAACTCTGGTGTTTAAAGAGAAAAAATTGGGTACACCAACCTCACTTGCTAGATTCCCCCCAAAAATGACCAATTTCCAAATATCATGATCCCAATCGTGTATTTCTACAATGTTTATAATAGGATGAAACAAGCTGCATTGTATGTTGGTTCATCAAAAGGTCCATAGGCCGCAAAGAATCATGGATAGGGCCACAAGTTTGACGTTCCTGCCCTAGATTATAAATACATTGTGCTGTTACCTAGCTTCTGAATTATGATACCCCCTTGTACTTTTACATAAATAACTTATATTTTGTTGTAATTTTTTTATTTACAACTTTTATAATGATAGCTAACTAGTAAATATAAATTTTAAAGAACCAAAACCCAACTAAGAACAAAAATAATAGTAACCTCTATTTTTCTATAACTAAAACTAGAACCAGAATCCTTATAATGTTTGTATGGAGAGCTGGAATAAGAACACGAACAGATACATATCTAAGTTCAACTCCCTGATCACAATAGGTGAGTTTTGGCATTGACTTGGTTATGTCTTGGTATCCAGTATTATCGACCAAGTGGTTCTGACCAAGGTAGAGCATGTAAACGACTTTGAGTCGTTTTTTGTAAACAAAAATGGTTCCGGCGGTAAAGTAGATATAATGATTTGTAGGTTAATTTATTTAAACCTACATGTACTGCAAATTGACAGAAAACGAACGATTAGTTAGATTGGTGCTTATTTTGACTAGCCCTAATATTTACACAACATACCAACCTGAACATACCCTTCCAAAAATAACCTACAGAAAACTTGAAGTGCATATGTAAGAGCAAATAGGCCTAGCTTTTATAATCCAAATTTCTTTTATCCATAACTAAACGGTTTTTAAGTACCAACTTACAGTCACATATTTCTAGCTAATAATTGTTATCAATTTTACTTTACAAATAACTATTAAAATCCATTGACTACAAAGTTATTTACTCATTTAAATCTATCATAAGGAGTCAAGCTGTTTTAAAATTGGTGCACAATTCGCAGCTCATTGGTTGAGACCAGTTTATTTAGTTTGGTCAAGGAAAGCATTACGAAACCGAGGTATGGTATTGTCTCAGTCATAAACACTCTTAACCAGCCACAATACCAGGAGTGCGGAAACTCTAACCATAAACATCAATAGAGAGAAATCTCCCTTAACGGGCACCTCTGAATAGTGGATTATTCTTTATAGCGGAAAGATTAAAATTCCCCGGCAAAATAATAGGGCCCTTACAGTGAAACATCCCCTCCCCTCAATAATGGAATTTCTCAATAGTAGAAACGGATATGTCTAGAAACATAGATTTATTTATAAAAATTCCTCAACAGCGGGAAAATTTTAAAACCCCAGTCCATTTATTGTATTTGACTGAAAGAATGTCAGGAATGCCATTATATCGTGTGAAGTGTGAGCAGTCCCACCTTTATAGTCTAGTGAAAGTTTCTAACATATCCCACATATCAATAACTACTCTACCTCAAGTTCATACCTACCACCCTTTCCGAGCCATCAGCGGAAGGATGTTTCAGTGGTTGTCTGTACTCTTGTGCACAGAAGGTCTACTGCTCACATTTTATTTCATTTGTGTATTTCGCTGTGCATTATGACATTTATTCAGTAAGCTATGTACTGTACATTATTTATTCATTAGTCATATTAATTATCCTGCATACTATACTACACAATGCATTAATTAGATGGGTGTAGTAATTGTCCACAGAAAAAGGTTAATAAATACTAAACTGTATTCAAGAAGTATGTTTAACTTGGTTTTCTTTTAATATTTTCGACATACATTTTAGCAAAAAAGAAATACAATAAAAGGTAGCAGATAAATTTACAAAGACTTGATAAATTGGATCAACTAAGGTTTGCCTTGATTTGTTTTTAGAACACCTCCATAGACAACATAATATCTTGCTTATATTTTATGTGGTCAAATTAAGCCAATAAAAAGCCTTGAAACAAATCAAACACTGATAAGGTTAACAATAAGAACTAATGGAAGGCACCTTTTCGTAATTTCACAAGCACAAAAAATAGATCTGTAAAACACAATGCCAAATTTAACCAATCTTTTAGACTTTATGATCATTTAAGTTACGAGGACTTTGACAAGACATTGTAAAATTGGGCCTAAGTGTGCTATATTATTTATGAAATAAAGTGCAGTAAGTATGTTATAATATGTATTAATAAAGATGATAGATATTTAGAAAATGAAGCACAAATAAGAGTAAAAATACATCAACACATATTGAAGTGTTTTTTTTAAATATAAGTGTTTTTATACTTTAATTTGTGTTTCATTTTCTACAATTCTATCACATTTATTAAATATATTGAAATGTAAGTTAGGTAGGGTCCGAATCTTAAATTTTATTTTGAATCTCGAATCTAAATCTGAACCCTTGAATCTTTAAAAATGTACAATTCTAGTATAGTCAAAATATTTAAGATTTAATTTTGAAAAAGTTGTTAAAGCCTTGGTCTCACTGACAAATACTATTTTCTTCTGTTACATCATAAAAAAAAGCTCTTTTTGAGTAAATTTATTGAATTAAATACAATTTTATCCTTATTTGTGATTTTATTATTTTCCCTACTACACAAGCCTATATAATTACTTTTACCAATTGCTTAAAATTGTGATTTTAAGTAGAGGGCTTCATAACTGTACTTTGGTTATCTTTTTGAGACACTTACAAATACTGAAAACCATAGGATTCGAGCATCCCATCTTTTCTAATTATGTTTCTTTTCATAATTACTGTGTTAATTATATTACAAGGTTAAATGTGTTATTTAAAGTCATCTCTACAAATAATATAATATAATAATTTTTATTTACTACTTGTTATGTGTATTAAAAACATATTTCAGCTCTCTTGGAAACTCTGATTCAAAAACAAAGACACAGGGTGACAGCCACCCCCCCTCCATCTCCGACGCACGGCCAGCCCAATGCTTCTTCACCAGTGCATTCAGGTCAGAAATAAAGTAACTTTAATTTCAAACCAAACTTGTTGAATTTAAAATTATTTTATGGTTAAAAGTAAGTGGGCCAACCAGCACATTTACCTGAGTAAAGTTTAATTCATACATTCGCTGTAAATAGAGAGTATAAATGGCTTGAATTCCATAGCAAATTTACGCAATTGCAGAAATGTTTGTTAAACCATGATACTTTGAAATGCTACTATAAGCACTTGAACACTAACCCTTTTTTGTTTTTGTGGGTGAACAGATATTTTAGATTACTATCGTTATCTCATTTGCTGTGCTTAGTAATAATACACAGCATGATGATATATATTTATGTTTGTTACTATTGACTCTTACAAATATATTGGTGAGATTGTGTGGACAAAACTGAAAATAGCTAGCACTTAGAGGATTCCGCTGATATCCTGTGACTATTGACTATTAAGAGCTTGTCGTGAGATGTTTCTCTTTCGTTTTTGATTTTTGGTAAACATGAATATATTTTTGCTCCAAGTGTTCACACATAAGAAACCATGGTCTCATTCCTACTCTTCTAATGTGTTTTCTGGTATGTTTTCAGGCTCATTGCTGAGCTCCATGCTTGACAACACAAAAAGCGGCACCAACTGCGGATCTGGTCGCAATTTAGATCCGGAGAGCGAGACTCTTTGTTGTCTTTCTCTGAAAGCTCTAACACACTTGTTCATGTGGGTGCCGATAACAAACAATATCACTCCTAATCTTATGGGAGCCATCTTCAGACTCGCCAGCATCTCATCGGTAAACAAACACTACCGTATGTCTGGATGTGTCTGCTTTGAATCCCACCTGGCAACATTAATTAGTGGTAGGCAGTATACGAGTTATTTGAACTCACATATAGTTAAAATTTTCCAGGATTTTGAATTGTCTAAAGTAACGTCTTGTTAAATTGAAACAAAACTATCTTACACTTCAACTTATATTTTGTTTACTTAACATCCTAGAATTCACTTCTTATGTGAATAAAATTAAAAAAATTTAAATCAAAAAGTTTTGTCACAAAACAATAATGGTCTATTGCTTGATGTATGTTTTGTAAAATATCATTTTTACTTTTAAGTTGCAACATTTTACTACTGGGCAGCTACAGAAAAAAATTTAAAGTAACAAACAGGACAAATACAATGAAAATGGAAAGATAATTCAGAAGTTAAACTGCTGCCACTGAACAAAATTAAAATGGTTGCCTCTTAAATTAATTTTGTTTTAGCCCTCACTCTTTTAACATGATACCAAATCCTTATATTTTTCTTTCTAACTTTTTTATGTAAAAAAATCTTGACATGAGAATTTTTAATGGCTAGTACACATATTTAGCACATCATACAGTATATATGTCTTTGCCTTCTAAAAAGCTATAAAGATATGCCACTATATTACTTAAAAAGCTTGACACTTGTACTGCAATTTCCTGAGCAGATTTAAAGTATTTTATTCACTATCAGTCAGTTCTAACATTGTGTAATATAGTCTAAAGTATTTGTTTATTACTCATAATCTCTAGAATGTCTACCATTATGTTTGTTTGTGAATGACATAGGATACATCTCGTGATGAGAGTGTGCGGACACTGGCCATGTCAGCCGTCAATGAAATCCTATACAAGAACTGTGTCCCTGCCTCGTGTGCTGATTTTGTGCTCAACTTGTTGCAACAAGCAATGACCTTACTTCAAGGCTGGCTTGCTAGTCCAGAGGATATGGACTTACAAGATAGGTATAATATTCTAATAAGTTGGGGCTATTATCAGTGAAACTAATGCACATTTAATGTATAGCACTGCAAAAAAATATTCTAAATACCAGGCCTGTGCGGGAATGATATTTGGACTTTGGGAAATAGCAATATCCCACAGGAACGAAACAGGAAATGGGGATAGGGGGTGGGAATTAAGAGTAATTTTCCCATTTAGGCTTATATCCATTTTTCAGATTTATAATTCTAGTCCATATTAGCCTTTCCATTAATTTCAATAAAAAAATAAAATAATTTGATGATAAAATTTGAAGCATTTGTTCAGAAAGGAATCAAATTGTATAGTTTCAAATAAGGTATTTAGCAATGAGGAGTCCCAATGGTTAAATTATTTTGTATCATAGTTATAGAACGTAGTGGAAAGAAAAAGAGGTTAGAAATAGGTTGGAGAAGTATAATAAAAACAAATTTTATAATAACTATAGAACATAGTCACATGAATTTTAGTAACTACATACATAATATAAGATCAAAATATTTAAACTTAAACTAATCTAATAAATATAATTAGACATTGAAAGGCAATGCTACACACTTACCAGACAACTATAGGCCTCTAAGCTCACAATCACAACACAACAAAACACATAATTATGTAATTTTCTTCCTGAAGAAGGGGACTGAGGTACACCAAAAACTACATAGTTATTTGCTTTGTTGGGTTTTAATTGGGAACTTTGAGACCTACAGTTTTTTGGTGTGTTATTTTTGCCCTTTTATTCTCCTTTCATTGTTTAGTTTAATACAGCCGTTTGGCGCCATTTTTTCTTTGTCTTAATAAATAAAAGTGAGCCAAAGTCTTGTTCATAAGAATACCAAAAAGCTTAGCTGAGCGAGCCTGCCTAGTTACCTCTTATGTTTTACTTTGGAAGTGTGGATTCACACGTTCACCGAAAAACAAATGCATAACAGAAATGTGGTCATGTGACGAGCTCTAACCTAATCACAAGATTTCTGCCTCATCATTGCGAGCTGTTCTGCTGAAGTTCAACACATCTCTACTTCATCCGCTCTGCCTGAGATGTTCGGCACAGGAGAACTAATCAAATCTCAAAACCAACCATCTCAAATCAATACATATGCGCATTTGACAACGCATGCGCTGTACATCCAGAAGAAAGCAGACAGCTTCGTTGGCCTTTTTTAGTAGATTTGAAATAACCCGTTAATGTAAAGTGTGTATATCAATGTATTGGATTGTACCATTATACAGTGTTATAATTTGAAAATATCCGCCGGGAGAATGATCCAAAACATATATCTATTCACTAAAAAATAAAATATGTTGATAGTCAGCTGTTTGTGGTTAGCGTTTCAATGCATCATGGGTCAACATGCAGTGTGTGAATTGCTGTACCACTCAGGAAGAGTCTGCTTTTTATTTTCGACGAATGTGTGAATCAAGCTTCAGTTACTAAACTTCTTAACAAAGAGCGCTTTTTTACTTAAAAAATATTAGTATATCCGCTGTCTATGCTGAAGGAGTATTTCGTCTATTGTTAGATCTTTAAAAGCCACTTTGTCATTTCTTTTTGCTAAAAATATGTTTGCCTTGATTATATATATTCAAGAATAAATAGCACAATCAATTGCATGCAGTGTAGCTACCCGTATGTTATTTATTGGTGTTCAGTTGTGTTGGCTATGATTTTGGATTTTGTTAGAAAGGGGGGG
>CABFWB010000192.1:391952-422164 GCA_902151455.1 Timema bartmani
TAGGGGTCTGTGAGCTTGAATTTTTTCATTAGAGTCGAGTATATTCATAATTTTCAAATGTTAAGAGTATATATTTGTTTATTTTAAATGTAAATATCACATCTTTCAAATTTGAGATTTAAAAAATATACTAAAACACATGTTTTAAAAATAAGAACACCACTCAATAAAAATATATGGCCTCATAGAAAAGATAATTAAAATGGTTTCAACACTCGTTTCTTTAAGGACATTAAAATTACACAAACAATTATTAAAAAAAGTAATAAAATGAATAATTGCACGATTGCTTGAAACTGTATAAGAGAGTGTAGAAACACCTAACTAACATTTCAGGTTGGCTTCCTTCACTATCATTTTACATTATTGTACAGTGTTTCTACACTGTCTTGTTAAAATGTTATTAAAATTTACGTTTCAATATGCTAATATTTCCCCAAAATATGCTTCAGTAACTTAAATTACCTTATAAGAAAACGTAACAATCATAAACATTTAGAAATTTGAAGTGTTTCACATTTTCTTTATTATTCAAAATTGCTTATACGGAAAGTAGGAAAAGAAAACTGAATTTAATTTATAATTATTATCAGAGAAATGCAGATAAAAAGACATGCATATGTAAAGTTTGCAAAATAATATTATAAACTCCACGATGTAAGTAAAAATTAAAACTTTACTGATAAGCTTAGTAACTTATCAATTATCTTGTGTGCATTAATTATTAATATAGTCCTTAGGTAACAAATAAGGAAATTTTCCTGCCACTTGTTGTGATGAATGGAGTGAAGGTGTCACTTGTAGAGCCAGTTAGTGGGCTTGGCAGACTGATGTGCAATAGTACCGCACTCCTAATTTACCCAGTAAGCCTTTTCAGTGTTGCCTAGGTTTTCAGCTGACAGTGGAATTGTTTAGGATCCAACCAAACTTTGGGTTGAGTACTAATCATCACACAAACAAAAATAGACCTTGCATATTAGAAAATGAGTACACTTTCGAATAATAAAAACAATGAAATAATCAAAATATGACTTTTTTTTATTAATCCCCCCATTATTTTACCCTTTCTAATAATAATGTTTTAATTCAAAGAAATATAATCTCTACACTGCCCAGTTAAACATTCTCCATTCAATTTTTAAATTTAAATTTCTTTCAAAAACATAAGATTTAAAAAATTTGATTTAGGTGAAACCTGTTGTCTAAAAAACTGGATAAAAAGTTCCTCTCAATTTCCTGAAATTTTGTTTTAAATTCAGTCTTTTTTTTTTATTAATACCAGCTCAAATAACAAGGTTTTGAAGTAATTTTTTGCATTTTGCATACTTAAATATAAAACCACGTTTTCAATATGACTTTACTAATTTAAATTATTTTTATCAAAAATGTAAGAAAAACCTACTATTTGATTTGTACTATTTGGTATTTGATTCTTTAAATAGTTTTATTCACACATCCCTACAAATTTCTTCCTGTTTGTGTTTTATGGTTTCCTCTTTTAAGAAGTTGTGTATTGTGCCTTCCACACTCCCTC
Source organism: Timema bartmani (assembly GCA_902151455.1). Taxonomy (NCBI): domain Eukaryota; kingdom Metazoa; phylum Arthropoda; class Insecta; order Phasmatodea; family Timematidae; genus Timema; species Timema bartmani. The sequence continues at coordinate 393,487 of CABFWB010000192.1, forward strand.
CTGATGAGTTTTGATAGAATGAAGCCTAAGTCCAGGGGATTGGGCAGTAACCATCTATTTTCTTCAAGAGGCAGCCATTACCTCTTGTCCAATGGCAGCAATGTAAAGTGTGAACTGTTCTTTTTTTTTATCATTGTAAAAGCCGTATTGTGTTTGTTCCTTTAATATGTTTCTATCCACCCCTTATGTATCTCCTTTCAAATATAATACAATTACCTAGGGCTCTGCAAGTATTTGGATTTCGAGCTTCAAGCTGAACTCGTCCTTTAAGCTCAAGATCGAGATCGAAAGTTATGTAAGCTCGTCATTTTCTAGCTTTCACTTGATGTACTTAATAATCCATTTTTAAAATGCAATTGTAAGCATAGGATATTTAATTTAGATAATATCACCATTTCCACTTATAAATCATTCGATCACTTAAAAAATTGTTAAAATTAATATCAGTTTTATCATTAATATCATAATAGAGCTTTAAAACTACTTTTGACCAGCAAATTTATTCAATATTGTCGTCCATTTTGAATTATCTATGATTGAAGTTGTTTACTTGTATTGCCATGACAAAGTAATGAAAATATAAATAGCTAAAATAGATTACTAAATAATTGAATGATTCTTTTTACTATTTTTACCTGGTCCTTTTCTAAAATAATAAATTATGTTAGTATATTCTTGATATTACATTTTTAATCTATTATATTGAATGTTTTCAAACTTAGGATATTTAAAACTCATATTAATTAATATTTTTAACTAGATAACTAGCACTAGTTTAGTTATTATTTAGTTATAAAGTTATGTTGGTTAACTTGTCTAAAATCAAGGTTGATCTTATTTATTGCAATACATATTTTACCAAACTTACCACATTTATATTAAAAACATTTACTATTTAATATTGTTTGCTATAAATATTATTTCAGACATATTAGTTTTAATATTAAAGTATGGGCATCAACTTTTATAAGCATTAAAAATTGAATTGAAATAAATTTCTCAATATGATTGTCTAACGAGAGCCTGTACAATGCGGATATGCAACTGCGCATAGAGGAATAGAAATGGAACAGAAGACATGATGATGCACAATTACATTAAGGAATAATAAACAAAATATGAAACACTTCAAATTTCTAAATGTTTATGATTGTTACGTTTTCTTATAAGGTAAATTAAGTTACTGAAGCATATTTTGGGGAAATATTAGCATATTGAAACGTAAATTTTAATAACATTTTAACAAGACAGTGTAGAAACACTGTACAATAATGTAAAATGATAGTGAAGGAAGCCAACCTGAAATGTTAGTTAGGTGTTTCTACACTCTCTTATACAGTTTCAAGCAATCGTGCAATTATTCATTTTATTACTTTTTTTAATAATTGTTTGTGTAATTTTAATGTCCTTAAAGAAACGAGTGTTGAAACCATTTTAATTATCTTTTCTATGAGGCCATATATTTTTATTGAGTGGTGTTCTTATTTTTAAAACATGTGTTTTAGTATATTTTTTAAATCTCAAATTTGAAAGATGTGATATTTACATTTAAAATAAACAAATATATACTCTTAACATTAAGAAAATTATGAATATACTCGACTCTAATGAAAAAATTCAAGCTCACAGACCCCTATGAAAAATTTCTGTCAAAATGCACCTGTAAATTTGTCACAGATAATTCCAAAGAGATAGAATATTAAGGACCAAATATTAGACGCAAGCTGCGATGATAGCACAAATAAAGCGCTTTCTCTGCTTCATACCGGTGACCATTGTGTTATTTCTTTATAGGATTTTTATTTTCTACAAAATTATGTTGGCGATAGTGAATATAATATATTAACATTTTCTTACCAATTTTTGATCCATGCTTACGTTGTGTTAGTTAAATTATTAGTCAGTGTTAAAATTCTGTTTAGTAACTTTTAAAATTATCAAATTTTGAAAAATGTAATATTTATAGTAAGATAAAATTAAATTGTTTGATATATTTATCGAAGTTTTATCCTGTCGAAATTTTTTTAATATGCGAAGGTTATTGTAGATGTCGAAGCAGGAGATTTGACCTTCGACTTTTTGAAGCTTCGCACACCATTAATAAATTGCAGATTTTATAATGGAAAGAAGAACACGTCACACATTACAAATTAAGTCCTCCATCCCCCATAACTGATCCTATGGACGTTGGCTCGCCAGAAATTAGTGATGAAGTTTTGGCAAAGATATATCGATATTCCATTGAATTAAATATAAGTTTTTTTGTTCTATTTTTACTAACATCGATTTTTGTCTTATTTTTATTGAACTTATCTTATTCAAAGGGCTAGATAAAATATTAAAAATTGAAAAGTGACAATATTACAGGAGAGCAGCCATTTTAATTAGATAATGTTAAATATATTAGAGAAAACTACCATTCCTAGTCTATGTATGTATTATATATTGATTGTTTTTTTAGAATCGATTCATGTATTCTGACAGTCTCACTCAACTTTGACTTTTACAAAAAAAAAAAGGGGGTGTCAAAAGTTGTTGAGTTCTCTTGCTGCCATATTTTCAAGTCATATTATATTAAAAACCATTTATTTTTCATGTAACACCTCAAAATATTAGGTTCATATTATATTCAGGTCTTTACGGTATATTTACAATTTGCCGGCATTTTAAGTGAAACAGCAACTAAACTAATATGAAAGATAATTGATTAATACCCATTTTGAATGTTCCCGTTTTGATTGGTTACCATTTTTATTGAGAGGTAAGAATTGTAATAGCAAGAATCGTAATATTAAGATTGATTCTCGATTCTTTCGATACCAGTAAGAATCAAAGGTATCGAGGTATTGAGTATTTGACAGCCCTAATTATAAGAAAGAAATTTAAAATTAAGGTACTATTTATATTTTATATTATTCTTCGTCTTATGTTGATAATTTTTTCCAAGATTCAGATTCGTAAAATAGTGGATTCTACCCAACTCTAATAATGATATTAGTTATACTAAATTTTTGACCCATACATTAATTATTTTACCTTAGCAGATAAGTAAAAAGCAAAAATAGCAATTTTGACCCATTGTGGATAATGTGTGAGCTGTTATGATTTAAAATTATTTTTAAAATTGCACAAAAATTCTTTTATTTTCGAATGACTTTGAAGAAAGCATAAGATGTGCCCAAAAAAAATTGAGTTTTTTTTAATGATAACTTTTGCACCTAAAATTTTCTGGGAAATGTTCAGGCCTTCCCATTGAATCCACTGGAATGGCATAAGGTTTTACTTTTGAAATAATAAAATGAATTAGTGCCTAATGGCTTGGAAATGTATGATAGTAAAGTGTATAAGCACTGTACAGTAATGTAAATTAATTGACAGTGAAGGAAGCCAACCTGAAAGGAGAGTTATCTCAGGCCTAGATAGAAAAATACAGAAATGAAAAGAGAAGTGTGTTTTTATATCTAGGCCTAACCTAACTATCCCTTTCGGTTAGCTTTCTTCACTATCAATTACTTTACATTATTGTACATTTGTACAGTCCTTCCACACTGTACAGTTATAATTTTGAAATAAAAAATTATAAAATGGAAAAGATAAGTATACTTTATTGATTCTATATAGATAAAAGAGATAAAAACACATTTTATACTGCTGTTATACAATGCATTAGAGCTGGTAAACATGAGCAAATGTATTCCAAATTTTTCATGTTGCCAGGAGAAAGATTTGAGCTTGAGTCCATTATATCCCAATTTTCTTTCAGAGAATCTTGAGTTTCCTTTTGTAGATGTTGATTTTTATTAGAAGTACTCAGTATTGCCACCTGAGACATAGGAATTTCAAGTATATTAAGTATAAAATAGAGTGACTTAGGCATGTTATTATAATATATCCATAAATAAACATGTTAGAATTGTAGAATATGAAGCAAAAATAAAATCACTAAGACACATTTAAAAATACTTCAATATTTCTATACTTCATGGCATCTTGCTCAAGAGGTAGTAGACTGAACAACCATGTAGAATAAAAATATTGAAGTTTTTGTAAGTGTGTGTTAGAATAAATTTTAGAAAAATCATATATTTATTAAAGGACATAAAAGGTAGAGTATATTTAATTTTTTATTTTAGCAAGATAAATATTTAAAATACTATTGAGGTCACACTTATTAAAATATATAAAATGATTTACAGATCTTTTTGTTATTATAGGGAATTGAAAGTACAGAAGCTCAGCTTAACTTTGTGCAAGTTCGTGTGTTTTAAAAATATAGTAAGACACTATTTTTACAAACACAAATATTTCCTTCCAACTTTCACTGAGACATGCTATCTGATGAATATGTCAATTACATTATTTTATGTAAACAGTCTGAGCACTTGATCATAATTTTAAATGCTAGGTACTCACAATCTAAGTACTTTGTCCTTTCCCCCACTGGCCACCCTGGCACCATCTGGGGACCAGTCGACTGCATAAACCTCATCAGCATGACCAGGCAAATCTATTTCTAGCTTCTTAGTTTTAGTACTCCACACTGAAAAAATTAAAGTCAAGTGCAAAAATTTTAGATTTGACAGACCATACATTAAAAGCTTGATTAGGCCAGAACCAAGACTTGTAAAATTATGGAAATATATACAGATAATACATTCACACAAGTAAAACTATTTTAGGTCACACACTTAAGTATACACTAGGGATGGGCCCCTCAAATGCTAAAGGATATTTGAGATTAAAGGATTCGAGACTCTAATCCTTAAAAAAATCAATTTTTTTTAATGAAATTTGTTTTAGAGCTCTTATACTATTTATTGGTGGTTCAAAACCAATTATAATTATAGGATGTACTTAACAACCAGGTCCCAGACCAGTAATTTAACACTTAACTGAAGGTATGAATGTTATAATAGATGGATTATAAGAAAGAATGTTAACATTTAGTTACTATTTCTATTTTCTATCACTCTACTAAATTTATATTTCCTCTTTATGTCCACAATTTTTTTCCAAGATTCAAATTTGGGATTAGATGTTAAATTGGAGATTCAGGTTCGACCCAACTCTAGTATATACCTTTGAGTGTGGAGTCTGAAGATCCAGAAACTAGCAGCCTGGAGTCTGCAGACCATGCCACTTGATACACAGCCTGTACATGACCTCTCAAAGATGCTATGAACCTAACCAAAAACCACAAATTTTATAAAATTATAAATAACAAGGGAGTGAAATAAACACTTTCTAAGGGTGGGGGTATCTTTAGATATCTGTTCTATTTGTCCTCAATATACATTAATTTAAAGAAACAAAAATTTGATGCTGGATTTTAAAAAAATGTAACAGTGTTTGCCCGATAAAAGGATAAATAAAATTAGGGGTGTGCAAATTCCACATTTTCAATTCAATACGTTTGAATTTCTTTTTGTTGAATGTTGGAACTAAACATATGTTGCATGGTTATATATCGTTAGGTGTTTAATATAATTTAAAAAATATTATATTGCAAACATGATTCACATATTTTGTCATAAGCTAAGTTACTATCATCATCATCATCAACTATTTCCATCCTGTGACCGGGTCAGTTTAGTAAAATGCCTCCCATCTTCCTCTATTCTTCCTTTTTCCTACTCTAGCTTGCACACTATCTGCTCTTCCCATCTCTTTATTGGTCTCCTTTGCAGTCTTTTTTCTACATACTTCATTTCCAACATTTTCTTTGGCATCCTCTCTTTTTCTATCCTCATTACATGCCTGTACCATCTCAGTCTTGTTTCCTCCACTATCTCATGTATTACCTGTCCCCACTCTTTCCCAGATAACTTTGTTCCTAATCTTGTTTCTCCTAATGACAGCTAGCATGCTGTTCAGACTTCATTCCCATGGTCTCCACTTTCCTAGTCTCTCTAACGCTCAATGTCCATGTTTCTGCTGCATATGTGACCATGGGTACAAAGTATGCTAAATTAAGCTAAGTTACTATCACAACATGTACTATAATTATTATTTTTTGACATTTTAACAACACATATCTGTCTTGGTTCGGATCCTGACCGGTTTGGTATATGGCCCGATCATCATGGATTAATGTACATCAGTTTATACCTCAGCACTAACTTTAAATATAGTCTGTTTAAGCACCGGATAGTTTCCCATTTCCTACCAACGATTATACTAGATTTAATTTGAACGGATGATGACAGTAATTAAAGATCACAACTTAATAATTAGGATGAATTTATTCCACACTTTGGCTCTGATCATTTAAATAATTAACATAACTAATGGAAGTTGAATTGGAATGATTGTGCGAGTGTTCAATACATGTCCAATCTGTATGATGATATGAGCATGAGTCTCCTCAATAGCCACCCTGCGAGGGCGTCTTGCCCCCTCATCATGGTCCAAAAAGAGCTTCCCCCTACCCTTGGGTGATTTCTATTGTTAGAAAGAAATTGGTCAATGTTAATTTACTGTCATTTAAAAAATTGCAACTCGGGTCAGCGAAATGTTTTACAATTTGTCCGGTTCTTTACTGCTAGTTTTTTTTTATGTAAGGATTATAACTACTAAAAAATGTATCTATTGTACCCTTATTTTAGAAAGTGAGACCAAGTGATGATCCAGTACATCCTTCACTGTAACTCATAGATTTGGTTAAAGTTAACATGAAATATTTGTTTTATTCAACATGTAAACATTAATCTGTGATGTATTCTTTGTTTACCCTGTAAGGTAACAAGCTTACCTTACATTACTCCACTATGGTAAGTTCACGGTATACTTAACAAGCCTAAATTGTTTGTGACATACTGTTCAGTTTTTTATTTTTGGGTACGTGCTGCAGCAGCAAAAAATATATTATGCACCCAGTACAATTGGTGTACAGTAAATCAGAATTAGGATAGGATAGACAATTTTATTTCCAGAAGTAACTCCAAAATGGTTGAAGTTTTTTTTTTATGAATTAATAGCCGAAGCTATTATTTATGCTTATTAGTGGGGATTACTCCACCTAGATATCATATTCTGAAAATTGAAAAATGACACCTGGACACGGGTTCGATTCCCGTGTCCAGGTGTCATTTTTCAATTTTCAGAATATTCTTTTTTTATGTCCGCTTTATTAACATCTGGAAACATTAGGTTCAAATTATTACTAATTAGGGTTAACTATAACTCTATTAATTTAGCACGAAAGCTTTTGATTTGGACAGATGTATTTAAAATATAATATTAGTAGATAAGTTTAAGTAATATATGCAGACGACACATGGATGCGGCTTGTTCCAACTTCATGTGTGTTCTTATTGAACAGTGATGTAGGAAGCTCTGAGCTATGGCACCAGAAAATATATTTAAAATATTAATAAATATAACTAAGTAAAAACTGTGGATGACACACGACTGCCATTTGTACCAACTTCATTTGTGTTCTTATTGGAACACCAATGCATGGCACATCTAATTTGCCACTGCGGTCTATATTAATAAAATGAAGGGTTTGTTTGTCTGCCATAAGCATTGCGCGATACCTACCTCACATAGAGGTCTGAAATTTTATAATCAGTAGCACCTGTGCACCTCAAAGCTGGAACTTTAAATTTTTGACTAGATTCTTTTTAAATTCATTCAAAACTGGGTAAGAAGAAATATTATAAAGAATTTTTTTTTACCTGTTTGAAACAAAGAAAAAAGCATTGACAGGGTACTTCTGCTAGTAACTTATATAAAATAGGATCATAGTGTAATCCATCAAGGTAAGAATACTATCTTTCAGGGTAAATGGAGTGTACATAACATCTCAAAATAACAAAAATTGAACATAAATGTGTATTTTAACTTAAGATATTTTTATTGCTGAAGCATCATCATTTTTGAATGTGTAATTTTACTTTTTAATCAAAGTTGACGCTGATATATATATATATTCGAAGAAAATTTGAAGTTTTCAAAGCGTTGCACACACCTACAAAAATTGTGTTGCTTTGAACATAAATAAATGTGATATTTCTATTAAGTGGATAGGAAAAAATACATTAATTTGGCTGTTGAAAGAAAGAAAAAGTGTCTCTAAAATTTTAAAACTTTGTTCCATTTAAAAGAATAATTTTGCAAAGTTTTTTTTAATAAAAATCAAAATCTAACTGTGTAGAGAATTTGGTTAGAAGTCAATTTAACTGTTGAATGCTGATACTTACTTGCCAGTTAGCCCATCCCACAATTTGACTGACTTGTCAAATGACGCAGAAGCGATGATGTGAGTATCTGGAGAGAATTTCACATCATTGACGAGCTGCTGATGACCAGTCATTCGAGCTGTGAAAACAAACCTAACATTATATTACATTGCTAGAAGTGACAGGAGTGGGAAGGTGGTCAGTTTTAGTTAGCAACAGCAAATACAGAAGAGACTAATATGAGACACTTGGAATCTTCTGTGTGACAAGTTGACTACAGTGCTTCTGGTGACATAAATTGATAGTGAAATTCACCATATGAAAGACAAGAAATGTACTATTAACATCAAAGTTATTTGGACTAGATCACTAGGCTAAATTATGGTTTAAATTAGGGGGGATAGCCAGCAAACTTACCTTGGTGATGCTGGAGTAGAAATTGTTTAGATAGAACACTAAAAAACACATACACACTTTTAAGGACAGGCTTAAACTGTCACAGACAGCTTCATCAGGTCATGAGACTAGGCCTGATGAAGCTGTCTGTGACAGTGAAAGCCTGTCCTTAAAAATGTGTTAGTGTTTTTTAGTGTACTATCTAAACAATTTCTACTCCAGCATCACCAAGGTAAGTATGCTGGCTATCCCTCCTAATTTAAACCATATTAATATCAAAGTGTTTGCTAGTCTTAGTTAATAAAATAACATTATATTTGGAAGAAGGTATAGAAAAGGTGGATATAAACATATAAAAGGGACAAACACAATATGGCTTTTACAATGAAAGGAACACAGTTCACACTTCACATTGCTGCCATTGGACAAAGAGGTAATGGCTTCCACTCAAAGAAAATCGATGTTCATTGCCCAATCCCCCAACCTAGGTTTCTTATCGAAACTCATATGGGAGGAGTGTGAAAAGCGCAACAAAACTTCCTAAAAAAACACAAAAGGGGAGAAAATGGAGATATATTATATATTTGTATCCAATGTCCTTTTCTTGTGTTTGTCCTTTATGTTATACCTTTTTTCCATGTTCATATCTATGTGTCCTATCATTCTTTACAAATTTCCATTTTACCACCCTTCCCCCTTTTTTTGGTGTCCTCTTTTAGGAAATTGTGCTGCACGTTTCACACTCCTCCCTGATGAGTTCCGATAGAATAAAACCTAGGTTGGGGGCTAGGGCTGTGACGATCGATTTTCTTTAAAAGGCAACCATTACCTCTTTGTCCAATGGCAACAGTGTGAAGTGTGAAATGTGTTCTTCTTTTCATTGTAAAAGCCATATTGTGTTCATCCCTTTTATATGTTCCTATCAACTTTTTCTGTACCTTCTTCCAAATTTAATACAATTACCTCATAAAGCAAAAAGAGGTTTTTCTTATATAGATATATTAATAATGTAACACATATAAATTTAAATATTCAACATATCTGGTAAAGTATGCGCTGTATTCATAGTCAATAGGGATGTGCGAAGCTTCAAAAAATTCGAAGCCCCAGCGAATCTTGGTTTACTTCATAATAGTTATTATTATATGTACAATTTTTTTTATAACTAGACAATGGCAGGTCCAAGTTCTAGGATAGATGACTGACATTTTAGATTATTTAGATAATTACTATAGATGATAGTGAATTTAAGCATGAAAGTGACCGAGTTATTTATTATTCAGGCCTATTTATTATTTATTGCATTTAGAGTGTTTTCCAAAACACAGGTGCTGACTCCAAAAGTATGTGGCCTATACACAATTCTACTAAAATTGATGTAGTTTAGAAACTAACAACACCACAGACACCAAACTTATATCAGATTTTAAAGAAATATATTATATTTCTTTCAGAAGTGATGAAGAAAAAAAGGCAAAAATTCAATTGATCTTTTTGCCTCAAAATTTTAAATTTCAATTAAAATTTCTAAATTTTCCAAATTTCAATATATTTTACAGTCCATCTATTGTATAATGATAGATGATATATTTTTTTTCTAATTCTAACATGTTTAGAGCATAAGTGTAAATTTTTCTTGTATATATGTTGAATAGTTTTTTCATGGTAGGAATTCAAAAATACACAGGTAAGAATTGGCCTGAGTGTTTTACACCGGAATCGTGAAAATATGCTGAGCGCAAAAGGGTTAAAACATATAATTTCTTGTCTAATGATGGTAAAATGTAATTTTTGTGATCATCTTAGTGATTTAGCTAATTTATATGGAGGGTGAAAATCCAAATGTATGCATGTTAGTTTAAAATTATCATCAGTTCTTCAAGCCACACCACTAAGGTCGCCAGTTTTAACCTGGTAAATGTAAGAAGTGTCCTCTATTGTAATCACTGTATTTGGCTCAATAATGTTCAATGTCTGGCTAGAATTAATTAAAAAGAGTGATTTGTTTTATAATATTTTATTTGACAAAAATAGTTAAACTGAATAGTTTCATGAATTTAATTGTTTTTACTGTTACTAAGCCTAACCTATGTTTTGTATCAAAAAATTTGAACTTTATATAGTTTCATGAATGCAATTGTTTTGTCACTAAGCCTACCCTACAATTTTTTCTGAATTAATATATTTGATATCAACAAACCAGATCATTGAGGGTATCATTATGTTTTGAGGAAAGTTCATATCATTCACGTAGTTGTCTTGGAACGTGAAAATTTTCTATAACCTCATTATATAAATTAAAAATTTCTCTACCCGAATAATTCATAATATTCACTTATTCATTAAAAATATATCAAATTCACACTAAAATTAAATTTAGTTATATATGCTATCCAACATCTTAGCCCAGGAGGTAGTGTGGCTGTCTAATGAGCTAAGGGTCACGGGTTCAATTCCTAGCTTGGCCGAAAAATTTATCATTAGTGAAATGTGGGTTTAACCTTTCACAGTGCTGAATTAATGGCTGGTGACTGGATGTTGTGCCTGTCCTAGTCTTAAGTTAGATTATATGGCATGAAGCTATAACAGGCCAGTAGCGAAAAATATATGGGTTGAATAAAAAACTGACCCAGGTCACAAGCTGGAAACTAATGTAACTATATAAATATTACTTACTAAAATAGAAATTATGTTACCCACCAGCACGCTGATTGGAGAATCAAACAGTTGACGGGAGAGAATTGGTTGGTTAACTTGACCAAAGATTTTATCGACACTCATGTTCTAATTGTTAATAGTGCAATTGAAAATTAGGTTTGAGACACTGATTGAATATCAACTTACATCTGATCTCTGATCAAGGCACTGATTATTGTTTGTGCATCTGGCCCTTAGATTTTATGCTTTACTATCCATTCTTTCAATAGCCTTAGGAGTAATAAATAAGAAATTGAATTCAACATTAGAGATGGGTTGAATATTTCTCGAATCATTGAATATTTTTAAAAAAGTACAATTTTAGTATAGTGATAATCTTTAAAATTAAATTATGAAAAAAAAAATAGTTAAAGGCTTGATACCAATGACAAACGCCATTTTGTTTGTCATATTTGTTATGTAATAAAAAACAAAGAGAACCCTTTTGATTAAACTAATTTTATATTGATACAATTTTGTTCTTTTTTGTGACTTTCCCAATAACCATAGTCAATAAAATTACTTTTAGGCCTGCCAAATTGATTAAAACTGTGATTTCATAATTATTGTATTTGAGATATGTTTTTGAGATTTTTACACATCTTGAAACTCTCGAATACTAAAGGACTCAAGGATTTGTGCATCCCATCTCTTAAACACCCTTAGTTATACTCTATTTGGTTCACAAAGATATTTGAAATAATCTTAGAACTGCACTGATTTATATTAGATTTTAAGATAATTCAATGGTTATGTATAACTAACCAATAAGCTTTTTGTTGACTTCTGGCATCCACAAAAACATGGTAAAGTCATCTGAGCCAGAGACAAGGCGTTCGGTTCCTTTCTTACACGCTTCATCGTAGCGCTCCTTAGCCAACTGCTGCAGAGTGGCTTCTGTAAGTATAATTTTATGGTTTATATATATATATATATATATATATATAGGACACAGATCATATCAACTATCTCAAACTGTGGAAGAGAAAGATGGTTTATGGTATTCCGCCTCTTATTAACATTTTTTAATGGTTTGAATTAGGAGGGTCAGAACATTTACCTGAGTAGTGATGGAGTAAAAATTGTTTAGACAGACACAATTTTTTTTAAATCAGCTTTCACTACTAATGAACTAAGCTATTGTTCTTGATTGGACTACAAGGCCAACTCTCAAAAGCTTATTTTGTTTTCCAGTTAGTTTTTGTGCAGCAGTAAACTTTCAAGTTCCTAATGCCATATAAAAAATAAGTGAAGTAGGGCAATTGTGAAACAAAAATGAAACTTTTGCTAAAACTTATATCTAAAATAAGTTATAAAAAACAAAAAAATTGTGAAGTGATCATATTAGTCTCAGCGATCAGGATTTGTATGAAAAAATATTTTGAAAGCTACAGTTTAATAGTAATAAAAATAAAACAGTGTATCATATTTGCCCAGCAATTATGATACATGCAGAGGGCAAATATAATAACATCCTTACAATACAGGCCATAACTAGCGGATTGAAACTGTAGGGTAATAGTGATACAGGTAGGTCCTTTATATACCATGTATAAAAATATGATGAAAATCAGGCCTGTAGAAGCAGATATATGGCATAAGAGGTAAAATAACTGTGGAAAAGAGATTTTTACTAAATTTAAATCCATATAATTTTTTTAATCATCAAGAACCGTCCGTCAATAAAAAATTGTGTATACTTGACCATATTGAAGGCAGCGCAGGGGGCAGGGCAGCACAGCACAGCACAGCACAGTGGAGAGGATAATGAGGCACCATATGTGGGACATAGTACAGGTGCAGAAGAGGTAAAGACAGACAGAGGATTCAATAATTTTGTGTGAGGGACAGTCGCAGAGTTGGTGTGGTAAGAATTAAACATGTAGCTAGTGTTTAATAGAAGTTGTGAAAGAACACCTGGTGCTATTTGATACCACACGAAGATTACGTGAGAATGAAGTTAAAAGATGAGATATGGAGCAGTGCATTCACTTCCTTTGATATCACGTTCAATTAAATTGTTAATTTCATTAAAATTACTTTTAGCTAAACGAAAATATTTCTGAAATTCATCATTAGAAAGTTCATTACTTGAAACAAACTTGCCATTACTATTCTTTTTCTTTAAATCAAATATTGAAAGGAGGATAGAATGACGAGGCCTACATACTTACCAGAAAACTGTAGGACTCAAAGTGCACAATTAAAACACAACAAAACACATAATTTTGTAATTTTCAGGGTACATCTGTCAAAAGAAGGGGAATGATGTATACCCCGAATATTACACAATCATGGTGTCTACTCAACTTGACCAATGAAATTCCCGACTTTTTCCCTGATTTCCCCTGATCATTTCCTAAAATTCCCGACTAAAAAGTATGTTACATCCTTCTAATTCCCCCACCTCCCCCCTCATTTTTCTATTAATCTTTTTTTATGAATAATTATAAGTTTTAAAATTTAAATAAACATATTTTTTAAATTTGTATTAACATTGTTTATTAGGAATTATAAAATTTATTACACAGCTACAAAAAAAATTCAGTTAGAATAATATTACTATTTACTGTTTTAATAATTATTATATTTCATATTTTGAGTAAAACCACATTTTCCCAGATTTTTATTGTAGTTTACCAAATTCCCGGCTTATTCCCGTTTTTTCCCGATCACTTCAAATTCCCGGCTTATTCCCGTTTTCCCTGATTTTCCCGGATGGTAGACACCCTGACAATTAAGTGTTTTTTGTGTGTTTTAGTTGTGAACTTTGAGGCCTACATTTTTCCGGTAAGTGTGTAGGTTTTGCCCTTCTATCCTCCTTTCAATGTTTAATTTAATATAATCATTTGGTGCTATTTTTCCTTTATTCTTTTTCTATAAAACATTACTTCTTACTATAATTTTTCTTTTCTTCTGGCCTCTAATTACAATCATGAGATTTAACCAATCGTCATCTGATTTGGACTACAAATCCAATGCGTGAGAAATAATTTGGCCCCCATCCCTCTTTCAAAGCTATGCCTGGAGTGATGTCAATATGCAGTCATTGCAGCAAGACCTATTCCGCTTTCCCTTTTCCTATGTCCCTTCCATCGTGCCATGCTGCCTTTAATATGCAGTCAGTCTTATTGTTTTGAAAGGAAATTTAATAAACACTGAAAGGATATATGGACAAGACCTACAAGCACAAACAGGAACATGTTGTATACCAAATATTCACCAATTTAATATATTCAGGAGCTTCCCAATACTCACTGTCGATAGACTTATGTGTGGCACCGAGTTTGACAGGATTGAAGGGGCCAGTGCGCAAAACATAGTCCGTGCTGAGAGCCAAGGTGTTGACCCAGTGAGCATGGCCATCTAATGTTCGACATAACACTCCCTACAATAAAATTAATGACACAATGTCAACAACAATGTAAATATATGTATAAATAATTAAAAGGGCCTAGTTTTAGTATTTACATAGGTGTGGTTTTTCACATGGCACATCTTGTACTCTGATAAAAAAATTAGCTACTTACACTCAGCATAAGCTTATTAATGACTTAACCTAAAGGTAGGTATGGCTGGGAAAGGTAGTTTAAAGGAAGTGCACTAAATCAGAGGATGTCACAACTACCCAACTGTACACCCAGCAAAGATTCAAACCCTGACCTCCTCATCAACAGCAACCTCGTGCAATGCAAGTTTAATGCCCCAGACTACTGAATACACTCACCAGTTTAGGTTTCCAATTCTTCAAGATCTTTTTTGAAAAACAACTCAAAGCAAAGTTGCAAAAGAATTTTTAAAAAAAAGATCCTTTTAACCACTTCAATAATCTATGTATGGATAGATTAAATTCAAGCTATCCTCACAGAGCCAGAGCATAAGGACTATAATTTGTTTCATGTTAATTTAATATAGGAGAGGCAGTATGAAAGTAAAGCTTCCAATGTTTTTTTTCACAAAATATATAATTTCTAGAACTATGGATTTACATGGAATCCTCAATCATTATCAATCATGTTGTTATTTTTCTCACAAAGTAAACTTCATTTTATATGTACTTCAGCCACCTCTGAGACGGATGCTGTATTCAGGTGCTGTAAAACTCCTTTCTTTGTCATTGAAGGTCTTCATAAACAATAGTGTCCACGAAGTGCATCCTTCAACAGTTCAAAAAAAGGTGATAGTCAGAGGGTGCCAGATCCTGACTATAAAAGGGGTGAGGAAGAGCAGTCCATCCCAATTTTGAACTTGCCTCCCTTGTGTCCAGTCTTGTGTGGGGTCATGCATTGCCATGAACAGGGATGGATTGGCCGATTCTAAGAGGCCCAGGACTACAAACATGATGGCCCTTAGCATATATTAATATCTACAATTGAAGCTTTGTTTTAGTGTAAGCTGAAGTGGTGATTATTATTAGTTAATTTAATTCTGAGGTATTTCAGCTACATTATCAAATATCAGTCTACTTTCTACTTTTCACATCCATTACTGTTTCCAGCCTATGGCCTGGGTCAATTTTTTATTCAAGTCAAACATTTTCCACTAACAGCTGGCTAGGCCTGTCGTAGCTTCAAATGTCTTATAATCTAACCTAAGACTAGGACAGGCACAACATTCCAGTCCTCGGCTGCTAATTTATCAATGTGGTAAACCCATATTTCATCAATGATAAATTTTCGACCATGCTGGGAATCAAACATGGGACTCTTTCCTCAGTAGACAAACATGCTACCGACTGAGCTAAGATGTCAGATTCTACGTTCTACCGACATGAGCAAAAATGCTTCTAAATACTTATACAATAGCTGGGTGTCTTTATTAATATATTTAATTTTGTAAAATCAGGGTGTCTACCGAGTTGGACAAACCAAAATTAGTGACTTTTTGGTGACCTTTTATGACCACAAAATTTCTTCGGTAAGACGATTGAACATTATATAATGCATAAATAGGTATAATGCACTCACACGCAACATTAAACTTTAACTAGATGGCAAACGTTAACCTTGTATTTGGTATCATGGTAAAAACAATCAGGCGGTTAGCGCATGGCACCATGGGTAGTGGGTAACTTGACATTCGACGAGTTTGAGTTGTTACGATGCGCGGGAAATTCAAACAACAATATTTTCGTGACTTTTGACTAAAATATTGAAAATTCGTGACTTTTCAGGGACTTTTGTGAGCTTTTTTTGCAATTATTAACTTTTTCGTGACTTTGGTGACTTTCATGATCCTCCACTCGCTACTTTTATTGATCACTAAACATATAATTTTAAGTTTGTTTATAAGCAACTCTGAGAAACAACAAAAGGATGGTTTTAAATTTGACACCATATATATGTTCACAAATGATGTATTCTGGCACCTTGGACTTACTCACTTTAACTTTTGATTAAAATTTAACTAAAAAATAATTTAGAATTAAATGAATATATTTATTTTAGTTTAAATATTTGTGGAAGTTCAAATCAAACCAGCCCACCAAGATATCTACCGGTGTCCTGGTCCAACCCCTGGCCATGAAGAAGAAGAATAACCTCTTTCTTGTTTTTGTCAGGTCCAACTCTACAAATACATGTTTTCAACATTTGCATGTATTGATCAGAGTTAATTGTGTTGCCTCTCTCCAAGAAGTGCATAAGCAAGACTTCATCTTTGTCCCAAAACACTGTTGCCATTACTTTACTGAGTGAAGGCTGTCTTTTGAACTTCTTTCTGCGCAGCGACTTCAGATGGTGCCATTTCATCAACTGTATCTTTGTTTCAGGGTCGTAATGGTGAACCCAAGTTTTGTCACCTGTAACTATATGTGATAGAAAAGCCTCTCCCTTACTTGAGAAGTTATATACAGATATTTTTTCGTGCTTCTTTTTGGTTGTCTGTCAGCATTTTCGAGACTAATCAGGCAAAAACCTTGTGGTGTCTGAGTTCCTTTATGATGGTCATCACAGCTGTTTTTCTGATACCTATTGCAAAGAACAATTTATATGTTGTGAGAAGGCGGTTCTCTTTGCTCAGCGAGTTGATCCAGGTCTTGTTGTCTGTTGTCACTACCATCACTGGCTGGCCACTTCGGAACTTGTCAACAATACCCATTTCCCCACTCTTTAAAGAGTTTGACCCAACATTTAGCCGTGCTCACATCAATGGTATTGTCACCAAAACCATTTTTGAGATACATTTGAATTTTGAAAGGTTTCACTTCCTCCACAGTAAGGAATTCAATCATCGCCCTTTGTTTGATACATGTTTCTGTAGCATCCGCCATTTTTAACTGATCATGTGCTGTACTCATGAGACCAATCACACTTATATGGTGAAAACAGAAATCTTTAGTGACCACTCAATGACCGCTCAATTATTCTACAGCACCAGAAATAAAAGTAAATAATTAAGAGGCATTGCTTTCATACCGTCCCTTGTACTTAAAAATAACAAAAAAATTTGAATGTGATAAATAATTTCATTAATGTGGCAGACGAATGATTCAATTATTCAGAAATCTATATAAAATTAATAATTAATCATTATATTTTATCTTTTTTGTCGATTTGACATTTCTAATATTTTTTTATTAGTATGTGTTCGAAACTTTGTGAAAAATGAAAAACAATTTAATTTAATAATAGATTAATCTAGAATAAATGTTTCTGTCAATCATCTTCTGAATAAAACCAATAAATATAAAATAATTATTACATTTATGATTTGTGAGATTTTGGGTTTGAGGGCTGACGAGATAAATGGGTGGAAAATCAATCTGCATCTAAATATTTGATAAAATACTAAACTAAAAAGTAAACACTTACGTCTGCAGCCCTCCAGACTTTAATAGTTCGGTCCTGTGAGCCGGTGTAGATGAGTCCAGTACCACCCCATTTGACGGAAGTAACGCTTTTGGTGTGGCCTGCCAAAGTGATGGAAGCCTGCCCAAGAACCACATCCCAGATCTTCACATCACCGTCTTTAGAGGCACTGGCCAGTTTCCGGCACTCGGGATTACTGTGAAGAGAGTACAAGAATAGGTATCAGAAAATATATCGATATGTAGTGAAATCTTGTAAAATAATTTTAAACATCAGGATATGTAATATAAATAATTGTATCTTTGAAATGTTTGCTATATTAAAAGTAGAGTTTCTTGTATAACTTAGTAAGCCATCAAATAATATTATGTATGAAAAATATGCCAAGATTGGAATATGAATACTGTATCTTTATCTGGAATTTGAATCCCTGTTCACCATTCCGAGACTCTTTTCAAATAGGTGTAGTAAAGTTTTGATACATCAATGTTCTGTATATTTCGAGGTAGGGTCCTTTTGCATAAGATGAACAATGTGTGGTTACGAAGCAAATCAATGATATCAAGTAAAAAAAACTAACATTTGATAGTTTTTTAAATTCCAATAATATTTACATTTGTTAATATTTATGAAATTATGTTTGTATTTTATATAATTTACAAATATATACTAAGTATGTTCTACACTTAAGAACATGCAAGTGATTTCATTGTTCTGCTTATTCCATGTAATTCACATTTCGATAGTTAGAGATGGACTCGGTACCATTCTACTATCAAGACTAGTGTTGTTTCAGCTTGCTTTCTGAATTAGCTACGATTCAACCTAAAATAACAGCGTCAAGATGAATTTTAAAAACATGTGTTTGATTGTGTGAATAAAAGCCAAACATACCTGTGGTAAGGCTCCCAGCTGAGTGCTGTAATCCACTGCTTGTGTCCCATCAGTTCACGTCCGACTTGCTGACCTGTGTTGGGGTCCCAAATGAGGACACGGCCATTCTTACAACCTGATGCCAGTCGCTTACCATCTGGAGACCATGCAATGCACAACACCCAGTGTTTGTGTCCTGCTCAGAGAAACAAGGTAAATAAAAACTGTAAAAAACTTTGCAAGGGAAGAAGCTTGCACCATAATCTTGATTAAGATCTGCAGTTCCTCTACGAGTTGTATATTTTAGTTATAACACTAGTTACAAGTAACTTAAAATATTATATTTAAGCTAGGGGAAGAGGAACAGAGTGAATTTTAATAAACTTCATCAACATTCATTCAGAGTGGTAGAGGGGTGTAAATACGACACAAATTCACATGATGACTTTTGAGAGTTAAGATTAGTATGATCTACTGGGACACTTGTGATAAAAAAGATTAGTGGTGGGTATTAACTGGAAGAAAGATTTTATTTTGACCATTGTAGATAAAAGTTGGGTATTCTATTATAGTGAATATGTGAAAATTCCAGAAATTAGATTAAATTCTCTGACTTTTCCCTGTTTCCAGGTTTTCCAGGTCACTGTTCACTGTCAATGTTCTACATTATCGAGATCTATTTTTCAAAATATAATGTGATTTTAAAATATACATTAATCATATATAAAAGTGCTAATTATGCAGAGACATAATTAATAATCCATTGACAATCAGTTTTTGTGTAAATTACACTTAATGAAACTGTCAATGGCCGAATGGTTTAAAGCAGTGGTTCCCAAAGTGTGCTCCACGGAGCACTTGGTGCTCCGCAAAGCATCTCCAAGTGCTCCGCGAATAGATTGGAAATAAAAATAAATAAAACGTGACAAGATATGAAAACTGTGAATTTCTGCGTCCATGACCTGTGTATAGGTAAGTATTGGGTAGAAATTATTTACAGACTGCACACGATTAAACCAGACAAAGAGACTAAAGGGTGCCAGTTCACCCCGTTTCTCTGAAAACTTCGCTACGCTTTCAGATACGATTGTTTGCTTTGACACCTTTCCAGAATTTTCTGGGAGGTTTCTATTGCATATTAAAAACTCGCGTTTCTTCGCACCTTCAGTCAGTTGAAGTTCAGTCAGTATACAGTCGAGAGTTGAAACAAATCAAGTAGCAGTGCAATATATATTATATTATTTGAATGTCAGAAAAGCCAACCTGGCATCGGAGCAGTATGAGTGCTTGAATGATTTGACATCATATTCTGTGGTAAAAGAGAATTTTGCAACTAAGAAGTCATTATCAGAATTTTGATGTCAGCTATGAGACGTATTTGAAGTTTTTTAAGATAAAGCGAAAATAATCCTCCTTTGCAAAAACTTACTTATGTGGATCAGGATTCTCTGCCTATGTGGCTACTAAAACAAAAGATCCTGACTCAATGCAGAGCCAGATATTCGGTTGCAGCTGTCCCAAATTCAACAAGATATAGCCACATTGTGCAAATCAAAACACAGCAGTCCCATCCCTCTCATTGGAAATTAAGTCGTGGTCTATACTTTATCGTTCTTTATTTATCCCAAGTGAACTTTTTTTTGCAGCCATGAAAATTGTTTTAACACTATTTGTGTGGGTAACATATTGTGGATTTACAATACCTACTTTGAATTCTTTATCAAATGTGTTGCTTTAGGTTAATTTATGTTTTTGGTTGTTTTGCGTTTATGTAGTTATATTCCTTATTTCTCTGAAATTAAGGGAGAAAATAACATTTATAATGAAATAAGTTTGGATCAAAATTTAAGCTATTTAGAAATCTAAAAATAATTCGTGCTTTTACTATACGACAAAATATTGACTAACAACTTTAAAAAATGCGGTTAGGTAAATGTAGAAAAAAATAAATGTGCATGCCCTTAGCATCAAGGCAACTATAGTGCTCCGTGACTAATTTCTCTCCTGAAAAGTGCTCCGCGATTCAAAAAGTTTGGGAACCGCTGGTTTAAAGCATCACTCTTGTGTTAAGCTAGCCTGCCGAAGAAGGTAGTAAGACGTGTTGATAAAAAACCTCTCAAAATGTCAAAGGCTATTATTTATGGTGTGGGACTTCTTGTCAACACTCACCTTCAAGTCTCTAATCGGGACTAACAACCACCCACCTGTTCCAACATGTTGTGGAGTCTGCGTGTGGATGTCCCAGAAACGGACTGTAGTGTCACCGGAGCCACTAGCCAAGTGTTGACCATCTGGACTGAAGCTCACGGAAATGACCGCTTCTGAGTGGCCTGGCAAGGAACTAGAAATAATGGGATATGATGGCTAGTACTGAAAATATCTCCATTAATAAACAATAAGTGTAGAATGAAGGTTGACACTATCTATTGTCATTTTATCAAACATAATACTATACAATGTTAATTATGGTTACTAGGAAAATAGTTTGTTTTTAACAGAATCTTTGACAGGTCTTATGAAGTTGCTCAACACTAGTGGGAGTATTAGCACCATGTAAGAACCAATAAACTATGACCTGACTGGGATTAGAACCAACAAAGTCTACTGAGATATGCCTTACAGCATGAGGCCACAGACAATAAAATTATTAGTAAATGATGGCGAGTCTACCTTGTACACCTTGTGACAGCTCGAACTCTAAACACAGCCTCTTCTCTGTAAACAATATCTATTAACTTCTCTGTAGAAATATTTTCTTGCTTCAGTACATCCTCTAAAGAAGTTGTGATTTCACAATCATTAACAAAAAACCTATCTGGAGCAGCCAGATCCTGAAATAAAAATATCATCATCATCATCATCATCATCATCATCATCATCATTATGCATGTTATTAAGGAGAAGCCATGAGAAAATCACAGCGACAACAAACATGCGCAAAACCAGCCCAGTTCACCAATCTGGGATTTGAACCCAAATCTCCACGGCAACATTTACTTTGTGCAATGCAAATTGCATGCCACTGAAGAGCCTCTAGTACAGGTATGAAACATTACTAAGATACTTTTTAAATTAGGGTGGCAGGTATTTAACATGCACTTTCTAAACATACATATGATATTAGCACAGCGATTATAAGTCAATTTAACCTAAAAAAGCACACCTAATATTACACACCTAACAATACCACCTAGACATTTACAAATTTGATCACAGAGAAAACTTGTATACAAATAGTAAGCTTCGTCTGCACCCCCTGGAATTGAGCCAGAGCTCTTGTGGTTGATCACACTAACCACTCAATCATGGGGACAAGCAATCTCGATGGAGTCAATCTGGAATGAAGATCAATACTCTGGGACGGGGGTGTGCGCACTTATTAGTTGTCTTACCAGTTATTATATAAGACAGTATATAAACTCTGACATGTCTAGTAACTAGCCAGCTACCAATAAAATAACAGTTACAGTATAGTTTGAAAAGTTTACCTTTTGTAAAAGTGTATTGAGAATAAGCTGCAACTTTTGTGTTGTAATGTCGGTCGGAAGATCAAGCAGACCCCCACCTTCAGGCACCTCGCCGGTCTCGGACACCAGCCTCCCAAGAACAGTGTGCACCCTTGAGTCATCTTCTCCCATTTTAAAACAAAAACTGAACACAAACATTTGTTATAAACATACTTTCAAATGTACATGTCGTATCATAAATGTTGTAATCTTTATATGATAAAGTGAGTGGCAGGGTTGATCCCTTGGATAATGGATTGAATTATGAACTGGAAGAGCAGATTTAATATACAAATGTAACACTGGGGTGTTTATATCTCCATTGTGCTTTTCTTTGCTAACTGTAAGCACATTTGAGTGCATGTATTTAGAACTTTCCTTACTGTGTATAGTCACGGTTTCAAATTATTATTTGTTGTTACCTTGTCTTAGTGCCGGTTCAGGTTATAGACATATGTATGTTAATTATTCTAATAGGGGAGGGATGAGGAAGGAAGCATCTTAGAGGTAGGCATAATCTACCCACATATGTGTTGAAAGAGCATGAGAAACCATTTAGAAAAAAAAACTCAAAAAACCCGACCAGGATATGAACCCTGATCTCCCTGTCATCAGAAGGCCAGTCTAACATGATAGTAACGCCTTAGACCATTCAGCCACTGAAGTAGATCACAGTTTAAAGATTTACCAAAGAAATGAATAGGGCTTGTGTCTAGAGAGCTTGTCGTGTACTTGTCGACAGTTTTAGGTAAGTTAACTCTTTCAGACTATGACTCGGCACTAAATTATAGCCAAAAAACCTAGTAGCTTATATCAAAATCAGAAGGTACCTAGTTGTTTTTTGTAAGAAATTAAGTTATAGAAAAAAAAATTATAAATAAAAATGTGCAAACACCATATTTTTGTCTCTTTAACTAAAGAATGAATGGATACTTGATAAACTTTGGATGGACAGACTTGCGCATAGTGAGACTAAAACAAATGTATTGTCTCTTCCAAGTTTAATTTCAAATTTATAGAAACTAAATAGTAGGCCTACTTATATTTAGTATTAAAGACAAATTACAATAGTTTTCAATGCAAAAGAACCTTTTAAATAATATTATATTTATAAAATTTTAAGTAGGGCCTACCTATAATTATTTGTGATAGTGACCCACTTAGGCGGTCACATGGTCTAAGGAGTCACTCTCATAATAGATTGGATAGCTATTGACCGGGGGTTCGAAGTTTGAATCCCCATTGAGTGTTTTTTTCCAAATGAAATTCTTACTCTCCCTCCACACACATGTGGGTAAGTTACATTTACTTTAAATCCTTATCCCTACCTCATTAGTGCAAATATTTGAATAGCCTAGATGGGTAGAAAGATGCAATCCACAAATTAAAAAAAATTTATGCTGGGGTGAGATTGTTTAAAAACTAAGAAATAATTTTTTTTTGTTAGAGGATTTTTTATGGGAGTTTTTCAGGCACTGATGGTAGGTTTTAAGTAAAAGTGATTCGAGCCCAATAGCCTATAAGTTGCTATCTAGGTTGATGCTTGGAGTAAATAACTCACACAAGTTGTCACAGGTTCCAACGTATCAAGTGCTCAAGATTATGAATTGTATGTGACATGGAGGTTAAAGTTTGAATCTCGGCCTGATGTAATATGTGTGGGAGGGTGGTTTTGTAAATAAGCCCTATGAATTATCATGTCGGTGTATTTTTCTTGCATTTCCTCTCAACACTATTGTGAGCTCATTTTCTTTAATCTGCCCTCTACATTAATTCATTAATAGCAAAGGTTTAAATGTGGCCTAGCATTAATAAAAGAGAAGTACAGAGCTAAACATTTGCTGTCCCTGTTATTTTATTTTATTGTGGTTTTTTTTAGGAAATAATGTTGTTTTTAAAGTGTTTTTGTTTTTCTGTTAGTTACCTTTTTAAATGAGGGTATATATATTAGGCCAACCTTAAATCTAATTGAGCATCATGGTAAATATAAACACAAAAGCAAGGTGAATGAAGTTGTAAATTTATGTATGTGGAAAAACTTGTACAGACAAAGTCAGTAACTTAATGAAGGCGTGCTGAAGGAGTGCAGTTTGAAAGGGATTCCAAAAGGTCAATAAAAAATAAGCACCTTATAGTGGTTTGGGCATTTTAAGAGGATCAATGTGGATCGAGTAAATAAGAGATTTTTTTAAATATATATATATATATATATATATAGAGAGAGAGAGAGAGAGAGGTAGAGAATGAGATTATGCAAGAGAGAGAGAGAGGTAGAGAATGAGATTATGCAAGAGAGAGAGAGTATGTGAGAGAGTGAGTGAGCAAAAGAGAGAGGTAGAGATTGAAGTATGCTCCTCCTATGTCCTCAAGAAGCCGAGTTGACCCTGTTCCTGTTCTATTGATTCACAGAAACTCTGGAAGCGCCGAGAATCAAACTGGGACCAATGGATATGTATCGTACCTAGGAACTTTGACCACAAAAGCAATCCCACAACAGCGTCATGATTTAGGCCATATTAAAACTGAATTCCATCAAGGTTGCACTTCCCACTGTTGGAGATAAGGGTTCAATTCTTAATGGATACTCCTTACAAGACCTCATTAAATATATTTATCTGGGATAAACGTATGGCCTGCCTTGTAAAGAGAAAATATAGATAATCCAAGGGTTCTGTGAAGTTAAAGGTAATTGTTATGATGCAACTTATTTTACAATAGGTTAATTTACATTACTAGAATAATATAAATGACATAAAGCTTACAAAAGTAGTATTAAGTTTCCTCAGATAAAAATCAACCGTATTGTCCAGCCAGGTAAAAATAGTTCATTTCAATTTTTAACACATACGGAAAACTGTGGTATTTACAAATTACACATGTAAACAGCTCCCAGAAGTCCGCCACAAGTCCACAACCACAATAAACTAACCGTTTTTAGCCAACATATTAAAAAAAAAGACACTAAGCCAAATTTTAGTTCCAAAACTTCTAAGAGGGCGCGATGGAACCTAGAATTATTTCCAAAACCTCTAATAAAGAGCATTAAGAATAAAAATTTAGTTCTAAAACAGAAAATAGAGAGGCTAAGTTCAGTAAGCTACTGCCGCGTCCCCATTTACCAACCTTGATACTGTAGTGCATCTCCCGTAGTCTGTCGAGTGTCGACTAGTAATATTTTAATAATCGAGTAGTCAACGAATTAATGAATCGATTGCAACTTGCCATCTCCACTTACATCCAAATATTAAATTTAAAATTAATTCTGGTGCAGAGACAAGTTCTGGTGTTAACCTTAATGTCACACTTCACACTAAAGAATGGATGTGGAAACAGAAAGTGTTGCAAAATTAATATTTAAAGATGGTTTTCCAGGTTGGCACGTGGAAATGCATTGATTTTAATAATAAAAAATATGTTTTGCTAACGATAAATGTCTCAAACTCAGATAAGTTTTGTTTATTAAAATAAGACCCGAGTTAGGCCTATCACACAAAACAAGATGCTCTAAGTCTTGATGGGCCGTAGCAATTGGTAGTGCGGTTAAAGAATGACAAGAATATTCATTTGTTATCTTGATTAAAATTTTCCTTCCCCCTCACGGAGGGGGTGAGGCAGGGCGGATCCGGACAATTGGGCACCACCAAACGGGCGTTTGTAAACTGGGCACTGGGAAGACTGGGCGCCGAGTCAATTAAAAAAAAAAATGTTATAACTGTAATAAATGAACACAAAACAACTAGGCGCCAGTTAGGATTCAAAATAATGTTCTTGTAGGACTTGTGTTAAAATGGAAAAAAATAATTATTTTTAAAATTTGCCACAATTTCTCAAGTTTAATTCTATTACAAAATGTTTTATCCTCCTAACTTAGTGGTGTAGTCAAAACTTTTAGATAGGTACCTTCTTTGACACTTAACTAAGACCTATTTATTTTTGTTCTAGAAAGCTGGAAGGAGGATAGTGACTTTCCAGTGTACCTTTCCAAGCTAGGTTCTTATGGAGTTGAACAACTTGGTAAGATAAGGCAGGCTGCTGAAATCGAAGTTTTTTTCTTTACAAAGAGGTAGCTTTGGATTAGTTGAATAGTCCATGGTTGTATCCTAATAGTCCAAGGCTCCCTAGTTGAAACCTTGCGTTTTAGACTTGTTGCAGTCTTGATAATTTTATACTTTTCACGCTGTTCATAGCAAAGACTGCATCAAACTATTCGAACGGTAACAACCTTATTTAAAATGGTGGAAAACGTAAGTCAGTGTAATACTAAAACAATTGCCAGTCAAACACCGCGAGAACAGCGCACAGCTGGTAGCCTTAGTTTCTATGGTGACCAAGACCTCTAGAAGACTGCATAGGCATTGTTCACCACTATTCGGACATATCCACACTTGATCACGTGATTGCCAATGCAGCTATCAAGGTCACGAGTCAAGGCGATGCCACATAAGTAGACTATTCGGATACAGCCCATATTCTGTTCATGATGGTAATAAATATGAAATTTCGGTAACTTACCTTTTACTTTAAAACCTTTCCACTTATACCTATCACTTAGCTGTTAATATACATATAGGAATATATAAACAAAAATGGAAAGATTATGCAGTGATTGAGTATGACAATATTCCAGAGCTACCACGTTAATTCCTTGGAAACTAAATTAAGTTACAACCAAACAATCCACCAACATTTTGTTCACACCATTCTACATTGTGTAAAAGGGAAATTTATATGAATATAAATGTTTATTATATATCATAAAACAGTTTTTTTTTAACTTTGTAGTTCTGTTTGTATATTTTTATTAAACATAAAAATACATCCAATCATATAACTTAATTTATTAATTCTGTGCTCCACATCCTTCTACTCGCCTGGGCTGTCGGGGCTCTGGACTCAGAGTTGAAGGCTTGGCGGCCAACTCCAAGCCATGTGGGATGTATACACATTTTAACTAGTGGGGTGGATATGTGGAAACTACCCACATTTTGATGGAATTTAGGGTCAGAATCCATCTAGGAAAGAAACAGCCAACTGTATGCCCAGCCATTATTTGAACCTCAACCTCATCACCAGCAAATCGAACAAGACAAGAGTGATGTATACAGCCCCAATGAATTTCTCTTTTAAAATACATGTGCCCCAAAAAAGACCCCACTATAATGGGACTCCTGTTTTGAAATGAAATAAGTTAATTTGGAGACTAATAATTAATTATGGTTCAAATTCTGGCTAGTGCTTAGAAATTAAATTTTTGAAAGCACAATATAAGTGTTAAATATATAGTCCACTGTAATCAGAAGGTTCCAAGTACTGTTAACCCATGGCTAAAATATTCAGTGTTTTGATAATTTCGAAGTCTAAAAAATGTGCAGCTCCACATTCTTTAAACATGTTATCTTGTTTACAAATAATATTGTTATTTTATAACACTTGTGTCTGTTTAGGTAAGGAACCAGAACGCCTAAGTGAGGAGAAAGCCGCTGTATTGGAACAAACTCAGGAACTTGCGTTCACAAATTACAAAACGTTTATTCAGACAGCTGAGTGCTCAAGAGAGATATTCAAACAAGTGAGTGATAAATAATGATAAAAATAATAGTTGCACAGTATATTGTTCAAACACTAATTACTGTAATGTTTAAAAAGTTTGTTGTGGATGTTACATTTTTTTTAAGAAGGACCCAAGGTGGCTTTTGGTATATTAATATGACTATACTCACCTGACAGGACTGTTCAAGTATTTCAAACTCTCATTACCCATTTAACTAAACACACAGACAATAATGTAATTTTTATTGGCCTTAAAGGCCAAGTATAGTACTGAATAGAAAGAAATTATCTACTAGTACAATCCTGTCAAGCTAAAATAGCTCTTAGCAACCCATGAGCTGCTTCTGACACAAATTCATATCCATAATTTATATTTTGTGTTTGTATTATGACTAGTTCAGTAAAACAGAGCAGAGGTTGGACTCCTTGGTGGAAAAACTTCCAGAGTTTTCCCGCCTTTGTCAGGAGTTCAGTAAGGCCTCTAGTGACATCAACACCCACCGTCGACTCAACTCACTCACTCTGACTCGCAATGCCCAGCTGCTGGAGATATTGGAGCTGCCACAGCTCATGGACACTTGTATACGCAACGGGCACTATGAGGAGGCCTTAGAACTGGCCGCCTACGTCAGGAGATTGGCCAAAAAGCATGGCCATATTTCCA
>CABFWB010000193.1:0-15306 GCA_902151455.1 Timema bartmani
CTCAGCCCCAAGGGAGCTAACCTTTAACATACTGCCACTAATAAGTAATAACTAGAGAATATTAAACATCCGGGAACAGTCATAATTAATTTAGTCATGATTAAAATAAACTTGTCACTCAAAACTATGATCATAGTAAGAATTAATTCGAAAATATATTATAAGTTTAAACTAAATGAAGTTTGGCGGTAAATGATGGAATAAAATCAGAATTTTAATTCAACACATGTGGGAAACACGAAATTATCAATTAAACAGCCATACTGGATATAGTTTAATTTTGTCAAGGTTGATACACTTTTTAAGTATAGAAGTTCCCTGATTTTTCTAGATTCTACATATATAAAAATGCATTTATTCAGCATTTTAAAAATGAAAATGAATAAAAAGGACATTAATTTCATATCTTTTTATAATAAACCTTTGATACAATTATTATTAAAGACTTATCAGATATGATAATATGTGAGTGCTCTTCACAAAATTACATTAGTGGATAGAATTTTATGTTAGGGTCTTTTACTTCTTATCTAAAAAATTGGAAATATATCTGAAAATTCTTGTTACTTTAAAAAAGTTCCCTGACTTCTCCATTTCCCACTAAATTCCCTGATTTTTCCTGATTTTCCAAGTAAGTACAAGTTCTCAACCCAATTTGTATCATGTATAGTTCTAGAAAACCTTATATAGCAAGGTCTACCAATATTAATGAATAATATGTAATAGAGTTGGTTCACCCAAAACTACCAAAATGTTAAATAAAGTAAGAAAATTAACCTTAGATATTATAAAAATATTATATCGAACATTATGATGGACATTTCCAGGACATAGAGAATGTTTTATAGAAACCATGGACGTAGATTTGATATATATCTTTAATCTGTTCATTTCAGCTGGTTTCTAAAACCTCAATCGATTTTTTTGACAAAAGTCATGTTAATATTCCTGTGTATTGATGTAATAAACGATTTTTTTTCAATCATTTTATCAACGTCGGTATAGTATTATATAGCTTATAATCCCACTTGTCAATGTTTATAAAAATAAATTGCCATTCAATAAATTAAAATTAAATGAACAATCATCATGATTGACACACAAATCCATGCACACTCATAATTGTTTAAGACCATCCAGGACATTAGATTAAATTCTGTTAGCGAGTGGTAGGTGACACAACGGTTTTATCAGGTAAAATATATTTTTCTCTTCATATCAGTGCTCTACTCCTTTTTTAGTCAAGTAGTATAGCACAAATTGTAAGCCTGTTCTGTGTGCTGTCTTCTTAAGAACACAAAAAGATCAATTATTCGGAGGAACAATTTTATGTGGAGAGATTTAAAAAAATCTATTTTAATATGAGGAAATAATTTATTTGATAGACGATACATTAATATAACAGTATTTCATGTCAATATTATTTTTCTTAGGTCTTAACATCATTGGGTTGGCAGATTTTCTCTTCCCAATTTTAATAAAATATCATCCCATCCTACTACCCACCTGGGCAATCCATATATTTACTCCAATGCGTCAGCGGAGAGTAAAGATAGAATTTTGAAGGAAAATGCCAGAATTTGCGTGGAGGGAAGGTAAAAAAAAAGCCCACCCTAGTTCACCAGGCTGGGATTTGAATTCCAAAATACCCATCACTGGTAGGCAACGAGATTGACGTATTGTTCTGCGTAGCCATTGGTGTTTTAAAAGAATAAACATTTAGTTTTACATAGGTAACTGTTAATAAAATTATTTTATTTTTTAGTTGTGGGCACCAACGCAATAGTTATTAACGACTCAATCTAAGCGTTAGGAATGGAAAGTTTGGACCTGCAATAGCATGGGCAGAGGATTTAAAAAGGTGTAAAACACACATAAAACCATTCTCAGTGCATCCACCTGAAATTTATATTCCAGCCTTCCCATTTACTGTGACCAAGTGAAGAGTGATATAAACAATATATTAATGAACATGTTAATCAATATATCTAAAATATTTCTTACAACCACATACATTAGTTTAACTCATGGCCAGAGTGCTTCTCGGATCCAAAATAATCTGAATAATATATGAGCCTCACATAATAGATTGGTTGCCTCACTCATTCATGCATTCATGTAGTAAATTATTTGTTATTCATGAATGTTATACAGGAGTATTGGATATTGCTACGCAACTAAATGTTGATCACGATCAACAAACATCATATACATACTATTTTACGATTGCTTTCTTACGTATTTTTGATGAAACCAGTTTTTAATTTCTCTCAAAATGAACTACAGTATATATCTACACACACACACACACCAATGACCAAATCAACTTTTTTATTCAGTGTTCTTCATGCACAGTCTAGTGGGTCCAGTGAAGCATATATATTTATATACAAATATATGGGTTTTTTCTTCTGAATTGAATATGTATGAAGACCAACACCTTTCCTCGGTTGATAGCCTGTCTATCTACTGTTCTAAGGGCCCGAACTCGATTCCTGGCATGGCAAAAAAATATTTCATTGGTGAAACGTAAGTTTCCCCTTTCACGGTGATGAATTAACAACGGGAGCCGGATTTTGTTTTTATTTTAGATTTAAGTTAGCGCATGTCATGTTCTGATATAATCATTCGGTTCAGAAAGTGCACGTTAAATTCCTCATATAAATAGAAAATTAAAATGACTTTGCATAAAGATAACAACAAATTTCCAACCACATGACTAGTATAAATTATCTAGATTTGAAAATGCTTTCAAATCGATAAGAATATATTAATTTAGTTTTTATACTCTAAAATTTACGTTGGTTTAGAATCATTCTTTTTTCATAGAGTGGATTAGTTAGATATGAATATCATGAGACTAAAATCGACTAAAATTCGATGTATTTATTCTAGCTTTCTACTGATGGAAAGGTAGGAGTTCGAGTCCCCTCCAGGTGTTCTAAGGATGGGTTTTTTCCTAAATGTTTTCCTACTCTACCTTCAAGAAAATTCGTGAACATTTCTTATGAGTTTTACTTTATTTATTTCTACCCCACCTAGTTTAGTTAAATGCGAGCTCTGGACGCGTAGCAAGAAGTAGTGCAAAAAATGAAGCTTATATAATATATCGATTAGAGCTAAAAATTTATATTTGGACATTGGAATATCATGCCGTTGCTCTACCATTGAGCTATCCAGAATTCATCCCAATCTCAGTGTCACTACCCACTCATAGTTGAAGCTGTGCCCCGGTCCCCAGGCTTAATTTTCACCAAACCTAATTTCTTACAATTAAATATTCTGTTTGTTTCTGTTTGATTCCAGGAAAGATGCCTTCTCACAGAAACAGCAAGCACCACCTTGTTTTGCAAGCAACCCTCTTCACCCTGATGATGGTCCTCGTCAGTGGTGCATCACCAGACACTCCCCCCCAGGGTCCCTCTCCCAGGGACGAGACGGTGTCAACCGTCGACCTTTCTCACGTGGATGAAGCGGCAGGATCCGACTCGGATCTGGAGTTTTACAAGCGCCTCTACGACTTCGGTCTAGGGAAGCGTGCCTATAGTTATGTGTCGGAGTATAAGAGGCTTCCTGTCTACAATTTCGGTCTTGGAAAGAGGAACAAAATGTACAATTTTGGTCTAGGAAAAAGAGGTGATGCAAGGCAGTATTCTTTTGGTCTGGGGAAAAGGCCTGCTGACTATGATGACTATTACTCCGAGGACAACGAAGAAGACACATTAGATGGCGACGATTCGATGAACGACGTCAATGACGATAATGATATGGATAAAAGGAATAGGCAATATTCTTTCGGTCTTGGAAAACGGTCTAGGCCGTACAGTTTCGGTCTTGGAAAGCGTGGACCCAGTGGTTCTCAATCCTTGTATGGTTTCGGTCTTGGTAAAAGAGGCGGTCAATCTCCGTACAGCTTTGGACTTGGCAAACGGGCTGACGGGCGTCTGTATGCTTTTGGTCTGGGGAAGCGCCCTGTTAATTCAGAAGGAAGGCAGACCTATAGTCGCTTCAATTTTGGTTTGGGTAAGAGATCCGAAGAGGATAGTGGCCCCGTTGACGACGATTTGGTTGATGAAGGGAAAAGGTCACCGCAGCACCGGTTCTCATTCGGCCTTGGCAAACGAGAGGTGGACCAGAGCGAGCTAGACGCGGTGAGGCAGGAGAACAAAGAAACATTCTTGGGTAATCATCAACACGACAACACGGAACACCGAAACTCACCCAATGACAAAAACGTGGTGGCTCACGTGATCAACAAGAGAAGTCTTAGTTATCCCTTTGCTGTAGGCAAACTAGGGCTGGGTGTAGGTTCGGAGGGGGGTGAAGAAAACGATATTGATGATTTCTCCCGATTCGCTCGTCGGCCGTACAGCTTTGGATTAGGTAAGCGAATTCCTATGTACGATTTCGGTATTGGGAAGCGCTCCAGTCTCAATTAGTAAATTAAAAATATCATATTAAATATAAAAAATTTAAAAATACACAAAATATGTAAAATGACTGTTCATTCAATGTAAATACCAAGCATAAAAAAATAAACTACCTTAAAGTTTAATTTAATTTTACTTTTAAAATCCCGTTTATTTTATGTACTTAAAATAATTACATTATAATTTGCTTGATTTATGCAGAAAATATGTTTGCATAAGAAAAATACGTGATTTGTCTTATGGACTTAGATACAAGTTAGGCTAAATTATTATAAAGGTGGAGTGGGTATTGTGGACTTAATATCAAGCATACTATTAAGCTTATTTTTACTCCCTTACTAACTAACAATGTATCAAGAAGTTATCTAAAAATTAAATTTTTTTAATTAGTGGCGTGTGTAGAATATTATTTCAACACTGATATGTATAAACAGTAATATATTTAATTCATAAAGAATCATTTTGTAAATCTAAGATTATGAATCTACATTTAGTCCCAATATATATATATATATATATATATTATAGTTTTATAGAATGAGAAATATCTAAAACTATAAATTGTAGGCATTTAAAACTTGGCGACGTAATGAGACCTAATTGAAGAAAACTAGTTTTACTCCATAAGTCTTTTTGATAATTGTTTTTCACAAAAATGTCACTATTATTCGCTATAAATTTTGTTGATCAATTATTTTTATTTCATGAGGCGCAAAAATATCTTATTAAGGTGGAATGACAGTAAATGAGAGCTATGATCTGTATTTTCACAGCTATTATAGCCAATCACATTTTTGGGCAAAACAAATTATATATAACTTCAGTAGATAGGTTTGCTTACATTTTATATGGATATTAATGTCAATAGTTCTTAAAAATCTGTCATAAGCCTCTTGAAATTCAAACAGTAACTTTTAATTAAATACGCCCTACTAAGTCCTGTTCATTTTACCTTATGCCCATAATAAATATAAAATAATTGTTGGAATAACTATGTGTAGAAAACTAATCTAAACACATCTACTTACAAAGTATTTTATTTATCTTGGCAAAATTGTTTTTGTTACAACTAGAAAAATAATGATATTAAACAACAAATGTACAACTCACATACTTGAACACAAGTTTATTGCAGTAAATAATTGGTTCTACTACAAAAGTCGAACATAAATCAATGAGTACTAAATACAATTTAATTTACAGTTTAGTAAATACAATTTACAAATATTAATTCAAAATAAAGAAAATGCATTTATTCAGTGAAATTTTTACTAGCATACGAGTTTTAGTCCACAATATCCAAACGTTGTATATTAGGGTAGTGAAATCATAGCTACCATTTTATTTACTAGTCAAAATGTACCTTGTAAAACTGTTTTACTTGCAGATGTTTATATATTAGATGATTTGTTGTTATATATTATAAATAAATTATTAACTTTCTGACAACTTCTGTATGATTATTATTTAACTTACTCCCGAATTAAATTAATTTCCCAAATCAAACCGTAAATATATTGATCTAAGAATGATTATTAGTTAATTATTAATAGGTTGTATCCCGCTTCGGTGGTCGAATCGTATAAGGCACTATTCTCACAATAGACTGCCGATGACTGGGAGATCGTGGTTCCATCCCAGTCGGGTGTACTGAGGATGGTTTTTACTAAATGGTTTCCCACTCCCCCCCTCGCCATGCAAATTCTTGTATACTTCCTCTAATTTCAATCTATTCTCATCCCTAGCCCAATAGCATAATTATTACATAAGCATATGGCCCAAATGTGTAGTAAGAGCAGGTTCTAAGGAAAAGAAGTTCAAAAATGGTTGAGTATAGTCAAACCATACTTTCAATAAATAATATTAATTAAAAGGTTTTTTGTATATCTGTAAAATAAAATTACCCTAAGAGTTTGATACCATTTAATTGTACTCTTTTTTTACTGCTCATTTATCTACAATCAAACTAAAAATAAATTTAATGAGCGATCGATTCATTCAAAATGTTTCGCAATTCTCTCATAATCCATGACAGTTGTTTGCCCTTAAGTTTTTTTTTGTCAACATGTTTAAAAGGAAATGTTTGAACAGTGTTTTATCTTCCCTTTTTTTTTTGTCCTCCGTACTGGTTTTTGTACTGGACTTTAAATGTGCGTGTATGTAAAATGAGACAGAGAAGGACATATAAAAAGAACAGATGCATGAAAAAAAAGAAGAACAATCTTTTCTTGGGAACTAACAAACGGACGGAGATGACGTTCTTCACGCAAAGCAGAACAATTGTGGCCAATGTGAATAGAAATCTATAAAAATGAGCTTAGTTGACATCTGTTTATTATAATGGGGGCAATTAATTTTAGAAAAACTTTTAATGTTTTAAATTATTTTAGTTGCATTTAAATGTATAAATATTATGGAGGTGTGCGTTAAGGAGCGGTATGTCCACATTAATAATGAAATCGTATAATAATTTAGTTTAGTTAGTAAGCTCGAAAAAAATAAGTTTTTTTTGTTTCTATGGCCTTGAAATGAATAATGATTCTTATTGATACAGAAAATAAAAACCAACAAGACTTCAGTATGGTCCTATGTTTTTAAAAATGTTTATTAAAAACCCGTTAATCAATTAAAAGTATTTTTAGGACACATACCACCTATTTTAAATAGTGTTTTTAATTTCAAATAAGTAGAAACCAATTATATCAAACCGCTAGAAAAGGTCAAAATGCTCGTGAAATTATTATATTTACAACACAACAGTTGGATTTTGACTCTAAACAATTTTCCTTTGGTATTAGGACGAGTATAAAACTGTTACAGTTTTATGTTACTTCATATTCAATCATATATTCAAATAACTTATAATTGATACATTCCATAAATGGTTTCCGGAGCCCCAAAACCAAACCAGAGCCTTTTATTATTCTTTCTATGTATTTTCAGAGTGAAATATATAGAGACTTCCTATTTGAACTACGTTACCCACTTTACTTCAAAGAGTGAACTACGTTGTTTTTACGATCCAATAGTTTATCTAATCAAGATATAGGCGTTCAAAGATCCAGCCAGGTGTATAAAGGATATTATGAGTTATATCGACTGTTTTCATATTATTTTTAAAATATACCATTCAAAAACTCTGTCGTTTGTATTAATTAGCGTAAGATATTGAAAGTAAGCACGTTTACCACCAAAACAATTAGTATTAGATCACGTTTAATTCACCTAAACCACACTGATTGGATGATTTCATCTTCTACCTCTACCAGAGTAGCTCCAACACTTCACAAGGAGCTCAACGTTTGAGTCAAGTTAAACTGGCAACGGGAGAAGACTTCGAAAAATACACTTTTGTAATTTAATGGTATAATTTTCTATTCCCATTTTCACTAAACGTTCCAGTTATCCACAGTTAGCTAAATCAATGGGTTGGGATTTAGGAAATGTGTAGCAAAATTTTCATGGAAGTAGAATGGGAAATTATTTAGGGAAGAAAAACCTTAATACACCCAGCCATGATTCGAACCCTAACGTCTTCGTTGTTTGCAGAACAAATTATAAGAGCTTGACGTTCAATCCTTGCTCTCACCAGTGCAAGTTAAGATGACAAGCTCTTTGTAACGATTTAATTCTTTTTTATACCAATTTACATGTGTTAATTATTATTGTAAAGGGCGTTGTTGTTAACAATAACTTTTACACAATTATATATACTATAAAAGGAATTAATACAAATAAAGTGGTTATAAAAAACGTTAAATTTTTCTACAGTATATTTCAAATCAAAAATTACAGTGTAACAGAAATGATAATGGTGCTGATAGTTCAGTGGCACTATATTCAGGTTTAATTAATTCATTAACCTTTGAGACACCAAATAAAGATTGACATTTGTACTAACTTTACTATGATTGCTTCTAGTGTTTGGAAGGTAATGTTAACGCTCATATTGTTTTTAAAATAATGATAGCCTGCAATGTAGGTGTAACACTTTGCACATTTGAATATAACTAGAAAGGCTTCAGTTCAATTTATTCCGGTTGAACTTGGGGTGGTTTTCCCATACGTGGTATGCCTTCCTCTCTAAAGGCATCTATTTAAAATGTTATAACTTTTAAATAGTATTATCCCTTAACTTTTAAACTTAAATAAGTCAAGTACACCACTGACAAAAATTAAGACACGTAGAATAAACAAAAAGCAATATTTGATAAAAATTATTATTTGAAAGGATGTGGTTGAATAAAATAAGATCCCGACACCTTAGCTCAGTTGGTAGCGTGTTTGTCTACTGGACTAAAGGCCCCGGGTTCAATTCAAGGTATGGCTTTGCGTGTAACCTGAATGGATAGTCCAACGTGGTACCATTTTCTTTTAAAACGTAATTTTGTTTTTAATAAATACTTTTGATTTTTATGGCTGTTCA
Organism: Timema bartmani; assembly: GCA_902151455.1. Taxonomy (NCBI): domain Eukaryota; kingdom Metazoa; phylum Arthropoda; class Insecta; order Phasmatodea; family Timematidae; genus Timema; species Timema bartmani. Next base: position 8,857 of record CABFWB010000193.1, read on the forward strand.
AAAAAGCCTATATTCTAGAGTTGTGCAATTTTAATAAATTTTACTACTACTTTATTTAAATCTACATTTATTATTGTTATTTATATACGTGTCTTACTATCTGTTCAGGTTACACACACATAAATTATCATAATTATTCTAATGGGATACGAATGAGGAAGGAAGCATTTTAGAGGTAATCAACGCTCCTTTGATTGGAATGAGAGTGGGAAACAATTTAGGAAAAACCACCCTTAATATACCTGACCGGGACTCAAACCACGATCTCCCCGTCATCAGCAAGCCGGTCGAATACGAGAGTGACGCCTTAGACCATTCGGCCACTAAAGCTGGTTACTATTTTAATTAAATAAACAAATTGAAATAAGAAACGTTATACAGTTTTTATATTTGTTTTGTAACTGTGCCAAGTAAAATATATTTCACTAGCATACAGCTAGATTTAGAGATTTTTTTTTCTATTCCACTGCTTTTCAGAAATGTTATTTTTAACATAAAAGTCATTCGTACACATTTATATTGAGTTCAAGACATATGCCATGTTTTAAAATCTCCCTATTAAGCCCGCACATCCCTCGGCCTTGAATGGAAGCTTCCTTGGACAGAAAAGTGTAGACATTAGAGATTGGAAAGGTCGTAAATCCTACTAGACCAGGGGGGAAGGGAGGGATTTTCACCAACCCACCCTAAGCAGGACGCGAATGGAGAAAGGTTCCTGTTTTAAGCTTAATACTGACGCTTTACATTTTCTTTCATACTAAAAAAAAATGAGGATTTAGGAAACTTATGAGTTTTCTCCTTTCAATAAAAGCATGAGTTAGCAGGCTGATTGAATGGTGGTGAAGATTAGACTTTGTAGGCGTTTATTGAGGGTGTTTATGTGTTTAAAATAGTTATTTGCTACTAGGCACGACTTAGGCCTCTTCAGTGTGATGCTGGATTACACTCGATATGCAGGACCAATTAGTTACTTAGAAACACTACAGCTAAAATAATTAAGGCCAACTTGATGTTCAACAGGTTAGTATAAAGGAATATTTTGTATTAAAAATAATATAAGAGTAAAACAAATATTTATATATAATTTAAATATACTACACATCCCATTATGAAGCCACTAAGGCTTTGTATTTCAGTCATTTGGTAAATCCAAGGCAATAGGTTGACACAACAAATATATAAAGGTAACCGAGCATTATGAACATCAAGATAGTTTCTATCCCTTCATACATAATATACAAACGTGTTCAACATTTAAATTACCAACATCACTGTAAATTATAACCAAAAAGTCTTGCCTATTCTGGTTTTCAGGTCAGAGTTAGAATCCCGGCTGAGAGTAGTGAGTTTCCTCCCCCTATCCCCCTTCCCACACCCGAAAGGATCCACACTATCACTCTACGTAAATGTGGGTGCACTTAATTTTTATATTATACCTTCCTCGTCCATACTTTATTAGCATAAATATGAGGGAGGATATGCTGTAGGGGTGGTAAGACGCTGCGAAAGGGAAGAAACCATCAAACATATTAATAACAGCTTAATCCATAGGACAAGGAAAGGAAACGAATTTATCAGGACAGATAAAATGAGAAAACAGCTAAGGCAAGTCATATATTTGAACCACCCTCAGTTTTTTTATCAAGACTTTAAGTCCACAACTGTTGATTGCAAGATGGAGTACGATGCCAGAGCGGGAAAGAAAAATATCTATTTATGCGTCTGGTAAATACTCGGATGAATTTAAATTACATTTTTCAGCTTAAAACTTTATCAAGACGAGTTTAAAAACTTTTCATAACGAATCTATACTAGAGCGAGAATATAGATTAAATTTTCTTTTTGCAACTGTTTTCATACCATTTTATAATTCATATTTAAAAAGAATAATCTTAAGAATAATCTCGTGTAGCTTTTGTTTTATATAACGTTTATTTATTAAATTATTAACGAAAAAACCGTCTCAAATATTTGTTTAAATTATTTGTGTGGTGAGAAAGTTATTAACTATCAAATGCCCATTTCTAAAAAACTAATAATATTCTAATTCGTAATGTTATTCAAACAAAAAAATAAAAACATTAATTACATACAATTTCGAGATGGGATGGACATTTATCTCCTCTTCTCCCAAGATATAGAAATATTTTTGAGTATCGAAAGGCTCTAGTAATTTACCCATATTTATATGACCAGTTCTATCACTAATAATTTATTTTTTAATATTCAGTTTGTATACCAAATAATAGTGAAATAAATGGAAAAATAAATAAATTATCTCCGGTTAAAATAGGCATTCACAACACAAAACAGACTTGATCACACCGAACAATAACTACAGGATATCCAAAAAGTTACTGTGTACTGGATGTACTAATGGTAATAATTTAATAATAGAAAAATTTTGAATTAAGTTTGAATGGAATGGAATAAATACACCACTTGGAGGTGTCTGTGTGTCTGGTAACAGTAATGTATTCTTACCGCCCTCCAAGTTGCACGTGCTATAATAAGTGAAACTGTATTATTACATTACTACTATCAGTGTGTTTAGTTCACAGTGATTTTTCGAACAACCTTTATAAGTATTACATATTAAACTACCATTTACTGTAAAACTTTTCTATAAGGAATAAATTTATAACTTCCTATAACCCGCCTCGGTGGCGTAGTTGACTAGCGTGCTAGTTTCGTGTTGAGCTCGACTGCTGAGAACGGGGAGATAAAGGTTTGAATCTCGGTTGGGTGAAATGGGGTGGTTTTTCCTAAACAGTCTTCCACTCTTCCTCCACGAAAATAGGGGCTCACTTCCTCTAAATTCAACCTTCCCAACTCCTAATCCATTAGCATAGTTAGTATTTAAGCGTATAACCCGAAAGAGTAGTAAGATGCGGTGCTAGATACAAAAATAATAATAATAATAAGTTATATCTTCCTATACAAGTCTTTGGTTTGACCTAAAATGATGTACACTATGTACTATTTACATAATATATGAATATCAACATGCAGGTTGAAATCATTGCACCACTGTACATATGGACGGGACCACAATTAATTAAATAATATATGTTCGATACTTATTTTACCTATTTGCCCATATCTGAGAGTAAGGATATGGCATCAACATCATCTTGTCTAGTTTACCATTGACGAGGATGTTGAGTGGTTTGAACCCATACCGAATGCACACAGGATCTCTCCTTAAGATTCATCACACCCCTTTCTACACCCACGTAGATACAAATACATGTATAAAAATTACTATACCTTGTTAATTCTTACAAGATTATCGTGAATAAAGATGGATAACCTGGACCAGTATTAAGGGCCTATGATGCGGCTCACAAAGAAATGTAATTTCCCTTTAAATGAAGGAGCTGTATGAGATTAAATAACCTTTAAAAGAGATAATTTTATTAAAAAAACTCACATAAGTTTAAAAACTAGAATTTATCATATATCATTTTTAATTCAAAAGAAAAACTTTAACGAAATCTTCATAAGTCCAAAGGAATATATAGGCAGAATATAAATATATACCCACCTCAGTGGCGTAGTTGGCTAAAGTGCTGGTCGTGTTGAGCTAGACTGCCAAGGACGGGAAGATCGAGGCTCGAATCTCGGTCGGGTGAACTGGGGGTGGTTTTTCCTAAATTGTATTCACTCCCCCTCCATGCAAATGTGGGTTCACTTCCTCTAAATTTAACCTTTACAATTCTTAGTCCACTAATGTAATTAGTACTTAAGAGTCTAGCCCGAACGGGTATTAAGACGCGGTTCTAAATAAAAATAAATAAAAGTATAAATATATAAAAACCAGGAAAACTAAGAAGAATATGCAGGTTCACATGAACAATAAGTTGGAAAAGAAGACAATGTCGTACAGTGGAACCATGTTAGGGAATTATAAACGTTACTAAAACTAAATTCATCTATTTATAATTTGAATAATATGTTCTGCAACCATCACTTTTGGTCAATTGAATCAAGGTCGATAAAATAGTAACTTTTAAATATTTACATATATGTACATATACATATATACATGTACTATATATACTTACACATATATATGTACATATTTTATATACATGAATATACATACACATACACATATAATTAATATGTACATTACATATACACATATATAAACATATACATGTATACATATACATAAATACAAATATATATATAGATAGTTGATATTGAGAGTTAAAAAGATTTTTTTACATGTTATAAACCAACTTTCCTTCCGCGATTCCACCATACTTATCACGGCAAACCGCAAATTACAGAAGGGAGAGTGGCGTTAGTGGTTTATCTGCAAGAGCAAGCAGTGCCCCTCCAGCGTTGCTTCAGTTCCTTGCTATAAAAGCTAGAAGACTCTGAGGACAACGTCATATAACTATTAAAAATCTACATTGATATTCAAACCATCTTTGAACAGCCATAAAGTCGGGTCAAAACTTGTATCAGATCCTAATATCCTCCTCTAGTATCTTAAACGCGTCGTTTTGGATGGGACACGGTATCTTCAACGTGATCATGAGAGAGATATTCGTATCATATCTCTGCGTCCCACTTTTAATGGTTTAAGGATCTGATCGCATTGACGATAAGATACGAGGATATATTACAAGTGTGGACTAGGCTTAACAGTGTGTAAGTGTGCAGATTATTATCAAGGGGAGAAAAGTGTGGAAACATCTTCGAGAATAGGGGTAATGTTCACTCTACCATAGAACGCATAAAAAATAGATTTTGCATTATTTACTTGAAAACAGTGAAACTAGGATCACTTTAGTAATTATATCATTTTAAATTATGGTAAAACAAATTCACTGGTCTCAGTTACACTGTTTTATCAAGTATAATACAGAACGCCATATTGTGAAAAGGTGCGTGGTTGCAGCTAGATTAATTATCTACGAGTAAGTTGGGTGATATCCGTGGAGTTAGACTGGCTCTTAATATAGTGGCATCATGGTGAAGTTTTATTAACTGTCTTACCATATTTTATCTAAAGAGTCATCCATAAATCACATAGCGCTTTTTCTTATTCTTATGTACAGCCCTACCACCTAGTATGTAACACAATATTGAAATTTTGGCATGAATCATCCCTCCATCCAAATTGTGTTACATGGCTTTTAACATCACGAGTAAATGTCCTTATTTTGGAGAAACTCATATTTAATAAAATTCAGAGGGGGGGGGGTTATCTATAAGTATGTCTACCAACGGTGAAGACATTAATGTTATTATTATTTCAACATTAGGAAGTTTAATATCTGTTTTTTTTTTGTTTTTTTTTTGCACAGTGGCAGGATTGAAACCCTTAACATCATTCTTTTGGTTAATAGTAAAGCAGGATGCTGCTGAGCTTATACCACCGATAGCGCCAAGTGTAATTACAGTATGTTTTCAATGATTGAACTCACTAAAAATATAATTAATTTGTTCTTAAGTCCCTCTCGTATCAAAACGTATTATTTCTAATCTTAATATTATTAATATATTTTATAATATTTTCTATAATATTTAAAATTTAGTTTAAAAATCCATGTGTTACATCAGCACCAGACTTTAACCATAACTTAACCTAGGGAAAAAACATAAAATCTAAAACTTATCCTTCACCATTGTTAATTTATTTTGGGCATATCTTTGAGTTGAGCTGGAGAATATTATTTCCAACGTCGGGTTTCCGGACCATTTTTCTGTAGAAATGGTTGTGTCCTCTTTTTTTAAGCTAATAGGGTAGGTATGAGGAAGATACAATTTAAAGTAAATGTACCTGCATATGCTATAATGTAGAGTGAGAAAAAATTTGAGAAGAAAAAGGCTGACGAGATTCAAAACCTGAACTCCCTATAGGGAAATCTAGACTGGATATGCCTGGAATTTATTTATTCAGCGTGCCCATCGATTCAAGGAATATAATAAAGTAGACTATATTTAATCGTTATCATCCTGAAGAATAAACACATTAGTTGCCATACGAGAGTAGCCCGCAATGGTGGTCACATGGTCTGAGGCATCATTCATGCCATAGCTTGGATTGATAGTGATGGGGGAAGGTAAAGATTCAAACTGGGGTGTTTTTTGTTCATATTGTATTAATCCTCTATTCAAGCCAATGTGGAAGACCTTAAACCAAACATTCCTCCTCTTCGCTACCCCCAGGTTAATCCATTTAATTAAAGTTGTATTAATGTGTTAATTTTTTTTAAAAAGCGCTAAGGTGGTCATATATTTTGACAGTAGACTTGGCTGCCCATGCCAAGGAAATCCGGTTCTAATCTGGGTCGGTTTTACTCATGGTACTTTTCCTAAATTGTGTCTCACTCTTCTTACAAGCAAACATAGGCACATTTACTCTCAATTTTTGCCTTCCTTTTCTCTATTACAATAGCGTTATATATATATATATATATATATATATAT
>CABFWB010000193.1:15401-37149 GCA_902151455.1 Timema bartmani
ATATATATATATGCGTATAACCCGAAAGGCTAATTAATCACACCACTTTATTTTAATCGTGATATGACAAGAAGAGAAAATGGAACACCCTCCCTACACACATAGAAGGACGTGTTTGTCACATCCATATCATGAGTACACAACATCTAGTCCAAACCATACACTCTACGGTAAATAAACCATTCCGTAACGCAGTATAGTATGTCACGTATGGATGTATGAATTCATCTCTCTTAGAGCGACCCAAACACGTTCACAGCACCCTTGTTTTTTCATCCGGCATATTATCTGATATGTCACGAGCACAGAAAAATTTCCTAGACTATACTCTAGAGCACCTTTCGTAACCAGTGAAAATAAAGTTTTCAACTGTTTAGTACAGAAGTAGAACGTAAGCACTGACAAGACATAAACGAAAAAAATACGATATACAAAAAAGTGCAGACAAATGTGCTTTGGAGCTATAAGACTTGGTAGCGGAATTATGTTTGCAGTCAATATTAAAGCTGAACTATCATACAGTCCAATTTTCTAAAGGAAGGACCTTGTCTGACAGCTAGAGAAATTAACTAGTTTGGATCTACTTTCACGTATTCGTTCTTCAGTTCATCGGATCTACAGTGTTTACTTTTTATGTGTAATAGTAACACCTATAAAATAATTCTAGTAATATAGTAAAATTTTAATAATGCTGAATTTAAAATATTCTTAATATTTTCTGCTTATTATTCCAAATACATACAGCAAAATATTTTTAAAGTCACATATTAAAGTTGAAGACCCTGTATCTTACTATCTATTTAGATTTTTTTCTTTATTAAAACTTTTAACATCATGTTTAATTAACGACTTCAAACTATGATAGATGAACGAGGATGATATTTTAAAGGAAATGAAACCAGATTAAAGAGGAGAGAGGATGGAAAAATCCAAATGTTAAATTACCTTTAAAATATACCCTATCCCTCCCATCCATTATTACACCCTGTTGGGACTCCAACTCTAGCCTCTCAATTACCAGCAATCAAGTATATATATATATATATATAGAGAGAGAGACTTTTACAACCTTGTGATTACCAGCAAGAGTCTCTAATTTTAATTCCATCAGTTCTAATTTGGGCAAGATTGGGCTAAGTTATACTAAGTTAAATACCAACAAAATATAAAACACAATACCATAGCAGATATTTGAATTCTTGTACCCTTTATTGGGAGTAACAAAATGATTAAAATAGAATGTTTAATATTGAAATGCAAATAAAGTTAAGTATTATTTAAGTTTAAATCTAAATCATCTAATTTAAAATTAAAAATTATAAAACTAGATTGAAAAATTTCAAATAGACGAATAGTATTCACAGTATAATTTGTACGCATTGTCCATGCTCGGAGAATCATTTGAAAAAAAAAGAGAGAAACGATGGATATATTTAGTTTTTACTATTAAATTGAGAATTGTAGACGGTATTTTTTGACTGAAATTAAAATTAATATCATTTGTAATTGTGTTGAATGCGAGTTCTGGGGATAAGCTATTCAAAATAACTTCTCTATTAGAAGAAGACGTAATTTTAAGAAGAACGCATGATCGACATTTCTGACACTCATCATCTTTTTTACAAGAACAGATCCGGCTTTAGAACACAAAAGTTTGCCCTTTTATGGAATAATATTTCATTCTTTTGGATGTATAAAAATACTAAATCTTCATATTTAAAAAGTTTGAATGACAGAAAAAAATCTTGGAATATTTGATTTTATTACTTCAATATTAACCATTCATTTTTATCTTTTCCTCTATCTGTCCGAATAGAATTGTATTCCTTCACAATTATTCTTTTAAAAATTTAATTTATTTTTGATTGAAATATAATCTTTTATTTGTAAGAAGCGCTATTTATAGTTTTCATAATGCCACATATTGGTAGTTTTAGATAATACTAAAAATAATACTTAAGCATTCAATTAAATTAGTAATACAGGTTGGCTGATAAAATGAAACTACTAGTTCGAAAGCAAAACCTATAAACCTTATACAAGAATTAAAATTTAGAAGAACAATTAATTTAATTAAAGCTCAAAGTTAAGATAACGTTTTTAAGTACAGTCTGTAGAAAATAAAGTGATGTTTAAGGTTTCTTTCAACAGCATTTTAATGTTTCGTACTATAGTAAGAAATTTGGAGATTAATATATAAAGAAAATTGTGCAATTTTATTTTTCATGTCAAACAATCTCAATACATCAATTTTAAACAAAATCGATACCAATTTTTTTTAAATATTTAGAATGTTCATAGCTCAGTCATTTGTAAGATACGCTTAAAAGAAGAAATTTTACTCAAAATCAAAGTAAACAGTATGAGTTGGAACATCAAATAATCTCCACATATGAATTTTAAACGAAATCGTTAGGGAAATTTTTGGAAATTTTGTAGTTAAAATAAAAACCTCACCAGTAAACTACCCTTAATTTAAGAACTAGGATCAAGATAAAACATCCTAAGTATATCTATATAATATCTAAATATCAAGTTTGAACAAAATCCATCAAACTATTCAGAGCTCTGGCCAGGGACAATCAAACATAATTGTATAGTCCACTTTTCTTTTAGTTCAGGGTCACATAAAGGATAAAACGTAAATATTCATCAAAATTGAGGTCAAAGATTTTCACGATTAAAATAATATAACCCAATAGAATTTCAATTAAGGTGGGGATAAAGAGAACGCGACAGAGGGTAAGTGTTTTTGCAGTTTTTATAGAAAATTTTGTTTTTGTTCAAAATAAAGAAATATTGCTTAAATTCAAACAAAAATTTTAATTTTCTTCACATGATGTTGAATATTTCTAATGAGCATAATGGCATTATCTAGGGCCTTTAAATCTTTTTAAATGAAGAGAAAATGTTTTAATGAAATGCCAGGACACACTTGACAGATATTCAATAACTGTTGAAGTCATCATGCTTTGCTTTGTTTAGAAGAAATATTTGATTTATTTTGACGAATAAAAAATGTTTTGCTATGAAAATTCCAAATATACCTTTTCCAGCGTTCCTTGCATCCATACCTTAATAATTAAACATTAAATCAAAGCTTACAATCTTAAAACAAATTATTTCATTTTTAATTTAGATTTTTATCATTATATGACAAATGTATCTGTACATATTTTGACCTGTCATATACAAACAAACCACAAATAAAATTTAATAGGTTAAGTATTATTTGAATGTTCAACTATTAATGCATTCCAAAATCAATAAGTATTTATATAATTATTTATTTTTTCCACTAAATTATATAGTAGTGAAGGATTTTAATAAGATTTTCGTGAATCATCCATGTAATCTTAAACTATGGAAACATGGTGGTTACAGTATTTCAGAAGTAAATAAACTATTTTAAACGATAGTCAATTCAATTACTGATTATTCTGAATAACTTTTATTTCTCACTTGAAGACAAACATAATTAAATAACTTTTTTTCAACGGCTGCCTGACCTTGTTGGACAAAAATATTCAATATATGTGAGGTGACCAGAAGAAAGGTAATTTCAAGATACTGAAAGTGCACCCAGGGATGGGAGAACCAAGAGAGAATTTCACCCCCAACCCCAACAAAAAATATTTTCAATCTAAACATAAACCATATTAATTACAACTAAAATAATAGAGCATTAAAAATGTGTCGAATGTATAGGCTACTAGACTACTGACATAATATTTAAAGGGTATACATTACACGCATTAAAAAAGTTCCTATTATTCTAATATGGGAAATAATCACTTTAATCGGAGGTTTACAATCTTTGGATCACATATACCTTTCAAGTAAGACAAACGTTGTTTAAATTGTTTGATTTGTTTTTTCCAATGTAGGAAAGCTTGATCAACCAAGTAGGGAAATATATTATGATTTGTATGACTACAGCTTTTAGAGAGTGCTTGTTTTCATCTATTGCTAAACAAAATATAAACAAAAACAGCCAAATTGTTAATAAATTTACTTAAGACTGTAAATTGTTCTGTTTGATCCAGAAATAGATTCACCTTTTTAATCCAACAACGCCATTAGTTTTGCTAATAGTGACTCAACTATATGTTGTTACAAATAAACATAAATTACAAAAATAAATGTTTTCTTTAAAATACAAGTATCATGTTTTACTAATTTTGTAAACATAGTGTAAAATACATTTTTTGCTCTAATTAATTTAACCATATTTTTGTGACATCTTTTTTGAATAAAATACAAAAAGACTTACCTTAAAATTTTTATTGGGTTAGTAAGTATGTTTGTGAATTTAAGTGCGTCGTAAGCCAATGGAGTTTGGAAACCGCCAGCTTAAAAATGTACATTGTACTCACAGCTGCAATCTGGGGTGGGAATTCGATTTCTCGACCTGGTAAATGGATAGCATATTTAAGTATTACTATCCTATATACTATTGAAACAATATTTAAAATAAAGGTAAAATAAAATATCTTAATTATTAATGTAAAGTAGATATCATTCTCATGTTTAATTGTATTATATAGTATCACTTTAGGACTAGGTAGCTTCAAAATTACTATAATTCGAACTTACAAAGCTACCAAAACTGGTTAGTCAACGCATTCAGTCATAACGCCTTTGTCGTCTTAACCACAGCAAAAAATCGATAGTAATATTAAATATATTTCAAATAATTGTAATTAATGTTTTCTAATAGGAAAACAATTTCCTAAAAACAATTAATTCAAGTAATTTTTAGTAGGCCCAATAAATGTTCAAAACAGTAATCAAATAATTATAAATTTGAAAACAAATATTATTCAAAAAAAGTATTATTTGACTTCTAAACGGTGACGACAACGGAAAAACACAGGATATTTTTAAAAAAAAATTTTAGGTTTTGAGTGATTTATGGCTGGATGAATATATTTTGAATTGGTTTTGGAAAGAGCTCAAAGATTAACTCGTCATTATGGGCTCAAGGATCAACAAGCTTGAGTTTGGTTTACTATACCATTATATTAACTTTGATGTTGAATCAACCTCTAATTAGTGGTAACAAAGGGCAGACCACAAGGGAAGCCTACCCACGGAAAGTTGGGGGCTAGCATTTGCCCTTACATATTCCAAGTATAAAATATTATTTATTATTATTATTATTATTATTATTATTATTATTATTATTATTATTATTTAGCACCGCGTCTTACTAACCGTTCGGGCTATACGCTTAAGTACTAATTACGCTAATAGGCTAGGAATTGGGAAGGTTGAATATAGAGGACGTGAATCAGCATTTCCGTGGAGGGAGGTGGAAAACTATTTAGGAAAAACCACCTCAGTTCATCCGAGTGCGATACGAACCTCAATCTCTCCGTCCTCGGCAGTATAGCTCAACACGGAACTGAGCGCGTTAGCTAACTACGCCACCGATACGGGTAAGTATAAAATAAATATGTTCAGTACTGAACGTGAAATACACATTAACCACCTTCGTGCTAGACAGGGAAGGAAAATAAATATCAAACTAACAACCGATGGACACGTTGACAAAGACGTCAGTCCAATATTGTCTCTATTGCGTGTTTCAGGGAGGTTAGAGCTCAAATCTGAGCTGGTTGTGTTGAGTAATACCTCCTTCCTCTTCCACCTAGATGGCTACCCACTCTCATAACTAATTCCAATCCAATAGTGTAAAAATGCGGTTAGACCGGATGAGTAGTGAGATGCGGAGCACGAAATAAAAATATCTCCCTCCCTTTTTGATCATACACTGGATTTAATTAATGATCTAAGGTAGATACTTAGTATGAAGGACCACTTAGAAATTACAAATATATTTTGTTGTGGCCCTAGTTTATAAAATACTATAGTTATTTATAAATATATTTTTAATTACAGCTGCATAATTATCACATAAAATGAAGCATACATGTATTAAATTACTCAACTAATTTAAAAATTTCAATCTAGACACGGAATTCAAACCCGACACCCTCGTCTTTGTGCGCCAATGCTCTACCACCGAGCCACCCTGGTTCATCTCGTATATAAGACCATCTTTCAATAGTAGTTGTGAAACGAGTTTGAACTAAGCAAAAACTGTCACACAAAAATATGGAATGTTAAATAAAATGTAGAAAATGTAATACAACTACTAGTGAAATATGGACCTGAATACAAGACGAACTAAAATGGCTGAGTGGTAGAGCTTTGGCTTGCAAAGCTAAAGGTTTCGGGCTTGATTCTTGTGTCCAGGTTTTCATCTTTCATTTGATTTAATTTGAATCATCTATAAGTAATGATTCTGTGGATAATCATTACGTATCAGTTTGTGATACACATTAATCACAAATATTTTAAAGTGGTTTAAGTAACTTTTGAAATTGTCACCGTACCGCCTTTCGATTTAATACTATGGATACGTGACTGAGTTCTTTAGTAAACTCTCATCGATTTGGCTGCAGTGGGGGGACGTGATTGGGCATAAAGATTAACAGTTGGCGTATTATTAGCAATGCCTTCTATTTTCAAAGATGAGAACCCTCAACTTCGCCAATGAGTGGCTAGTCAAATATTCAAGTACATCAGGTATTGTTGGACAAGAAACATAGCTGCGCAGAAGAAGAGTGGTGCTTTTTCTACCTTCAGACTGAGCTGATAATATTCTTTCACTGCAAAAGCACTAAAGTTTTTTTATATATGTATTATTTCGGTATGATGATCATATATTAATATGGGTTTGCATAGTTTCCCTTCTAAGTGCAAAGCACAGCTTGAAACATGCGAAGCAATGTTGATGCCGAAGTAAAGGTAATTTGTTTTTTGCTGTAGCATAACACATATTTTAATTTTTAAATAATCCATTAAGTGCATCTAGGTAAGGAGATATAGGTTTACATAGAAAAAACCCAATAACAATCACACTTTTTTTTTGCTGACACACATACCTCACTGCAAAATTTTTATTTTCCAAAATCAGTGAATTGTCATTATGCTGGTAAGACAGGTTGTAACAGAATGGATTTGTGTGATGGATGTCGACGTCTCATGACCCCCCGAACCCTTAAAAATAGTCTTTGCAATGCCGTCTGTCTGTGTGTCTATAAAAAACATCCTCACTGCAAAATTTTTATTTTCCAAAATCAGTGAATTGTCATTATGCTGGTAAAACAGGTTGTAACAGAATGGATTTGTGTGTATTAATCCCACTATTTGGAAATATCACTTTCAATAAATAAATATTTAAACTGTAACTTTTTTTACTACAGCTAATTTATTCTGAGTTTATTGATATTAGTAACAAAAAAATCACACTTTTTAGCTTAAACACGATGGCACCGATATATCGATTTATGAATGTATCTATGATTACTTTATATACTTCACTTGATTCCCAGTTGGTGCTAAAATATTGTTTGGTAGCGATTTACAAAATTATTATATGATCAAATATGTCATATTTAGATAGGACAGTAAATTATGTTTATAATATATCGAAAGCTTTCTTCTTCCCTCGAAATGTTTCGAAATTACGAAGGTTAATGTGGAAATTTAACCTTTGACTTGAACATTTTGAATTTTTGCCCACTCTCTCCATTACGATATAATCTAAGGCAAGAATACTGAACATTTAGATTATCTATCTTAAGAAAACAATATTTTGAAGGCAAATTTAAAAACATTAAGGGGTGACCGACACCCTTACAAATCGGGTGTCAAGACATTAATTATATCTATTTTATCTCTCAAGTCTTAATACCAAATATAAATATCACACTGTTTAGTTCTAGTGAATACTATTGTAGACTATTATTATAATGTGTTACATGTCTTGAAAGCTAAATAAAATGATGTCACTATACCCACATCTTTAGATAACTAATGGAGCTGTATTAGACGAGTCACCATAGTGGGGGCATGTGAGGGAATGGGGTTCTACGCATGGTTTTAAAATCTATAAGTTAGGGATATTTTTAAAGACGCCATTCTGAAATTCCTTTGTCTAATAAGTAGCCTATAAAGATCATTCCCCTGGCTGGATCCTGAAGCTGTCACAAGGTTGCAAAATAATTCAACAGGAGACACATCCTGTCGTATTTAGCATGTTTTATGAATAAAGAGAAAATTTTCCCAAAGTATGGAGACTTTTGAATTGCCCTGTAGAACTTACTATCATTATTTCTAACCATCTGGTGGGCGTGGATAAGAGGAAGTGGAGAAGAACTACCAGATGATTTTCAATGACTTCTTTCATGTACCTAGTCCAATAATACGCCAATTATAATCGTCGAGTATAGTCAAAAAATCATCTAAGTCAACTTTCCAGCTTGTCAAAATCACTGGATTTAAATCAAAGTTCAACTATATTTCAGACATTTTGTGATCTTTGTGCAAATCTACAGCTGAATAATTTTTTTAGACCCATCACCACAGTTTACATGGCATTGGAAACCCTATCCTAAGAGTATCCATACACTCACTGATCAACGTAAATTACACATTCATGTTTACTAGGGCCTAGATTCAATAAAATAAGAAAATAAATACACTGGCGCAATCTTTAAAGCGGTGTCTAAATACGTATTCACTAAAAAAGATAAGATGTTAAAATAAGATACTTCAATCTAGTTTCAATCTTGAATAAACTATAGTGGTAGTCATTCTGTTATTTCAATGGTATTTTTTCCAAACATATTGTTTTATAAAAGAGTATATTAATATAAGAAATATTAAAGTTAAAATATGTTTGGCAGCCTATTGTATTGCAGTTACTTCCTTCGTATTAGCAGATACAATTATTAATACAAATTATAAGGTTGGATATCACTAATACAATCAGGGGATTTAATAAATTGAATAAATAAAGTGACAAGTAATTTCATAACTTACAAAATGTTCGTACAAAATTGATGTTGATTTAATTTAAAAGTTAAATATTAAAATAATTGATGTGTTTAAACTTACGATTTCCAATGTGGTCGAAATATATCCAGATGATAAGTAATATCATTAAAAAGTCATATAGACTATAAAATACTTTACTAAAAGTGGGAAAATAACAACTAATTTTGAAGTGCTATAGAAGTATTGACACTTACGCTCTGTACTATTAGGAATTATTAAAAACAAAAATAAATGTACATTTTTTTTAAACCTTCAAAACCTAAGTGCATTATTGATATGAATATGATGAATTTTCATATTCAATGTTTACTTTTAACTTGTTAATTAATATAATTGATGAAATTTGTATTATTTTTGGAATACGCCTGTGTATAGATATATTACTTTCCCTGTCTGACTATAGAAAACAATCGAACTTGTTAGTGAGTTAAACAGAGTTTCCCGCGTAGGTGAGATTGAAAGGACATAACAAAATACCAGTAATTATAACGATTGAATATGCTTTTGAATTGTGCTACATGTATTACTTAATTCACATCAAAACCATTTAACACAAACATTATAATTGGGTTTGTTTTAGACCACTCGTTAAATAATCGTTTAAGGAAGAACGTTCAATAAATAACTTTTTATTAACTGGTAGTTGTTTTAATATATCACTTTTAGCATTGAATGAAATTGTGTTATTTTATGTCATTCTTTTAGCGTTATAAATAACGCTTTAAAAAAAGTTTCTAAACACTTGACTTTAATTAAAATGAATTATCCTTTTTATTATGAGATAACTTTGGATCAATGTAAATATATTAGTTTAAAGCACTTCAATAACACAGTTTTCCAATTAGTATGATTGTATCGTAATTCATAGATCACTGCAAATATTTGCCTGGCTAACGTCACAGTTAAAGCAAATAAATGTGTATTTTTCTGTTTAAGCATTAAATATCTTGCCTTTAATTTTTAATTTAGTGTTGGCATTGAGTATTTGGTTAACCTATAAACGAGAGTTTGGTTTTTGGAGGGGGAAGGCACACAAAGGTTACCCACATCGATGAGCACGTGATTTCTGTGTAGGTGAGTTGTGGCCTAATCTTGAAATCGTTTACGATTTGCTTTTTAAGAGGCACGTATGAATTGCGCTCTACTCACTTGAGGGAGAGGTATGAGTTGCGTCCACCTAAATAGCAGTGTGCTTTCTAGCATGCTGTCTTAAATTTCAGATAGAAACTATCATCGTCTCATGTTGACATCCCTTGTAATTTCTAAACTTTCTCATTTGTTGTCATTTAATGGTTTTGGCAAAAATTTGGTTGTTATGTTAGGTTAGGTTAGGATAACAGCCCAGGCCACCATTCTTATGTGGCTCTAAATATATGGGGCCGCAACTCACCTGTATCTTTAGAGGTAAGCAACTCGTGCGGCCGTAACTAACCTGCAGCCCGTGGATTAAAGGTTAGACTCGTATAGTTTTGTTTTCCAGTAAATAATGGGGAAATTAAGGTTCACATGTGTATCGGGTGTATTGAAGGTGTATTTTCCTAATTGGTTTCTCACTCTCCCTTCATCTAAAAAAGGCCTATTTTACCTCAATACTTCCTTCTTGATACCTAGCTCATTAGAGAAGCTAAGCTGCATATTTACCGGACAAGTGGTAAAATAAATAAATAGTTGACTGTTAAATTCTATAATTGTGTGGTATTTTTAATCAAATTACTAAACAACAGTTTACTTTAAGATAAACTTTTTGTGTTTAAATCTTCAAGATAAGTTTATTTAAGTTGCCTAACACTTAAGGAAACGACGTAATTAGGTGTGTATATCTGTATGTAAGCCCTTATATATGCATATATCTATGTACGTATGTATGTACGTATATGTATGTATGTATGTATGTACGTATATGTATGTATGTACGTATATGTATGTATGTACGTATATGTATGTATGTATGTATATGTATGTATGTATGTATGTATGTATGTATGTATGTATGTATGTATGTATGTATGTATGTATGTATGTATGTACGTGTAGGTATGTATGTACGTGTAGGTATGTATGTATGTATGTATGTATGTACGTGTAGGTATGTATGTACGTGTAGGTATGTATGTATGTATGTATGTATGTATGTAAGACAATATTTACAACAAAAAGTACTTATTAAATAATAAGTTAAAATAGTCGGAGATATAATGCTATGAAATTGAGTTGTATACTTATAAAATAGTGGTAGATTATTTTTACTGGAGTCTAGCTTATGCTTTTGACTTATAATAAATCAATCTTAAGTAGTTGTAATTAAATTCATACTAAAACAATTTCAGATTATACATTTTTCTTAAATTAACTAAAATATGTAAAATTGTAATAGACCTAGTCAATCTATTTTATGCGAACAGTATTATATATAAACTAATGAGATATATAAATATGTTAGCCACTTAGAAAATATATAATTATTTTCTATAAACATGTCAGAAAATACTGGAAGTTACAATTAATTATAACAAATAGCATTTTCTAGCATCTGCCCCATAATTAGTTTTTAAATGGATACAAACAAAACTATAGCTAATAAGATGCACCAAAACATTCATTTGAAAACTATATCTCACTATTTCGTAGACAATTACTTTTACTCGTTCATTCATACATGCTTCTCTTTTTGGCCCAAACAAAAGAGTTTCCCTAGCGTAAACCACAGTGGGAGGAAGTTGATGGGGGTATAGAGAGTGGTAGTTTGGAGCTCGTCTTTTAACCCACACTTATCGGTAAACAAAACCGGACAAAGCTACGAACTGCCCTTAGGAACGACAAGATGGTGGACATTTTTCCGAGAGCAAATATTTACTTCAATTGTTTGACTTGATTTCCGCAAATATTTGGAACAAGAAAGTTGCTAGATTTTCTGATCTAGAAGGCTACGAAATTATTTTCTGATTTTTTTTTCCTTTAAAAAAAAGACAAGAGCTTTATAGAATTCCAACTAGATATGAAAGTTATAAGAGATTAGATTAAATCCCTAAAATGGGATTGTCACACGTATCGAAAGGATTTAAGGGTGACTATGGAATCCGTGACAGTTGAGTACGTTCTTGGATTTGTGCTTTGCTCAGCGGAATATTACACACATGTCCTAATATTATTTTAACTTTTGAATAAGAATTAAATATGCAGTTTAAATTTTATGAATTATCAAGAAAAAAGTAATTCAAAAGCGCACAAAATTTTAATTATTAATTAGAGAGTGAACAGTAAGTATGTGGATCCATATCTCATTAGAAACATTAAAATTCAACTCGATGCAAGCCATATAAATGGCTGCAAGTTTAAAGAAGTCATGTCAAAACTGTAATATTATAAAGGCCATATTAAGAATTAAAAGTACCGAGAGGGTTGCAATACAAAAACTTCAATAGTGTCTCCATCTTAAGTCAAACAGATTCAATTATATAATCATTATTATTATAAAAGTTACAAATTAAAATGAAATACAATTATTAGGTTTGTGCCTACCCTCTATTTTTCCCAGCAAATATGATACATTTTATCTGTAGCAATGGTGCTAGTCAGAGGCCTTAAATCTTGTGTTGAAGTTACTTTCAGTGCTGGCATATGTGTGTCAGTAAACCATTATATCTCATGGCTGTTTATTCCTCTTCATAATTAAAAAAAAAAATTCATACAGCTATATACTGTCAAACATTACCAAAAAAATTTTTTGCACGTTTAACAGTTTTTGGAAACCAGTCTCTGTTGAGTGAAGAGTAAAAATGTAGTACACCAACCTCACTTGGTATATTTCTAAAAAAAAATTGCCCAATTTACAAAAATGTAATAATTCACTTAGTGTATTCTCTACAAATCATATAAAACTATCAACTGGGCCACATTGCATGTTGGTTCATCATAAAGTGCAACCACGGGCGGCACAGAATCATGGATCGGGCTGCAAATTTAGTATTCCTTGTCTATGGTATCACTTTCGCTAATATTGCTGGTGATTGCTGGTGACAGAGAGGTGATGGTTTGAATACCAACCGGGTGAACTGAAGGTGGCTTTTACTTAATGGCCTACTTAATATAATTATTATTACTAGCACTATCCGTTCAGGTTGTTCGCATACTTAATATGTTCCTCTACAAAAATGTGTATACATACCATGTAAATTCTAACTTCCTCAAATCTAAGCCATTAAACTACCCGTTCAGGTTGTTCGCATACTTAATATGTTCCTCTACAAAATGTGTATACATACCATGTAAATTCTAACTTCCTCAAATCTAAGCCATTAGTTTAAATGTGTGAATATTCGTGACGTGTATTAAATTGTGGCACACATTAAAAAAAAATCTCAACGCATATGGAGAATTTACAGTTTTGGTTATGTGTGTTATTGTTTATTTATAATATGGCAATACCAGGAGCTCAGATTTGGGGTAAAGGTGGGCTACTGGATGGTACAGTTAATGCATTTATATTATATCTATATTTTTCATTACTTCTATTTTAGTGGCACTTATGTGTTTAACAATATTCCTTCTAGATATAAAGTGGCAAGCCTGGTTTTAAAATGTATGCTATCCACCCAGCGCATCTTTGGTGGTTTATTTTTCAGTTGTATGTCACGTGTGTTAAGTTTTACTAAAGTTATATGTGAACTTGGGCAGAAGAAGCCAATGAACCTCTTCTTTCCCCATCCAAATGGTTATGCCAATAGCTCTGCCCTCTACATAGCTGGTCAGTAAATTAGGGGTCTATCTCCTTCCATACTTAACAACAATATTTTTATTTAGATTCATAGCGTATACATTAATTTTCTTATAAAAGGACATTTGGAACCTCTTAGAAAACAAACATAATTTTACCGCCAACATTTATAATATTTAATATATTTTAGTATTCTTTAGATTAAAAAAATGATACATGGACACGGGAATCAAACCTGGAACCTTTGACTTGATATGCCAATGCTCTATCCACTGAGATATACAGAAGTGGTCTCATGCCATCAAAGTTGAGGGAAGAATGATCCTGGGCACGGGAAAACTCCTGGATAGCTCACTCTTAGAAAATTAGCGTACTAAGATAAAAGGTCTCGGGCTTTATTCCCACGTCCAGGTGTCATTTTTCAGTTTAAAGATGATATTTAGATGTGGTTATTGTTGTAACTAAAAAATATCATAGCTTAGTTATTTAACCCACTATATTATTAGGGTTATTTAATAGATATTGATAGTATATATCATGATTGACAGCTGAATATCCCATTACTACGTATGAATACGTGAAAGTATATCTTATAACGTTTTATAGCCGTCAACTTTGTCCATTTATTAGAAAATATGTTAATAAAATGTTTGGCTCGATCTGATCATGTGTATATTAACAGATTTTCACAACTCATCGATTGTTAGTAATATTAAGGATATTATATTTAATCTGATCTTCCTTCTAAACTTAATTTCTCCTATATATTCCATAGTTCCATTCTCCTGTACTATACCTACAAATATGGGTGTTTATTTTAACATTGTATCCTAGTACCCGTACCTGCTATCCTTATATTTAGGCTGATACAACAAAGGCCGGTCTTATGACAAGCGGATAAATATTGCTATGGGGAGGTTAAAGATAGCGACCAGGTGAAAGTTATCAGCCACTTTAATATTTTATGCGTGTTATGAACTTAATTTATCCGCCGGATAGCTATTTGTTGGATAAATATATTTTTATGCAAAAAAAAAACGCAAGTTTGGTAGTGTTTTTATTAATGCGCGCATGCGTATAAACCCTGCTGGTACCGCTAAAACCTGGCTAGTGGCTACAATGCTCAACATTTGTTAAATAATGGCTGATAAACGAGTGCTAGGAAACAGATGGCGTCACGTGGGTTCAGAAACTAGAGTTGTCTTGCAAGTACTAATCTCGGTGTCTGTCAAAATGTGGTTTATAGTTTGGTACAACCTTTACAAAATTTCATTTATTGTACCCACATTTAAATAATTTGTTCTTATACAACTATAAATACAAATAGTTGGCCAGTTTTAAAAATTGTGTGAATTAAATGTTATAATTTATATATACAGTATTTAGAGCCTGGTCCTGTGCCTACTAAAGACATGAACGAAGATTTTAACATAAACACAGATTCTGATAGGCGAAACCTTATAAAATACAACGCGTCACTATGACAACGCCCATTTTAAATTTCATATAAAAGTTATCAGGTATTTAAACAACTCCCGATCAAAATGTTACAGATAAATACATTTATCTGGCAGATAAATGCTATATGTCAGTCATAAGACGGACTTCTGACTTAATGACCAGATAAAAATATGTATCGACCAGATTAAGATTCATTCAGGATTCATAAGACCTGCCCTAAGATAGATTAATATTTAATATATAATTCAGAGGAAGTGTAACCCGTATCGGGGGTCACACAGTCTAAGACGTCACTCAATATACTTTATTATGGGTGTAAGGAGATCAGGGCTCATATCCTGATCTGGTGTATTAAGGGATGGTTTTTCAAAATGGTTTCCCAATTTTACTCTACGCAAATTAGAGTAAATTTTCGCTAAATTTTACCTTCTCCCTCCTTAATACACAAGCCTAATTAAAATAGCCCAAACTGGTAGTGAAATACATCAGGGAAAATATTGAGGAAAAATACTTTCATTTGCATGGAGAGATCGTGGGAACCCATTAAGGAAACATACTCAGTAAACCTAACAGGGATTTG
The DNA here is from genome assembly GCA_902151455.1 of Timema bartmani. Classification (NCBI taxonomy): domain Eukaryota; kingdom Metazoa; phylum Arthropoda; class Insecta; order Phasmatodea; family Timematidae; genus Timema; species Timema bartmani. The sequence continues at coordinate 31,067 of CABFWB010000193.1, forward strand.
AATCCTGACCTCCTCGTCACCAGCTATCCACTCTATTGCGAGAATTACGCTTTATAACACCGATACGGTTAACGATGAATGTTCCAATCTTGTAAGCACACCTCATTGACCCAGATAGATGGCTCTCTCATCAGCTTTGGAATGCTAGCAAAGCGGGAAGCAGGGTTTCAAAATCCTCATCAGGAGTAATCAAAGACCTCCCACGTGCTGGCAGTGCTTCACATCGTGTCGGAGGTAATCAGAGATGTACTCCCCCTGTTGACCGTCACGATCGAGTTCTCAGGCACGTGAATCCAGACACCCCTCTAACACATCCTCCATTAACTTGACCTATCAGTACATTATTCCATCGCTGTGACCCAATCAATTACTTCCTCTTTCTGAATCCATACCTACTTGTGCTAGTTATCTGTCTCTCCATCTGATTTTTTTTTTTGTTCAATCCTTCTTTATTTCACTCCCCCACGCTGCTTCTTTGTTTTCTTTTGTAAAAATCACTTAATAATTCAATAATTTGCCAAATTGATCTATTCCTATCTTTTGTCATTCATATCCTTAATTAATCAGCTCTTTCTCTAAAACACTATACTTTTTCTAAGACATGTATCTATTATTAACTCTTTTATTTATCACCGCTTATTACTACCCATTTGAGTTATACGCCTGTGTATTAATTACATATCGTATTAGGGATAAGGAAGGTTGAATTTGGGAGAAGTGTATTCACATTTTCGTGGAGGGAGATTGGAAAACAATTGGGTAAAAATACCTTCAGTATGCCCGATATCGAGCCCTGATATCCTCGTCTTCGGTAGTTTAGTCTATGTTAAGAGTAGCGTCTTAGACCATGCGGCCACCGAAGCAGGCTACTCTTTGTTGAGGAGGGGTTGATGCCTTTATGTTTATCGACTTAAAATTGTATAATTCATTACTAATGTATAATTTACCATGATTACATCTTTCATTATTTGTCAATCTCTTATCATCCCTCTTTCCAACGTGATTTTATTTTTATTTGTCTACTTCAAAACCATTTATTTTCATTACATTTGTTATTTTATATAAATGTTATTTTATTAGTACAATACATGCTGTGGATATTGATAAATAAATCTAAAGGGAAGATGTTGAGAGGGTATTTCAGAGTAAAGTAGTCCACAATGGCATGGATAGGGGATGGGAAAACCACAATGATGAACAGTATGCAGAAAGCTACCTCCAGTGTAAGGCCCAGTCAAGACTCGATCCTCTGCCTTCCTTCCACCAACAATCCAATATTTTAGTAGCTTGAATAAAGTTATTATTATTTATTATTATTTAGCACCGCGTCTTACTACCCGTTCGGTTTATACGCCTAAGTACTAATTACGCTATTGGATTAGGAATTGGTAAGGTTGAATTTGAAGGAAGTGAACCCGCATTTGCGTGGAGGGAGAGTGGAAAACCATTTAGGAACCCCCCAGTTCACCCGACCGAGATTCGAAACCTCGATCTCCCCGTCCTCGGCAGTCGGGCTCAACACTTGAATAAAGTTAAGTGTCAAGCTGTAACTATAGTCCGATTTAGAGAAGAGAAAACGTTTGGAGAGTTACTAAAGTTTTTAAAACATTCCTCGTATGTATTATTACGAACAGTCACGTGAATTGAAACTGTCGCGTTTGTAAGGGTTTTCCCATATTTATTTAATACATAATTCCCTCTGTTTTCTAGGATTTTTACAGATAATTTTCAAGAAATTTAATTTATTTTTCCAAAATATACCACCGTGGATGATTGATCCTGGGAGAGGAAATATTACAGTCTATGCAGTTATTACAAAAACCTATTTTTTAAAAGAAATATTAAGAGGGAGAGATAATATATATGATTGAATCAGCGTTCTTATATTCAATTCACTTTAACTTTCATGTAAAAAATCTATTATTTAAAGATTAAGGTTTAATGTTACAAATTCACAAATATTTCAAAACAAAATTTTGTGAAATTACCTTTTTTTCCCTTTTCCTCCCAGTTGTCCTGCTGTGTGGTAGTCTTTATTTATTATTAACTCCAATGGCCATGATATAGTAATATAATTTAAAAGAAAAAAAAATCGAAGTTTAAAGCAAAAAAGTGGCCTTTGCCTTTTACAAAACTTTCCTTCAACCAGAATCCTGCTATAAGTTATAGCCTGGTTTGTCGATGTCCTTAAAAAGGTGAATTCTCAATTAGACTGTGTAGAAGCCAAGTAGAAATTTTAAACTTAATTTCTGTCGTCGAGTGGCATTACGTAAATGAAGATTGAGAAGTTTAATTAGGGGACAACGCACTGCTTAATTAACTGTGTTGAATCTCAAAGTTGTTTGATTTGGAAGTTAAGTAGGGAGGCAACACGGAAAATACGCTAGGAATTTTACCTCTTTGAAGAAGTCAACTGTGAGAAATTGGTACAGAAACGCTTAAATAGTCTGCCACCAAGTTAATAATACACAATAAATGGGCGATTAAATAAATTTAATATTATTACACACTTATTAATAAATAATATGTTAAGACAGGATTGTTACGTTTCTTAAGTTTATAAATTAGCTAACTCTCCAGGTTTGCGAGATAATATTTTCTTTATTTTTTATGAAAAGAAATAGATAACACATCTCATTCCGTTTTAAAACAATATTTCTATATAAAAAAAGCAAGGTTATTTAGAAGATTTGTCTTAAAATTGATACGATTTTCATGTAGGCTTTTTTTTAAAATACTTTTCACTCAATCCCTTTCTTAAATTACCTATGACCCAAAGCTTCTAGTAGAAGCTTAACAAAGACAATAATTTGTCTAAAAATATTGTTTGGATATGATCCGATGTAATATTCTACCACATCTGGGGTTAAATAGTTTATATTGGCAGGTCACAGCGCTATTGGATGGTGGGATTTTATTAAATACAAATATGTCATCACTCTTTGCAAAATAGCATGAATCAGAGTTAAAACTAAAGGTTTGCACTGTTCTGGACTTATATATTTTGTAGTACCAAATCATCATAGCTTTATAAAACTTAAAATGAAATTTTACAAATTCTTAGACTTCTCTTTTACTTTCATCTCTCACATATTATAATTCTTTGAACATACCGGGTTTTCCCTATTTTCCAGATGGTACTAGATTTCTAAGAGGTTTTCAAAGATAACACAATACTAAAGAACCCCGCCTTAGTGATCGAATGGTTTAAGGCGTCAATCTCATAATACGCTGGACTATCAATGACTGGGATATCTAGGTTCGAATCCCGGTCAGGTGTACTGAGGGTTTTATTTCCTAAATGGTTTCCTCTATCCCTCCAAACAAATACGGACACACTTCCTTAAACTCAACCAACCTCATTCTTGACCAATTGGCATAATCAGTACATACGCGTATAATCTGATAGTAATGAGATGAGTTTGTAAAATAATAATAATAATAATAATAATAAATAATGAAATGCCTCTGAAGTTACTGTGAAAAGTAGATGTATAGATGTTTAACACTACTCTGGTCTACGAATTTCCGTGATTTGTTTAATTAAGCTAAACATTTTACAATAGTTATCTTAATTCTTAGTTAAAGAAAGGGGATCTTATCACGATTGGTTCGTTCATCAAACAACGCAGACGAGATGTCAACAATAATGCAGATGCAACCTGTTCTTCACTTGTTTGCGGTTGTCAAGTGCGAAGTGTCGCCATGTTTCACCGAGAAAGAGCTAGAGAGAGAGGGAGGATATGTGAACACAATGGTGGTCTTGAGATGCCTTGGTGCACCATTTAATTAGCGAGAGAGAGAGGGAGGATATGTGAACACAATGGTGGTCTTGAGATGCCTTGGTGCACCATTTAATTAGTGTCTTAACCTCCGTCAAGATGTCTCTTACGAGCTACTTCTACGAGAATCTTGGTGAAACGTTGCCACGAGAACTAGAAGGTCCCTAGTATGCAAATAATAAATAAAGAACACAAAAGAATGTGAGTGAGGAGAAAATAGAAAAGAGAAGAGGAAAGTATGGCGTTTGTTCAAGGAGGAAAGATACGTGGCAACAAAGAAATAAACAATTTCATAGGAGAACAAAAATAAATATATATTTAAAAAAATGTTACGACATAATCATACAAACTTTATAACATAGTAAATGATTGGATAAGTTTGTGAAAAATAGGTCTTCGGTAAACTACTATCCTTGATTAATATTTCCTAGGAAACAAAAAAACATATCGTCATGTTAGTCACACTTCATGCATAAATTTTAAACGAAATTATTCAAACAATTTAAAAAAAATGAAATGTTTAGAGATCAGATTTTTTAAACTATCCTGAAATTATTTATATTTATACACACACATGTATAAACATACACATACACATACACACATATATATATACACATATATACATACACACATACATACACATACATACATACACACATACACGCATACACACATACACATACATACATAAATACATACATAAATACATATATACATACATACATACATACTCACGCCTACAGAGAGTCAAGAAAATGAAAAACGATTTCCTGATACCAAAGTTAAGCTTAATCGTAAATTACATTTTAAGCTAAATATTAAAGCAACTATAGAAAAATCTCAAATTTCCTAAATTTGTAACCAATTAACTACTCTTAAATGAATGTATTTTTTTAAAATAAACTTACGTTATTATTTATCATGTATAATAGGCCAAATCCTCAGATATCAATTCTAGACAAAATCACTAAGAGCTATTTTAAGAAAATATCAAATATCTCAAGACAGACATAATTGTAACGTTGACATTTTTAGTTTTGGGGGCATATAAAATAAATGTAAACATGTTAAGATAAAACTTAAGAAGTAGGTTAAAATTATAGTTACTTTTTTTTAAATAATATAAAGTTTCTGGGGTCTGTCGAGTCAAACTAAGGCAGAGTAAGATGAAGTCAAACCTGGCAGTATTAATAATTTGAATGGTAATGCTAATTTAAACCAATGCAAGTAACATAAAATCTTCAAATCAGTAGAAATTATATTTTAAAAACTTTATGATATTCCTAGTGATTCATGCTACTCTCCCGCTCAAAAAAATTTGTTCCACTTTTCAATATAAGTCCCACCTGAATGTGACAAAATTGAGCTCGAAAATAAGAGTTAAAATAAAATTTGAAGAAATCAATGATTATTAATCTAAAGTACACAACTTGCCTAAAGCGTTTACTTAGGTAACATTATATTGTAACATTATGTATCAGCCATAAGCTGTGTTTATTGTGCTTTTTCGTTGTAGATTAGAATATTTTTACTTAATCCTACTATTTTTGAGCTCGTGCTGTTGATGAAGTCAACGTACAGTTCATATAAATTGGCCCAGTATTAAAAACATTACTTTATATAATAACTAATATTAAATTTAAATATTCATAATATAATATACACTAGCGAACCCAAGAACAAATTGCGCTATACATACGTAAAACATTTTTTGACTCGTGGTATTGAATTTTAAAATTCCATTTAAAAAAATTAACGTCTTCATTTTTATATTTGGACAAGTAAATAATATCGATATTGGGTCCCCAAGGGCAGCACTTCGTATTAAAATTTTGAGTTTCTGTTAAAAATTTTTGGCATTTTATTAGGGGATGCACATCTTATGGATATCGCATTGCTACTAAATTTCTCTTTTATCACACACATAACGTGCTAGCATGGCTTAGTGGTAGAATTTCGATTTAGAATGAGAAATGACTAGCTATACAATAGAGTGGAGTTAGAGTCCGATTGTTCGAAATCTGAATAATTCCACCTATTTTGTCTAATTGATTGTATGGCTAAAAAATTATTTGTATGATAATTGTAGTAATGATCAAAATTATTTCACTCTTAATAATCACTATTTGTTGATATTCTTATTATTTGCTTATAATAAATTTCAAAACTAATCGCAAATTTCGAGTTATACCTTTCATTGGAGGATTATTTTTAAGTTTAGCGTTACACTGAATTTTTTTTAAGATTTACCCTCAAATTTTGAAGTATTTTTATGTCAAAATTTCTTGAGATGTATCC
>CABFWB010000193.1:38063-52655 GCA_902151455.1 Timema bartmani
CTTAATGTAATTTTGACGAAAAGTTGAGCGTAGCTATTTGGTTTGTAATGTTGATCAAAGCTTAGAAATGAGATTTAATCAAAATCGTTAAAGTGGATTTTGATATAATAGTTTTTTACTCTTTTAGCCCTTAAGGAAGCTACCCTTAATTTTGGGTTGGATATCCAATTCCAAATATTCTTCGGGGTAGCCCTATGAAAACCCTAGATACCAAGTTTTAGCCGATACGGTAAATAGTTTAGGCTGTAGCCTGAGGTAAAAACTGACAGACAGATGGACATAAAAACGGCATTGCGAAAACAACTTTTTAGGGTTCGGGGGTCATGAGGCGTCGACATCCATCAAAATCTTGAGTTCAATTTTTTTTACAATAACAATAATTGTTATACTTGTAAGGTAGCGAGAAAGTATAAAATATTTATATCGTGTCCCCAAAGGTTAACATTTCGTATTAAAATGTCAACTTCCTGTATAAAATTTTCGAAATTTTAATAGGGGTTGCACATCTTATGGTTATTGCATTGCTATTAAATTCATCATTTATAAATTTTGATCAATAAATAGGTAAATATTGACTATTTAATCTAAAATGAAAGAGATAGATCATTGCTGTACAAACATTTCCCCTAAGAGGTTGAAAAAAGCAAATATACACTTTCTGTGAGACTTAACTATTTCTTACTCTATGGCATTAGAGAAATATTGCGTTAAAATTTAAGTAGTATCATCTTTAACTCTAAAGCTCACAAAATTGTATTAATATATTTGTCAATATCTCAGAAACTATTGGTTTTACAAAAATATATTTCATATACAAGTTTTTTTATTTTTAATAGTATTACAATTTTGCAATGATTTATTTAGTATTTCAAATATTTGAAGAGGTACGGAAATTTCCGCTTCTGTAAAGTACCCTAAAAGCCATTTTCATGGGAAAATAAAAATAGCCAATTTATAATATTAATCAAAGCCTTGATGTGAATTTTAAACAAAATTGTTAGAGCCGATTTTGATAAAATCGATTTTTTCTCTTTTTGCTTTTTATTAAACTACTCTTAATTTTGTGGTTAAAAAGACACACAGACAGATGGTATTGCAAAGACAACTTTTTAGCGTTTTAGGGGTCATAAGACGTTAACATTCATCAACATTTAGGGTTAGGTTTTTTTAACGGTTGCAATAATCTACCTTAAAACATATCTACCTTGAAAGTTATTGGTTTTATAAAAATATGCAACAAATAAAATATATGTATTATAAATAGATCTACATATTTGCAACGATAAATAATCTCATATCTCAAATAGTTTCGGAGATATGATAAAAAATAAGAATTTACGCATCAGACCAGAGCTCTTAAAGTAATTTTGCCAAAATATTGAGAGTAAACATTTTGTTTAGAATATTTATAAATGTTTAGAAATGAAATTTAATCAAAATCGTTAGAGCCAAATTTGAGAAAATTGACTTTTTCTCTTTTTGCCCTTCAGTAAACTACCCTTAATTTTAGGGTTAGACCCTTAATTTTAGGGAAAGACACCTTGGTGCAACCCTATGAAAACACTAGATTCCAAGTTTTATCGCGATTCGTAAAATAGTTTTGGCTCTAGTCGGAGGTACAAACAGACAGACAGACAGACGGAAATTCAAAAAACACTTTTTAGGATTTTGGGGGGTCATGAAACGTCGACCATCAAAATCTCGAATCTGATTTTATTGACAATCTCAATACTTTATCTACCTGTAAGATAACGAGGAAATAAAAAAAAAATTCACTAAACTACCTTTAACTAAGTTTTCCTCATAAAAATAAACACATTATCTTACTATTAAAAATACAAACGGTTTATATAGATTTTTTAAACAATTTAAAACAAATATCATTAAATTTTCAAATTTTAAAAAAACTTGTTATTTGTAGGCGACCCTTAAATTAAAATAAAAACTTATTATAATTTATAATTAACAACTATTCCTAGATACCTGATTGGAACTATATCTTCAAGACCAATTTAGATTTTTTTAAATTATATATAGTTAGCTATAAAAAAGCTACCCTCAAATTAATGTATCTAATAAAATAAACATATGTTATTATTGATCATATAAAATAGTCCTTCGATGATAATTTTGAAAAAAGTCATATTTTTTTTAATTCAAATTTTATAAAAAGCACTCAACATTAAACCCCTATAGAATGAATTTTATTTAGAAAAACAAAATAATTTAGTTATTTGTAATTTAAAAAACTTAACACACAACCATTTTGAACCAAATTTCTTGAATCATTTTTAAAATAGTCAAATTAAAAAAAAAATCAAAGTAAACTATTCTTAAACGAATATTCTGCCAAAAATCAACTATATTATGTATATAATAATTTTATTTGTCATGTTAAACAGATACACATTTTAAACAAAATCGTTAAAGCCAATTTTCAAAATATATTTAAATTTTTATTCAAAATCCCTGATCAGTAAAATCTCTTAACAAATTCTTACTCAAAAACCGAGTATACATTGCTATTTTTTGAGGTCAAACACTCCCTAAATATCAATTTTAAACAAAATTTTTAAATATTTGTTTTAATTTGGAACTAAAAAAATCACTCATAGTAAACTACCTTTAATTTGAGGGCTAGGGTGTAAATTTAAAAAAATCCTTGGGGCATAACCCTATACAATCTAGGTATCATGTTTGAATAAAATCCATCAAACTGTTTCATATTTGTGGCCATATAAAGACAGACAGGAAGACACAAGGATAATTTTTTTTGTAAACTCTCTTTTTTGTGTTTGGACACACATAAACATAGATATTCACCATAATATCGAGGTCAAAAACCTTCACAATTACAATATTTTCTCTGCATTCAATAATCTGACACTCCATTTCATAATACTACTTTATTAAGCTCATTAGTGATCACTTACTTCATACTATATTTTATGTTTATAATATGTGTTTATAAGATTTGAAAAGTTATATCACTTAAATGTAGACAATTTATCTTAGCAACTTAATGAATGAGATAAACCAGTATTTAAATTAAATGTAAACGAATAAAAAATAAAAGCCCATTTTGTGATTGCTATTAATAATTTGCTAGATTCACTACTTGAATTAAACCAAATTTAAAACAATCCAACAGTATACATTGATTTAATATTTCACGCTGCATAGTGGATTTTGCAAATTGTTTGTTCACCATGTGCATCAAGAAAGATAAACATTTGAATATATATCACAATTACATGAACAGAGCAGTGAGTGGCCCAAAAGTAGATAAACATTTATGTATGTTGAATTATTTTACAAAATTGTTTATTCTCTTTCCTAACAGATTGGTGATAGTGGCATCTGAATTAAATAATGACCAACATAATTTGGTGACGAAATATGAAAGAAAATGCTGATATTTCGAATGAAGTAACCGTAGTTCCAGGCCATATTATTTAATGTGTTGTTAAATCATTATCAATTGTTTAATCATCTTTTAGCCTCAGGTATATATTTTTGGTACGATTAATACAGTCACTGTAGTAAATATTTGGAACTCAGTCGATCTATGAAATACATTATTTTTACTATACGTTAGACAATTACAATGGAAAAGCAGTTACATCCCTGAATTGTGAATTAGCACGATATTAAGGTGTGTTCACTAAACTTTTAATTTTCCTTTATATGTGTTAAGACGATAAATCTTACACCAAAAATGTTCCTTAATTTTTTAGTAAAATTATCTAAGTATTTAAATATAATCAAGAAATCCAAAGTTTTTTAAGGCATCTCATCTTGTCTCGAAACATTAAACTAAGAATATACCAAACTACAACTCTACCAGTTGCTCTTTACGGATATGAAGCTGTATCAAGATAATAAATTGAGAGTATTTGATAGTAAATGACTGAAAAATATATTTAGACTTGTAAGGGATTAACAAAGAGGAGAATAGAGAACATTACATAGTGAATAATTTCATGGTTGGCATGCATCCCCAAACATATTAAGTATAGTCAAGGCACGCTCACTTAAGTGAAGTGGTTATGTGGAACATATGTGTGATGAGAGGAGTACACACAACATTTTAGTTGGGAAATCTGAAAATAAACGACCACTTGGTAAACCAAGACGTCTATGAGAGGATAATGTTAAAATGATTTTGAAGGAGCCTGGGTTTAACATTAGGTATTGGATGTAGGTGTCTCAGGATAGGGTTAAATGGAGAGCTTACATTCTGGCAACCATGAAGGGTTGAGTACCTTTACGCCAGAGAGTCAGTCATTTAAAGTTTACATTCCAGTTAAATTTGTCCAAAAGAGAGTAAACACCTGAAATATCTGATGATTTGAAATAAATCATTGAAAGTGATTTCAGTTCTCTTCTCACAATCAAGTATCGAATATAGCGCTTGAAGATCGATTATTGACACTGCCAATTATGTCGAGGTTCCTGGTCTGCTGTAGATCAGAGATGAAGTTCATACAAATACAATCCTTTTAGTTTGATTTAACTATCTTAAACATTTTTGGAAATTAAATAGAAAAATTTTATTTTGAAAATTACTGAAAAATGTCTTCGTTTCTCAATACTACCATAAAAGTGCACATGTGGTCAACTGCAAAGTATTCGTAGCGAGTTTGCTATCACAGAAAAGTATCGAATTTCAATTTCACTAGCGTCAAAGACAAGGTCGTTTAAAGTTCGCACACAATTTTAACATGGACAAGATCACCAACTAATTGACAAGTGTTTTTATCTTCTTCCTAAAAACTTATTTTAAACATCATAAGATTAATGAATGCTAATATAACCTGCAACAGTGGCCAAAAGGTCTAAGGCGTTTTACTTACATAGTACTTCGTTGTCATTGACGAGAATTAAGGTATTCAAATCCCGGCTAGATATATCTGGGTGGTTTTAAACATGTAATTTTAAATCTGGATTTTATACACTTTCTCGAAGTTAATGAGTGTGCAGTTCCAATAAGGCACTCCGACCCCATGCCTTCCCTTAGCATTAATTGACTAGCTGTCTATTTTAAACACACATTTCTATACACACCTTAAGGTGGGGCTGTAGTGATAACGAAAGAAGGCCAGTGTTTTTTCAGTATTTATATCAAAACTTATTTTTGGTTAAAAAAAATCAAATCAAATATTGCTTTAGTATAAACATAGAATTTAAGTTTCCCCGCATGGTGATATCAACAGTTTCTGTCATAAGCATAGCGGAATTAGATGACAAACTTTTAAATTAAGAGAAAAACTAGTCATTAAATTCCTGGACACCATTGACCGATATTCAAACAACTTTTAGGGTCACCATACGAAAAGAATTGGAGTATCTGTTGTAGAGAAGAAATATTTTATTTATTTTGACCATAGAAAATTTTTGATTTACCATTTCTCGCGTTCCCTCCATTCCTCACCTAATCTAAAATTTACAAATTATAACTGAGAATTATATAACTTTCCATTGGTTTGAATGTTGTTTATAACTAAACGCACGCGAGAAAAACTAATTTATTTGTAATGTCAATTTGATCATACTGTGGTCTATTTTATAAAATAAAACAAGACAAGTTTTGAAGATTCTTTTGTGTTTAGCCTTTGTTCTTTCCTTATCCTCTTTTGTTTGTTCCTTTCTTAATGAAAGTGTGTCGACAAACTTCCTCCAGAGAGAAGTGAAACCTTCGTCCCATCGCTTGAGCTTCCTCAGAACGGTGTAATTAACTTCGACTTCAGTCCTCTCTTCAACCGCTATTGTAGCCACTACCCCAAAGAAGCAACACCACCCTTATCCTGTAGTTTACCCTCCCTTTTAACAGGGTGGCCACAAAGTATTAGGATAAAACATCCCTGTCAATGTTTCCCCGGGGTAATCCCATGTCGGAATTAATATATAGTGTTAAAAACATAAAAATATTTTATTTTTGAAAAGGAGTTATTTTAGAATGAGTTCAAAAATAAATAAACATAAACTTAATTGATAATAGTGTTTGAATGAGATGCAGTAAATACATGTCTCATCCATTGACAATCACATATATTTTATGACGAGTTAAAAAATTCCCATTATATTTATCCTACTTTCCTGACAGCTATAAATTCTCAGAGTTTTCTCGTTTACGCTAGTTTTGGCCACCCTGATTTATTCCTTCAAATTCTTGCTCTCAAGGCTACGTTTATTGCCTGGTGACGTTTGTAAATATATTAATTTTACAAACAGAAAGTATTTTAAAAATTGGCCTAAAATAAATTAGGACGTTTGTTTGTGTAGATATAAAAAAAAATTTCAAGAATTTTGTATATAATGTAGACCTAAAATAGTAGATTATATAAATGCAGTTTTTTTCCCCGTGTTCCACGGTCTATAACCAGTTCTGAATCTCAATGAATGTACCGGTACACAAATAGGGTAGGGACTGGAGAAGTAAGAGCAAAAAAGAAATTTACCTACATTTGTTTGATGGGAGAGTGGTAAACCAATTATATAAATTCATTTCTGTAGATCCACCCAGGATGCGAGGCTAAGATTTACCCTTATATGAAAATAAGACAAAAATAGATCAACAGCTTTGCCCGCCTGTCCACCAGTACAGGCAGTGACTTAATTTAAATTGTATATCTATACAGTATGTGATGCGTAACTTAGAAGAAATAGTTCGTGGAGTGTGTATAAGAAGAACCACACTTAAAATCGAGTTGTAAAACTATCTTCGATGTACACAGATGATACTCAAACCCCTACCTCCCATTAAGGGTGACCAAGCGCCATTCGTGTTTAGTTCTTTTAACCACTCAGCCGCCACTGTAGTTGTTTTAATATTTCTAAATATATGGTTATTGATTTAGGTAAATATACGTTTAGCCAGGTCAAAGGATTTCCCACCCGATTCAGTGACCGCATGATCTAAGGCGTCACTCTCGTGGTAGACTAGACTACCGATGACGGGGAGATCGAAGTTCATATCTCAGTCGTGTGTATTGAGGGTGGTTTTTACAAAGTTGTTTCCCATTCATCCTTCACGCAAATTCGGGTACACTTCCTCTAAATATAACATTCCTCATACCTAACTCCATTGGAGTAATTAGAGCATTAGCGAATAATCTGACAAGTAGTAAGACATGATTCCAAAAAAAATACATTTCATTATTTCACACGAAGTTTTTATAATACTTAAAGAGGGACTCAGACAAAATAACACAGCTTCAGAAGCTAAACATAATCTATAAGTATGTTTATTTACGGTGACAACAAGAACAAAAATATTATTTTTTCCAACGCTAGAAGATATAAGATCTGTGTTACGTTATAGTGTGGTGAACCCATCCTTCTCCTTGTAACACCATGTAGAAATGTTACATTATTACTACCGAACTCGGTAGCGTAGTTAGCTAACGATGTTAGTTTCGTGTTGAGCTAGACTACCTAGGACGGGGAGATCGAGGTTCGAATCTCGCTTGGGTGAACTGGGGGTGGTTTTTCCTAAATGGTTTTTCACTCTCCCTCCAGGCAAATGTGGGTTCATTTACTCTATATTTAACCTTCCCAATTCCTAACCCATTAGTGTAATTAGTATTTAAGCGTATAACCCGAATGGTTGGTAAGACACTGTGCTAATTATTATTTTTATTATTCTGACCTATAATATTTAAATTTACAATATTCTGATTTTTTTGTTGCATATTGTTACTTCTTTAAAAATATGTATGCTTTACTAATCTTTAGTTATTTGTTATTATTGCTAATTTTTATTCTTTTAATTATTATTTAGTATTTTTTCGTAATTATTCAGCAGTATATATAATTCTTTAGCTATTATTATTTATCTTATTTTATTGTGTAATTATATGTATTTGCGAGATGTGTACTTTTCAGTACTGACCTGTTATAGGTCTTACGACTGTTGGCCAGCACTATAATAGAGGAAATTGAAATTGAAATTGAAATTATCATTAGTGATCATCCCTCCTCCCAAAACAGCGTTTCGTGGCTTATGGATGATCCCGAAATAAGTTAGTGAACCGTACAATGCAAGGTACACGCATATGAATACAGCTGTAAAGGTAACGCCTGCAAATATAGTTGGTGTGCAACCAGAGAGCCAAGCAATTTGGCTGGTCGGTATGTGACAGAGCAAGGGAACAAGGCCCTTAGCTTCATCTGCTGAATTTACGCCCGCAAGACTTAGAAGTGTCTCGAATTGCCTAACTAGAGTTTATCTAGCCTAGGAGTGGTGGAAACTGACAGTTATCGTAAGGCAAACTTTAGTTGAACGTCACTTAATAGTAGCATGTGTAGAATATTAACTATTTTATTAGTAATACTTTACTATCAATCAAAAGTGTTATTTAACGCTTCTAATAATACTTTCCTAAGTATTACTGTATACATGTTTTTTTCTTAACTAAGTAAAAGAATAAAAAATAAGAATATAACCATCATATTTGGTATATTTGGAAACAATATATATTTTAGATCATGAATTAATAGATTTAAAATTATTATAGCTAAACTTGTATCTTCAAAATAAATCAAAATAAATAAATGCTCATATACAACTTAAAAAATATAGGCCTACCATTCAAAATGTTAATTTCAAAATACAATATTTATAACACGTGATCCCATGCGTATGAACAAAACCAAACACGGTTTGTAGGACGTCCCCAACAGTGCTTGGTTCGGATAGTTCACCATCTTAGTTTATTAAGAGATTTCAGCCTTTTAAAAGATCTAATTTGTAAATTATATTTTAGTGAACCACCGACGCCATTTACACAAAAAAAGAAACAGCCAAACGTTATTTTCTTTAACTTTTCAATAATTACAAAAACGGTTGATATAAAAAGTAACCAAAAACAAATAGTTTTCTGTAGGAGTTTTAACTGCCAAAAATGACAGCAACACACCATATGGTATTGCAATTCATATTGCTAGCCGCAGTGGCGCAGGAACGTTTTTATTTGGGGGAGTAAAATAACCATGTGTTCTTATAGGGGATAACATTTTTGAGATTAAAAAAAGAACAGGAAAATGTAATACAGCTGTACCTCACATTACGCGATTGATTGGTTCTGATAAATAATCGCGTAACACGAAAACGCAAGTGAAATGATTTTAACATGAGTGATATGGCTCCAAAGGAAATAAAAACCTAAAACTGGTAAATGAATGCCATTTTTTTAATTTATATAACTAGTACAATGCATTAGATAGCCTACACCTATTGTCAATCTTCAATCCCCTGAAATTTGTAAACAAACAAAATTTTTAATCAATGTATTTATTTAATACAATGCTACAGGTACACTTACTGTTAATCTTCAATCGCATGATAAAATAACTGAATTTGGAAAATCTGGATTATCACTATCTTGCTCTTGACAGTAGGCTCTTGCTCTCTTGATGGCTCTTGAACGGGAAGCTCTTGATCTCTTGAATGTCCTGGGACGGTAAGCTCTTGCTGGCATGAAGGCCCTAGGATGGTAGGCTCTTGCTTTCTTGAAGGCCCTTGGATGGTAGGCTTTTATCTCTTTGGAAGACCCTTGGATGGTTATCTCTTGCTCTCTTGAATGCCCTGGGATAGTAGGCTCTTGCTTTCTTGAAGGCCCTGGGATGGTAGACTCTCGCTCTCTTGAATGCCCTGGGATGGTATACTCTTGCTCTCTTGAATGCCCTGGGATGGTAGGCTCTTGCTTTCTTGAAGGCCCTGGGATGGTATACTCTTGCTCTCTTGAAGGCCCTGGAATGGTAAGCTTTTGCTGTTGTGAAGGCCCTGGGTCTTTAGACTGACGATTTTCAATTTATTTGATGAAATGGTAAGACTCAACTGACGGGCAGCATTTTCCCTCTCTCTCCATAGATTTCTTTTAAGCAAGCCAAATAACTCTGAATCTCTCTGGTAGCTTTGGCGCTTCTATCCATGTTAGGGTCATTCTCTTCAATGATTATAATTGCACTGTCAATGTACTTAAATAAATCAGCAAATTTTTTGTTGAAAGTTTGATAGGCTCAACAACATAAGGCTCTTCCTCTTCATTATATACGCCTTACTCCATTTCTAGAAGATCTTCATTAGTGAGTTCTGTTGAGTGGGATTGGAGCAATTCACCCACATTTTCCTGGCCTACGTCCTCAAATACAACATCTTGCTATGTCAACGATGCCATGTCTTTAATTTGAAAGCTTGTGGTCAGGATCAAAATCATGAGAATCAGAAACTTCAGGCCAAACATGTTTCCAAACTCCTTTCATACAGGACTGTGTAACTTCTGCCCATGCATATCCAATGTTGTCAATACCACCCCCCTAACACCAAACTGTACAGTAAAGATAAATGCTTTCACTGGAATGTGTGTACACAAGGTCACACCACCACCGCACAGGATGACTGCGAAATTACAGCTGACCATGCACTATTTGTGTATTTCTTTGAATCGTGTTATAGCGAAAACGCGTAAAGTGATATCACGTATAACGAGGGATACCTTTATTTAATGGTCCCACTGTGAATTTTTCTAATTTATTTTAGTCATGCCAAACATTCGAATTAATACACACAAAACATATTAAGAAAAATTTTATCTGATTCAGCTCAACTAAAAATTATGAAACACTGAAAATTAAAGTACATTTCCATACACCTTTGCCCTATATTTGTTACTAGCTATAAAACCTTTAACCAGTTTTGCAATTTCAATTTTGTTGAGCCTCTCGGGGGATTTAATCTACATTGCCTCATCGTGGAGCGAAGCTAGTTTTTAATGCATACAAACATTGAAAAACTTCTTTCTGCAGTAGCTGATGTAGCTGGTATCACTATCAGAGTATTTAATGCATCCAAGCATTGAAAAACTTCCTTCTGCAGTGTCTGATGTAGCTGGTATCACTATCAGAGTTTTCAAAATCTCTTCAGTGTATGCTCCAAGCACATTTTATTTTTACTATGTTAACATAGTGTGAACATTGTATCTTGCCTCAATAAGATGTTTACATTATCTAAACGTTTACTATAATATTTTGGGGGGAGGGGGTAAAAATTATACTTTTTACCCCTCTCAATTTTTAAGGTGGGTAAAATTTACCCCCGTATCCCCTAGTTCCTGCGCCACTGTAGGCAAATGAATTAATTATAGTATAGCTGGTAACTTTTTCGAGCTATCAGTTACCACCACTCCTGCGGTGGATATACTTTATATCGGCATTCAGCACTAACAAAGCAGTTTTTATTTTCCCCGCATCTCACTACTCATCCGGGTTTCCCGCATTTAATTGTACTTCCCATATAAACCTGATGAAGATAAATTTTGGAAGAGATGTACAATCATAAATCACACTCATTACTTGAAGCTGACACCTGAACCACAATCTTCTTGCCACTAGTAAACCAGAAAATATTAGCTTGATATTTAGTCTGCATGTCCATCAGTGTGGGTGTGTATCAGTTGATAGTGTAGACTGTGAGTCTAAATAGATAATACATCTGTCAATGATCCAGAATTATTCTTAATTTTCCACAACCCACTTTCCAGTGTATCAAAATAGAAATAGCCTTTAAAAAAAATTAAACACATATTTTTTTCAGCCAACATTAGACCAAATATTTTATATATATATTACAGCTACCCCCATATGTTCCAAGTATTTTAAGCAGCGCATGAGTTTTTTTCAGTTAAAAACTTGAGAATTTAATTCAATTAAATGAAAAATAAAAACCTAGACACTGAGATCGAATTCAGGTACAGGTTTTAATCTTTTCGCTTAAGTGTATTTGAATCAGCCATCAGGACTGCTCCTGTTTATAACCATCACTTATCAGGTTGTGTTTCACCTTAATAAATTATAAATGTAGGTTTTTTAAACCATATTGGTACTTTTAACCACCATTTCGGCGTAAATATTTCGGTGGAGTCTGCAACGTGTATAAACGCTCCCGTAGATGGCACTTAGGAAAGGTTCCGAAATTCGACTTAAGAGAGTATTGAATATATTGTAATAAAACCACCACCAATATACCCACCCAATATTTACACAATTTGAGCACCAATCATTATATTCCAGACTAACTTTGCGGACTGTAATTTATTGCTTAGAAAAGTATTAGTAATTGATTTAAATATTACATCTCCGCAGAAATATTTTATTCAAAATGTTAAATTTACTCAAACTAATAAAATTTATTTATATTCATAATAGTATGAACTGAATAACATAACTCTGCACGTTTTGATAGTTCAGTTCTTCAATAAACTATTGTTGGTAAAACAAACAGCCTAACACCTAAAACATAAGTTATTCGAGCCAGCGCCTAAAATAAAGTTTTGACAAAAGTGGAATAGCTTCAATTATCTCTAACTCAAAAATTGTAAAATCAAATTAGTGAAGAGATTTAACTAAGACAAAGATGAAATATTTGGTTGAAGAGACATTTAAACTTAAAATTGAAAAATGAGACCTGGACACGGGAATTGAGCCCGGGACCTTTGGCTTAGTACGTCAATGCTCTAACCACTGAGCTACCCAAGAATCGTCCCGTGCCCAGGGTAATTCATCACTCATATTTTAAGGCAGAGTCTATGATGTACGTGCGGAAATCGTCGGCCACAAATGTGTGATTTTATTAAGATTACGAGTTATCAGATAACGCAGCCACCTTCGACTCTGCCTTAAAATATGAGTGAAGAATTAACCTGGGCACGGGACGATTCCTGGATAGCTCAGTGGTTAGAGCATTGGTGTAATAAGCCAAAGTTCCCGGATTCGATTCCCGTGTCCAAGTGTCATTTTTCAATTTTCATAATTCACCTAGATGGAGAATCCCTCACTAAAATGCATAAATAATAGCTTCGGCTATTTGATTTTTAATTTAGTTTGGTTTGCTGGTGGCAGGGAGGTTGGGGCTAAAATTCTGGTCGAGTGTAACGGTGGAGTATTTTTTAATGCGATTTCTGACTTTCCTTCTAGGAACATGTGGGAACATTTACTCTTACATTTCTACCACACTAGAATAATTAATTATATGCGTTTAGCACGCACGAATAGTGATACCCGTGGAAGGACTGGGGGCGGGAAATATTTAACTGTCACTATATCTTAAGAAATCCAAATAAATAATTATGATAACTAAAGGGGTTGACCTAAGATGATTACAAGTCAGTTCTAAAAACACAACATTCAATAGGTATTTATTTCGCATTCAAATAAATTCTTGGGTGTTAAAAAAATTTAAGTTTTCAATTATTGTTTCTTCTAGGAATGAAAGGCCAACGGAAATATGGTGTGTTATATTTAAAGTAAAGCTTTGTACGGTATTTAAGTTGGACGGTTTTTCTACGAACGGCTTGAAAACGTCTATCCCCATGTTGTGTAGTAATTAATGGTCGCTCTGGTTAATTAATCATGTTCCAAATTGTGCGTTTGCGGCCTCTTAGTGTTGTGTTCTTGGTGTTAATTATCTATCATGCTTAACAAAAAGTCTTCTTCAATAGACACATATAAACTCACAATAAATATCATACTCAGCATCTTTATTCAGAGCGAGATTTACACACGTGGTAGTTATCCATTATAAAGTGGCGATCCCAAAATGATATTTAAAAATGAAGTGTAGGCTACAAAGGAAGAATACATTTTACTCAAATTGAACTAGTACTGCCATCTATTAGACAATCATGAAACCTGTTTAAAAATGAAGTGTAGGCTACAGGGAAAAACATGTTTTTAGCTCAAATTGATCTAGTGCTGCCATCTGTTGGACAGTCATGAGACTTGTTTAAAAATGAATTGTAGGCTACAACGAAATAATACTTATTACTCAAATTGATCTAGTGCTAAAGGGTGATCTGGTGGTCTAGGGGTAAGGTGTTAGACTCCTGTGCTGAGGGTCCGGAGTTCAATCCTTGGTCCCGGCACAGATTTATCTGATTGCCAAACCCTTCCTTCACCTCTGACAAGACGTGTATTAATCACAACTTGTGTATGTGAGGAATGTGGTTCGGATTCCACGTTAAACTGTAGGTTCTCCATTTCATTACATTTCATCTCACAATCACCCTACCATTTCACATTAGCGTAAGTACGTATAACCCGAACGGTTAGTAACACGCGGTGCTAATAATAATAATAATGATCTCGTACTGTCATCTGTTGGACAATCATAAGACTTGTTCAAAAATGAAGTGTAGGCTACAAGGAAAAAATACGATTTACACAAATTGAATTAGTGCTGCCATCTGTTAGACAATCATGAGACTTGTTTAATTTAAATAATGGTTCAAAAATGTATCTGTCATATTTAAATGAATAAAAAACAAAGGATCTTTTGGTTCCCTTATGATGGATTTAAATATAAAAGTTGTTCTGTAAAATGTGTATTGTGTGATATTATCTCTTATTCCCTTATACCCTTCATATGTCTTTAGCATCATACCTAAAATAAGCAATATTATTTTATAATTATAAATAAAATATATATATACATACGTATATATATACATATATATATACATATATATATACATATATATATATATACATATATATATACATATATATATACATATATATATACATATATATATA